>JAJOZX010000352.1:262500-672500 GCA_023014485.1 Bathynomus jamesi
AAACGCGTAAGCGGCAAATTTCCCTTCATAGCAACTGCAAGTACTTGATGGGGGTGCCATGCTTTTAATTAGTTAAAAAACAAAAAAGTGAGTGTTTGAAAATTAATAAATTACAACGTAGGTCTACCCATGGCCGTAACTACCTATGAGGTCACCGAGGTCCGGACCTCGGTAATTATTTCCTAAAAAAAAAAAAGAGACTGAACCGTTCTCCGTGTATGAAACGCATATTACCGCTTTTCTTTTGAAAAGAGGGAGTGTCGAGCGTTTTGTGTTTAGTGTATAGCTTGGGTTGTGTTTGTAGATGTCATTTTGGTCTGAATTTTGCTCGTCCCGCCGCGCTCGAAAAAATCTGGACCTCACTAATTTCTAAACCCTAGTTACGGCCCTGGGTCTACCACATGCTTATTGTGCCATCACCTGCGCAAACCCACAAAAATATTCCTGAAACAAAGAAACAGGTTCTTGTAACACAAATTTATACTAAATGAATATATAATTAAGCTACTAGCGAAAGCTCTGGAAATGAAAAAGTATTACTAAAACTTATCTGTCCGCTATTTGACCAACTGTTTTCTTTCCATTTTTCCTTTTTCCATGGTGGGTGACCACACACTACTTGATCCATTGAAGGAAAGGAAAATGAACATTATGAAAGCACATTTTCTGATAGATTTGAAAAACAAAAGAGGGCAAACCAAGGGAATTTCAACCTTATGAAACCTTGGTTAGTAATGTTAAACACAGACTGTGCGTGGAACAAGGAACTCTTCTGGGAAATTACATCCACTATAGTTCGAATAAGTAATGATAAATGACAAATACTATAGTTTTTTCTTTTTCATGATGGAAAGCCCAATGTGGGCACTGGGTTACTTGCAAAGAGGCCCCAAAATATAGCTTCCCTCACCAGCTATCTGCAAAGCAGATAGGATCCAGCTTTGGGACAAGATGTAAGGACAGGTGTAAGCTGTACCCTAGATCCTGTTCCAAAGCTGGATCCTATCTGCTTTGCAGATAGCTGATGAGGGAAGGTATATTTTGGGGCCTCTTTGCAAGTAACCCGGTGCCCATGTTGGGCTTTCCATCATGAAAAAGAAAAAACTATAATATTTGTCATTTATCATTACTTACAGAAACTATTAAAATAGGCCTACAGTATTGAAGAAAATAAATACAGTTGCCATTCACAGATTTTGCTTATCAGTGGTTGACCATTTTTTTGACCCTTTTCACAGTTTGTGGGTACAAGTTTTGTATATCCATGGATTAGTGCATCTGAATGAAATTTTGCGAGTGTGGCTGCAGAGGTGCAAAATGGCAACTAACCTCACTCAGCTGACCATTTATGGACTTCTAGGCAAGTCGAGCTTCACAATTATTCATGTCATTGTAAAAACTGTAAATTGTAAAAAGACTACTGTATTTATTTTATTATTAATAAAGGTTATTCAATTCAATTCAAAAAACAGTTCGCCAGTTCATGAAAATAGTGCCAGTAATCCATGCCTTCTTGTTATCCTTAAAAATAACCAGGAGATAATCCTTAGATTAGCCCTTCAATGCATGTGGGTTTGCAGCCTGAAACACCATGAGAGATAAATCTGTTTCCAAAAAAGCCCAGTTTTGTCTACATTAAATACTTGCTTAGAAGAGTACCCCCCTTTGTCAATAATCTTATTTAATTCATCCAAAAACCTCTCGGCAGCAGCATCACTTGAAGCTACCTCACCAGAAATTGAGACCATCCTCTGCTCACATTAAATGTTTCTTCCTTTGATGGTGTTCCTTCTTGAGCCTTTAGGTCATCAAAGATCAACTTAGCCTTACGTTGGAGTACTGTTGAACTAATGGGACAGTTTCTTTGATTTTGGTCCTCCATCCAAATAGCAAGCATCTTTTCCATTCACTCCATAATGGTGCTGCGCACATAACTTGTTCTTGTGGGATTTACAAAACTACTGCTCTCAGTACTTGCCCTTATCTTTTCAGCATTTGCATGAATAGTATGGACAGTTGTAGGTGGTAAGCTGAGCACAATATCAATGTTCACTGCTCATTGTCTTTCATCAAAATGCCATAACACATCCATCTTCATTGCAACAGTTATTGTTTTTCTTTTTTTATTATTCAGCATGTCACTGGAGCTTGAAGGATGCTTAGAAGACATCTTGAAGAGTTCACTCAATTAAATAAATATTTAATCAAACAATAAAATAAGGGGTAATCACAGTAATAATGAGGCCATGTGGTATGAGATCAAGGCAATCATGTCTGCATGCTGCAACATCAGAATGGACACTGACATGGTGTTGATCTGCATTGCAGTTGTCACTTGAAAGCAACACTGCCTGGTACACTGCCAAAAATACCAAACCACATGGCATTAAATTGAGTTTGGGGATGTATTTTGAAACTTGTACCTCAAAAAATTTGCAATGTTATTCTGAATCAGTGTAAATTGGGCTGATGTAAATTGAGTACTCCCTGTACATTATTTTACATGGATTATTATTTATATCCATGTATATAAAAGGCAAATATCAGAGCAATGCCAAAACTTTACAGCCACAACTGGAAGTAGCTAAGTCCTGTACTGTCCCTGAACACTTAGCATCTGTTTCCAATTTGAGGGTGCTCTTACTACAGTACTTGCATCACCCTCTCACAAACCCCCCCTTTTTCCATTGAACCTTCATATCACGGTTCACAGTGTTTCCACAGAATGAATCATCTGTGAATGGTGAGGGGTGACTGTCCTGCAGGGGAAGAATAATTGGTTTTAGTTTGCCACTTCAACCATAACACAACCAGGCTATAAAAGTGAAAGTTGAATCTACCTGGAGATATTAAGAGTACAGTCGACCCTCAACTTACGTAATTAATCCGTTCTGAGATGAGTTACTTAACTCAAAAGTGACGTAAGTCGAACCCCAAAATACATGTAAATCGGGTAATCTGTTCCAGGACCCCAAAAAAGTATTGAAAATAATAAAATTAAATTTTTTGATAAAAACAGTGTATATAAACAGAATTATAATGGTAATTAATAATTATTATTAAGAAACACCATCTGTAAAAGAAAATACATATTAAAAATTAATAATAAATTAATTTAGACTTACATTGGAGAGAGAGTTGAATGGCTTGGAGGGTTAGCGATGGTGGTAGTGGTGGGTTGAGGAATGAAATAACGTGAAATACCCAGTGTCCTGTCAGTGAGTGGTCACGCACTGCATTTGCGATTATGCAGCTATTACGCAACATGAAATAATTACGTAAGATGAATCAATTACAGTCAATGGGGGGGCTTCTTGTAACTCAAAATTACGTAAGATGGTGATGACGTAAGTCGAGGGTCGACTGTACTTCATTAATTAATTTTTTTAACCCCCTTGTACTCTTTTAATTTAGGTTGCATCATTAAGCCTGCCTGAGTCAAGGCCACCCCTCCTGCTTGCGCTGAGCCCATGTGGAGCACACCCCTCCCATTACTGCTCTAGTGCACGCCCAAAAATGTTCAATAACACCTCATTTTCTTTTCCCCACAATATTTTTAAGATTTTTTTGTATCTATTTATTGAGTATAATAGTTTATCTAAATCCCACAATAAAAAAAAACATGAAATAACAAGTTTTTCTTGTGGTAATTGTGACACGAAGAATAAAAAATGTCATGTCTTACCAGTATACTAAAATATATAATAGAAATTATAGACAACCATTTATCAATATATATAAACAGGTAAGTAACATGGTAAATATATTTTTCTATTTCATGTCAAAAGGAAGACACCAAACATGGTATGACACTGTTGTCTCTATCACTGCTGTCTGTTTGTCTGTCTGTCCTCATGCATTTCAAAAATTTAAAGCAAACACAGTAATTATATACCTTACACTAAAAACATAAAGCAACATATTGTTTGTCAGTTTGTCTGTCAATCCATCTTTGTACATCTCAAAGAATTTACTAGACAAATATATTATAAAGCAAACAGTAAAGTTTTATATGGTACCTTACCATAAAAACAAAGCAACATAGTCATATGCTGCCATATGTGTTGCTAAGAGCATCTTTGTTGTTAAAATTACTCTAACCAATGCTAATCAAAATAAACAATATCATCCTGTTAATGACACAACCTGTGTTGAAAGAGTACCAATGGGTGAGATTTTCAATGACGCAACCTGCATTGAAAGAGCGAGAGAGGGTGCAATTTGAGCAATTGGCCAGAATCTGAGAGGATTAATTTAGTGGTTGGACCTCCACCAGACATGGGGAACTTACATGCCACATTACATGCTTCATGATTGATTACAATTACAAAAAAATACAATGTAATCAATTACAGTCATGATTACTCATAAAATAATCTTGTATGTAAATAACAACAACATAATTGTATACCTAATATTCAATTTATTGAATGTCATTAAAGGTGCATTTGTGGGGCTGCACAGTTAATTTTCCGCATTTATATTATTTTTATATTAGTTACCGACAAACCAATTTTGCACGTACCAAATTGTATATATTTTATCATTGTATAATTTTAAGAATCATATATAATCTTTATAAATAAGTATTGTACATAAATTTATATATATTTAATTAATTCAGCTGTATATAAAATAACAAAATCTTCTGTAAAATAACCTCAGCCAACCAAGAACTCAATAAACTCTGAAAAAGACCGGCTTTTCCTTCAAGACGCCAACCCCCCAAACGACAGGGAGAGAAGAGGACACGAGAGGCCCCTAAAAGAGATACCCACAACAAGCTTGCCTCTCGTATCCTTCATTCTTCCCGGCAACTACAAGTAGCACCAAGAAGGAACCAGCTACAATTGGTGACCCCGGAGTGACCCGAAGCAGCCAGTGGAAGCAGCATCCTTCAGTCGCCGGGCGGAACAAACCGAAGCCACGCCTCTTCGCCGCCCACCCGTAGTAGCTGGTCGGAACCAAAGCAGCAGCAGACCCGAATTACATTCCCGCAAGATGGAATCTGTTGAATCAGGAGTGCACCATGTCACCATCAAGCCACCCACGTTCTCTGAAGCGTCGGCCGCAGGATGGTTCTCCATCATGGAGGCACAATTCCACATTTCCAGAATAACATCTGAAGAAACCAAACTTTAAGCCGCTTCAATCAACCAAACCAAACTTTAAGCCACTTCAATCAACCAAACCAAACTTTAAGCCGCTTCAATCAACCAAACCAAACTTTAAGCCGCTTCAATCAACCAAACCAAACTTTAAGCCGCTTCAATCAACCAAACCAAACTTTAAGCCGCTTCAATCAACCAAACCAAACTTTAAGCCGCTTCAATCAACCAAACCAAACTTTAAGCCGCTTCAATCAACCAACCAAACTTTAAGCCGCTTCAATCAACCAAACCAAACTTTAAGCCGCTTCAATCAACCAAACCAAACTTTAAGCCGCTTCAATCAACCAAACCAAACTTTAAGCCGCTTCAATCAACCAAACCAAACTTTAAGCCGCTTCAATCAACCAAACCAAACTTTAAGCCGCTTCAATCAACCAAACCAAACTTTAAGCCGCTTCAATCAACCAAACCAAACTTTAAACTGGCTTATATAGTTTCAGGTCCCACACAGGTACCGGGTGCACAATCGGACGGCATCGGATCGGAGAAAAAGCACGCAAGGAAAAAGGACAATGGAAGACGCACCTCGGAGGTAGCAAATACAAACCTCAGGACGAGTGCGCAGGACAACGCAACAACCGGAAATGAGGCCAACCGAGGATCAACGCGAGCTGGACGAAGGATCCAATTCAAATCAAGACCCGAATATTTATACTTTTGATATATGTGCTCCGCTTCTCAGGGGTGGGCAGTAGTGTGGGGCCGCGCAGTTAATTTTCCGCATTTATATTCTTTTTATATTAGTTACTGACAAACCAATTTTGCGCGTACCAAATTGTATATATTTTATCATTGTGTAATTTTAAGAATCATATATAATCTTTATAAATAAGTATTGTACATAAATTTATATATATATATTTAATTAATTCAGCTGTATATAAAATAACAAAATCTTCTGTAAAATAACCTCAGCCAACCAAGAACTCAATAAACTCTGAAAACGACCGGCTTTTCCTTCAAGACGCCAACCCCCCAAATGACAGGGAGAGAAGAGGACACGAGAGGCCCCTAAAAGAGATACCCAACAAAGCGATAGCTTGCCTCTCGTATCCTTCATTCTTCCCGGCAACTACAAGTAGCACCAAGAAGGAACCAGCTACACATTCAGTAGAAGCTGACATGTCAGAGTGTGCAAAAACAGCCAACTTTACTGTTGTCTAAAATATTTAGACAGTGGGTTCAGGAATTCTTGAAATATACTCCCAATGGCATAACACTTATCAAAATATATTAAAAACCAATTAAAACCTATTAAAACAACCACAAACCAACCAAAATCAACAAAAATAAATAATTAATTCATATTCAATCATAATAATTATGTATTCTATTAAAAGTCCATATAAATCCATAATATATGTACAGTGGCGACTGGTGTATAGGAGCGATGGAGCGGTCGCTCCCCCTTGCTTGAAACGATAAATATTAATTTAACAGATAAAAAATATATTAATTTTAAGATATTAAACTAAATATTCTTGAAATATATTTTAAAAATTCATGTGACATATCATGATTCATGAGGCATTTTGAGTAAGCCTTCATACAGTACATAATATTCTAAACTTATAGCATAGCTTCAAACAGCGTACTGCTTTTTGAATACAAAATAATATTGCAGCCGAATGGAGCGATAGATTTTTCGCTCAAATAAATATAAATTATATTTTACTGTTGTAATGAAAATATAAGTACAATCGCGAATTTTTTTTATAACAACAACTTTATTTTTACTAATAGTTACTTCAGTAATAATGATATAAACCATTTATATGTATTTTATTGAAATTATTACTTATTTGTAATTAACTAGAATTGTACGTCTGGCATAGCCGCATATGTTAATACAAGTACTCTTGTGAGCGGCAGTTGGATTCGCACTAGCCTATTGTGAGTCCGTGTTGTCGTACAATTTTATGAAATCGCACCCCCATACATTTATACCACGAGTCGCCACTGTATATGTATATATAGTTTCATTTTCTTCCAAAATGGTATAAACCAACTATGAAGTTTCTAGAAGCTTCTCGAAGAAGCGGAAGTCGTAGGTTAGTTTACTTTCTTAGGAGTCTATATTCAGCTTTTGCTTTGTGAGGAAGTCTCCGGTTTTCCCCTGATTCAAAGTGTTCAGTTAGGAAATTTACAAGCTTTTAGCTTTGATTTAAAGCTTTAGCAGTTTAATTAAGTCTAAAATCTAGTCATTTTTTTTTTTGTGCTTTATCTAAATTATTTTTCTTGTTTAATAATTCAGTTTAGGAGTTATTGAATTGTTAGGTTAGGCTAGTTTTTTAGGATTAAATCATTGAGGACTGTAAGTAATCAATATTTTAATTATTTGTTGGCTTTATGTTTAACCATCTAACACTGACTGGGTCGAATACGTACTGTTTCAAATACACGCATTTAGACTTAACCCTACAAAAACGTTCTACATTAAAGGGTTAAGGTAAGTACATTCTGGTATTAATCTAATCTCATCAATACATTTAAATTTGACTATTATTTATCCAAGATTTATCTTGGAGCAAAATCTATAACATTTTCTATAAGTACAATCCAAGCTTAGTATTCAAAACTTTAAAATCTGTTAAGAAAAGTGAGTCCTTTCATTTTGCTTGGCCTACTATCATAGCATAACAATCATTCCTTATTTATCATTTTTCTTTGCGCTTTTTATAGTTTAAAGTATTAAAGAAGACTAACTTATTTATTTATTCTAAATTAAACAAATTTAAATCTACCCAACTTCAGTTGGGTAGATTAAACAATTAATAGCGTCTAAGTTGTGAGAACCCTAACTTTTAACTTAAACGATACCTTTTCGAACCTGAGGTAAGGGTGGACGCGGGTAGCTGTAAGGATACCCTTTTAGGCTGCTGATTTTTCCACAAAAAATGCCCTTCGAACTGGATACATTTAAGGCTGGTTTGAGGCTTAAATCTACTTAAATTTACGTTAAAATTAACTCTATTTAATTTTACCTTAAAAGCTACTATTTTACAAAATATTTTTTTAATCTTTTTCTTGCCTCAATTGCATCCGTAAGTGTATCCAATCAAATTCTATATTTGGAGCCAGTTCATAGATTTTCATCCAATTTCAATTCTAAAATCTATATAACTCAAAATGACTGATGTTATGAGATGTGGTGGTCATCATACCATGGCAAAATGGCTTATCGGCGAAAATATTAAATTTCTTTCCACCGATACACCTGATCTCAGCAAAATTGAAGCTACTCGTAATTTGTTACATAATCAAAGTAATAAAATTCTTGAGTATGATGACAAAATTCAGGCAGAATTATCTGATGATGAACTCATCACCAGTACCTATGACTACCACTTTGGAATATCAGGCTGAAATTGAGCAACATGTTATTCTAATTAATAAATTTATAAAACAAAGAGAAGCTGATGTAGCCACTCATAGTAAACAAAAAGAACAGGCAGTCAAATTGCCTATCATTAAGCTTCCTACATTTTCTGGTAATCCTTTGGAATGGCAACACTTCTGGGATATATTTAAAAACACTATTCATGAGTGTGATGATATATCAGGTACTCAAAAATTTACATATCTGTCGGGTCAACTTAAGGATGAAGCCTTACAGCAGCTTGATGGCTTTACTACCACCAATGATCATTATGAAGAGGCTGTTAAGTTTCTCTGTGAGACTTATAGTAAGCCTCACAAAATAATTCAAGTGCATTTACATGCTATTTTTGATCTGGAATGTCCCAGAGCTAATTCTACCAAAATTAGTAAATTTCGCGCCCAATATGAATACCATCTCCGTGGTCTCAAAGTTATGGGCACAAATATTGATGAAGCTGGTTTTGTTTTTGTTGCCCTATTGCTATGTAAATTACCAAATTGCATTAAGGATAATATTAATCGAGCTGCTAAGTCCGATTATTGGGCTCTAGATAGTTTTAGGAAAGCTACTGACAATGAAATATCATTGCTACAGTCAGTAGAGCCCAAAAGCAAGCCTACTGAGCATGTTAAATCTAATTTTAATTATGTAAAAGGCAAAGTGAATTTCCATGATATTCGCCCTAAGTCTAACCAGGGTTGTGGAGTCGGAGTCAGAGTCGTGGAGTCGCACGTTTCAGGGTGGAGTTGGAGTTGGTAAAAAACTTCCGACTCCGACTCCAATTTCTGTCCTGTGTCACCCTTAATTTCTAAATCCTAAATACTAACATTTAGGTTATTTAGTTTTTTTGGTCAATAAACCTTATTCATTGATAGCCCCTAGATTAAGTTTTTTTAATATTTTTTTTTTACATTTTCAGAATATACAATTAATATTTATTTAAATATAAAATATAAAATATAAAATTTCACACAGTGTGGTGGTGATGAAATGTCTTATTATTATGATAATGAGTGAAACACCAGAGGAGTTGGAGTCGTATATTTAAAATGTGAGGAGTCGGAGTCGGATTTTTAGATTTTTTACAATGTGTGGAGTCGGAGTCAGAAAATTTTGGACCGACTCCACAACCCTGAGTCACACTAATTTTTATAAATCTAATTCTAACAAATCTACTGTAGGTTCTTTTTCCATTGCTAGTAAAAATGGAAACAAGGAAAATTAAATAAGACCATGTGCACTCTGTGCCTCAGAGCATAAGGTTCATGAGTGTCCTAAGTATAACACTCCTAATTACAGTTGAAGAGGTCTCACACTTTAAATCTATGCCTCAACTGTTTGAGGAATAATCTTAAAACATCAAACTGCATGAGTAAATTTTCATGTAGGTTTTGTCAAAGAAGGCATCATTCCACTTTGTGTTTTAAATCTGCAAATGAGTTGATTAACACCAATAGTCAGAGTAAAGAGGAACAAACTGAGTGTGCAGTCACTTAGGTGTCAGCTGCTTTAACCAAAACAAATCAAGCACAGCATTGTCTGCTGCCATGTTGCCTGTAGTAACTGACTACGGTATAATTAATTTATGCGTGCTTTTCGATCAAGGATCACAGAAAAGCTTCATGCTTAAATCTATAGCGACAGAATACAACATAAGACCTTACAAGAAGACCAACTGTCTTATTGATGGTTTCAACTCTAGCAGTAAAACACAGAGCTATGATGTAGCTAAAATTCTAATTCAAACTAAATCTAATAAACATGAAATCGAAGTCATTCTGGTTGATAGACTTCCATCTAAAATTGTTATTCCAGCGATAACACAAACCATTCAATTTTTAAAATCCTAAGGCGTACAATTAGCTTCTTTGGTAATTAAAAATGATTCTATTAATGAAATTAGCATTTTAATTGGTTCTGACTATTATTTTAATTTTATAACTGGTCAAACTAAGCATAATGACATTCATTTGTTAGAAACAGAGTTAGGTAATGTCATTAGTGGTCCAATTAAATTCAAATCAACTAACAAATCTAGTAATTAAATTTGAATCTAAATTCTAATTTATCCATACTTAGAGTTGAAGTGTACAAGTCTAATTCTGGTTCCGAGATTGACAAATTATGGGATCTCGATTCTTTAGGAATCAAAATAAATGAACCATCGGACTCTGAGCATAGAGTCATGAAAAATTTCTATGAAGACATTACCTACTGTAATGATAGATATGAAGTCAGACTTCCTTGGAAGGAAAATCCTCCTCCTCTGCCTTCTAATTACGATATGGCAAAGGGTAGACTTTTGTCTACTCTTAACAAACTAAGGGAGACCCCAGAAGATTTAAAATGTTACAATGCTGTGATACAGGATCACATCACGAAAGAATTTGTGGAGTTAGTCCCAAATTCTCAAACTCTATCGAACATTTCTAATATCCACTATTTGTCACATCACAGAATTAAGAGAGACTCAGCTACCACTCCTCTGAGAATTGTTTTTGATTGTTCAGTGGGTAATCCAAGTTTTAATGACTGTATGTACGCTGGACCATCTCTAATCCATGATTTAGGGCACATTTTATCGAGATTTAGGTTAGGTCATTATGCTTGCGTTAGTGATATTGTGAAAGCCTACCTTATGATTTCACTAATGAAAAGGACAGAGATGCAATCCATTTCCTATGGCCTGAAAATCCTTTTAACCCTGACTCACCCATTTGTGTTTACCACTTTAAAGTGGTTTTGTTCGGAGCGACGTGCAGTCAGTTTCTACTGAATGCCACAATCCTACACCATTTGAGAGGACATTCTTCTCTGGTGAGCAAGCAGGTTGAATGTAATATATATGTGGATAATCTCGTATTCTCATCAGACAATGAAAATCAATTGCTGAGCTTCTATCAAGAATCTCAAACGTTGCTCAGCGCAGCTAATCTGACTGAGAGAATGGGCCATGAATTCAACCTCCCTTAACGCCTCCATTATGGAGCAAAACAACGGAGTCAAGTTAGGTAAACCTATTAAGGTTTTAGGAATGATATGGGACAAGGAATCGGACAAGCTGCTCTATCCTCACTTTGTATTCAATAATTTTAATTTAACAAAAAGGGTAGTCTTGAGCAATGTTGCTAAGGTGTTTGACCCTTTAGGCTATTTAAACCCTGTTACAATCAAGACACGCATGTTTCTACATGGGTTGTGGAAACAAAAATCAGATTGGGATGAGCCATTGAATGACAAACTAAGCAGTGAATGGATAACTCTATCTCAAGAAATTGAAGCTATAAAAAATCTAGCCATCCCACGAAATCTAAATTTAAACGAGACTGTATCAATGCATGCATTCTTGGATGCCAGCACAAAAGCCTATGGAACAGCAATTTACTTTGTGTCTGGAAACAAATCTATTTTAATTATGTCAAAGGTAAAGGTTTATCAATACCACAAGCAGAACTGATGGCAGTAAGTTTGTCATCTTGCTTAATCAACTATATTTTAGAAGCTTACTCTCAAGAACTCCAATTTGATCATATAGATTTATGGTCAGACAGTAAAGTTGCTCTGCCGTGGTTAGCAACAAATAAGCCTTTGAAGCCTTACGTAGAAAATTGCGTAAATGAAATCAAGAAGTTGGTACATCAAGCTGAGATTAAATATGTACCAACGAAAGAAAATCCTAGTGATCTCATATCATGAGGTATCACCACTAAAGCATTTTTAGAGTCCAACAAGTGGTTTGTTTGACCCAGTTGGTTATGTAATGAAGAAGAATGGCCAGAAAACATTGAAACACAAGTAAGCGAAGAATTTCTTGTTGAAACTCACCCTGTAGTGTCACATGACACTGAAACAATTCTCGATATAAATCAATATGGTAGCATGAGTAAATTAATTCATGTTACGGTTCTGGTCTTCCAATTCATTAAATTACTCAAGAAGCAAACTAATCAATCATGTTCTGTAGATAATCATGAAATCAGTCTACAAGAAATTCAGGATGCTGAAGATTATTTAATCTAAACTGTACAAAGGGGGTCCTTACCTGATGAATTCTCCTGCTTTGAAAATCAATCTAAATTCACCAATCTAATCAACCAATTTAATCTTTTCATTCATGAAGGGGTTTTAAGATGCAAGGGAAGATTTGGGAAGTTTGACCTTACTTATGATGCAAAATATCCTATACGTTTGCCTAAAAATAATCATTTTACCAAGCTAACTATTCTAAAATATCATATTCAGTTAGGACATGCAGGTATTTCCCAAGTGGTTTATTCTTTATGGCAGAAATGGTGGATTCTGCAAATTAGACATCAAGTCAAATCTATTCTCAAATCGTGTGTGATTTGTAAACACCTGCATGGGAGACATTTTTCTATTCCTCCTATGCTGGATTTATCATTACCGTGGATTGTGGAATCACATCCATTTTCAGTCGTGGGAGTAGACTATACCGGAGCACTACATGTGAAGGGTCAAGGCAGATTTATCAAAATGTATGTATGTCTGTCTTTTCACATGTGCCATGACTAGGGCTATTCATTTAGAATTAGTGGAAGACAATACCACCACCTCTTTCTTACGAGCATTTAAAAGGTGTATTCATCGCCGAGGATGCCCTCGCATAACTTATAGTGATAACTCTAAAACATTTACAGCGGCTTCTCAATTCTTAATGAAAATACAAAAGGATTCCAAGGTCAATGCCTTTCTAAATCTACATAAATGCGAATGGCGGTTCATTCCTAGTCAGTCTCCGTGGATGAGAGGATTTTGGGAAAGATTAATAGGCTTAACCAAAACTTCTCTAAAGAAAATCTTAGGACATTCCTTCATACCATTGGAGGATCTACAAACATTACTTGTTGAAGTTGAAGCACTTATCAATGATTGGCCCATCACACATGTGAGTGATGACTTAAATGATCCTCAAGCTTTAACTCCTTCTCATTTACTACATGGGAGAAACTTAACAACCGTGGACCATCATCAAACTTTGGAACCTGAATCCTGCACAACTGAAAATCTAAATGCTAGGCAAAAGAGATATTCTAAAACCAAGGATCAATTCTGGAAGCGCTGGCAGAAGGAATATTTAGTTTCTCTTAGGAATAATGGTAAATGGAAAAAATCATCAATCAACCAGAAAGTCCAAGTCGGTGACTTGGCACTAATCTATCAAGACAGATCCCGTATGAACT
Organism: Bathynomus jamesi; assembly: GCA_023014485.1. NCBI lineage: Eukaryota > Metazoa > Arthropoda > Malacostraca > Isopoda > Cirolanidae > Bathynomus > Bathynomus jamesi. The sequence goes on from JAJOZX010000352.1 coordinate 276,255, forward strand.
GGCAGATGGGACGAATCACTGAACTCAAACCTGGTATCGACAGATTTATTCATTTGGTGAAATTGAAAACATCATCCGGCATTGTCAGCAGATCTTTAATGCATTTATATCCACTGGAAGTAAATGATGAAAGTTCATCTGACCCATCTTCGAACTCTACTCAAACCTCTGGCCATTCCACTCCATCTATTTCTAATCTGAATGCTACCCTTAGAAGATCTACTCATGTAGCAGCTCAAAAAGCCAGAGACTGAATAAGAAATCAATTGATTGGTGATTAATTTTAAGTATTTTTTCTTTTGGCCTGGAGTATGTCTAAAATATTTAGACAGTGGGTTCAGGAATTCTTGAAATATACTCCCAGTGGCATAACAGTTATCAAAACATATTAAAAACCAATTAAAACATTAAAACAACCACAAACCAACCAAAATCAACGAAAATAAATAAATAATTCATATTTGATCATAATAATTATGTATTCTATTAAAAGTCCATATAAATCCATAATATATGTATATATAGTTTCATTTTCTTCCAAAATGGTATAAACCAACTATGAAGTTTTTAGAAGCTTCTCGAAGAAGCGGAAGTCGTAGGTTAGTTTACTTTCTTAGGAGTCTATATTCAGCTTTTGCTTTGTGAGGAAGTCTCCAGTTTTCCCCTGATTCAAAGTGTTCAGTTAGGAAATTTACAAGCTTTTAGCTTTGATTTAAAGCTTTAGCAGTTTAATTAAGTCTAAAATCTAAAATCATCATTTTTTTTTTGTGCTTTATCTAAATTATTTTTCTTGTTTAATAATTCAGTTTAGGAGTTATTGAATTGTTAGGTTAGGCTAGTTTTTTAGGATTAAATCATTGAGGACTGTAAGTAATCAATATTTTAATTATTTGTTGGCTTTATGTTTAAGGTAAGGACATTCTGGTATTAATCTAATCTCGTCAATACATTTAACTTTGACTATTATTTATCCAAGATTTACCTTGGAACAAAATCTATAACATTTTCTATAAGTACAATCCAAGCTTAGTATTCAAAACTTTAAAATCTGTTAAGAAAAGTGGGTCCTTTCATTTTGCCTGGCCTATCATAGCATAACAATCATTCCTTATTTATAATTTTTCTTTGCACTTTTTATAGTTTAAAGTATTAAAGAAGACTAACTTATTTATTAATTCTAAATTAAACAAATTTAAATCTACCCAACTTCAGTCTAAATTAAACAAATTTAAATCTACCCAACTTCAGTCTAAATTAAACAATTAATAGCATCCAAGTTGTGAGAATCCTAAGTTTTAATTTAAACAATACCTTTTCAAACGAAGTAAGGGTGGACATGAGTAGCCACAAGGATACCCTTTTAGGCTGCTGAATTTTCCACAGTTGTCATGTCTGAAATAATTGGTACAGGAATGCCTCAAAATTCATCATTTGAAATTTCATCATTTCACAGATTCATCATCAGTCTTTTACTACCTATAGTTTCGCAATCCGTCGTCCATATTGGCAGATTCATAATTTTTTTTAAAAATGTGAAAAAAAATGATCAAAATTGATGAAATTCAACTGTTTACCAATGTTTAACATATTATATTTTGCTGTAAAATGAGTAGAATTTTATTAATTAATTTGTTTAATAACATAATAGAGTAAAATGTTTTCTCATTGAAACATGTTATAATCTACCTTGAATTTCATCATTTCATATTTCATTGTGTTATTCCACAATGAATTAATGACAAATTTTGAGGTATTCCTATATTTCTGAAGGAGAAAAGAAAGATAATTCACTATTGAGAAAATTATCAAATATGGTCATCCCTTAAGATTTGCAGGGGATACGTTCCAAATTTACAAAATCCATGAAATTTCAAAACCATCACTTATGATGCTATAATATAGCTGTAATATTACACTAACCTTAATCTTAGGTGTTTTGCTGCCACTTGGGCCACTGTTACTATCACTTCTTTTGCGCTTTGGGGTCATGGCTATATTGTAATGAATGTTAAGATCCTGCAAAGTATTTACAGAGGCATGGCTCAAAGAAAACTGGTGCAAGAAGACTCCTTTACAATGCTAGTGACATAGGCTGCAAGTGGAAACCTCTGGTGGTAAAAATCTGTGATTTTTCGAAACTGCAAATTTTAAACATGCGAATTTTAAGGGATGACTGTACTAAAGTAATCATGATTATGATTACATTATTGGTGTAATCAGTTATGATTACATTGTAGAAGAAATTAATGTAATTGATTATGATTGCTTAAAATATGCAGTTGATGCTTAAAAAATGCAGTTCATTGCAATTACAGATTACAATTACCCCATGTCTGACCTCCACCCCACTGGTGATGTGTTGGACTCTGTATTTTGATTGGATACTGAACAGTCTAGCTGGACTTTTAAAAAAAAATTAAATTAAGAATATTAAATATTTTTGTATATTTTTTATTTGAGTGGTATTGCAAATTAGCCAGAATTATATAAGTGTTGTGAGCTAAAATAAAAGATAATTTTAGTTAGGTCTGAAGGAACTAAAGAAATTAAGAGGTTATGGTTACTAACTTGTCACATGGGATATACAGTATGCATAAACCACAAAATCTTTAGTAAACATAAATCACTGTAGCTATTGTAATATCAGTAAGGCTAATTTAAAAAATAATAAAATTTATCACAGTTAAATTTCAATTTTTTGATTCTCACCTCATTTCATTGGAAAATTAGATTTTTTATCATATAATGTATGTATATATATGTGTTAAACATTTTGCTATAAAAAAAAAAATTAGACAAACATGAACTTAGATGTAGCTCATAGCATAAACTAACCCACTTTTTGTTATACTCTTCATACTTTTTTTTCTTTTCTTATCCTCTCTTTACTTGCATGTCTACAGTTTGCATGGTATGACAGTGTTTGAGTTAAGACTGTGTTTGCATGTTTTGTAAGTGTTCTTATTTTACTTCTTTTCATCTTTCACCCCTTTCCTATTCTCTTTGATTATTTTTCCAACTTGTTGATAGTGGCCAGTGGCCAGTGGATGATGATGGTTAGTCTTTTCTTTCTCTTTTTCTGAATGAATGTTAACCCACGAATGATAGGTTTTGCTACTTACTTAACCCCTTATTCTCTTCTTTTAACCCTCTACTCTCTTCTTTCTCTCAGGCTAACCTTAGAATGGATCTTAGGGTCTTTGTTAGCCTTAGCTTCTGTAGATCTGTAGATATTCAAGTCTTCATGAACTTGTAACAAAAATTATTGTTATTTTAATTTCCTCAGTTTTGCTTCACATACAGTTTGTAGTAAATTAGTAGATGTTTGTTTCATTTGCTTTAATAATTTTTACTTAACCAACTTTAACCAACAACCAGCAACAATTACAAAACTATCAATGGTTGATGAGGTTTGAAACCTAAGTTCTGCATTGTACTTTCTTTAAATATAAAACTACTTGCAGAATGGGACTTTAGTGCTCTTATACTTTAAAGTATAAGAGCATTAAAAATTCTTAAGTTATACATAAAATCTGTTTTGGAAATAATATTTGATATAGGAAAGATATATTTAATTTCTTAAAGTACTGAATAAATTTAGTAGATATTATTTGTGAATTAAGATAACATCTTTAATAACACATCTTGGTACTCTTGTATAAACTGTATTTTTCATTTTGTTTTATAAAGGTGGAAGCAGTAGAAGAATCAAAGGAGTGTGATCTGCCCCTTCTAAATGAGATTATGGGTTGTGAGAATGAAACAGGTGATAGTGAACATGCTTCAGTATCATCCAAAGATGCAAGTCCAGCTAAACAGAAAGTTGAGGAGGAAGCAGAGTCAGTGCCCTCCATTCGGAGAAGTTCAAGAATTTCAAGAAGATTGAAAGGTGACATTCTTCCATTTAATGTTTTTGTGGAAGAATCAGTCACTCTTCAAGATAAAGAAACTGTTGCTGATGATGATAAAGCAGTTAAAAGCAAATGTAAAACTAAAGAACAGTTGGCTATATCTGAATCTCCAATTACCAAACACCCTTCTTCAAAGTTAGAGGAAGTCAATCAGTTCTCAGGCTTTGTTTTGTCATTATCAGATAGAAATGATTCTCTGAAATTGAAAGCTAAATTAGAAGAGCTTGAAAGTCCAACAACAATCCATATTTTAAGTGATGCAAAAGGAATTGAAGAAAGTCTTGATTGTCAAAATGACAAAATTTCTCAAGTATCTGGTGGTAGTTCTGATATAAAAAAAAGTGAAAATGTTGTACATGCCAAAAGTTTTGTTGATTCTCCTAAAAAAGCTGATAATAGACTGGTAGTTGATTTAGAAATAGAAGATGCATTACTCTATAATGAATTTGAAACTGAAAATAAAGATAATACATCAGGTAGTAAGCCAGTGTCTAATGAGGCTTTTAGCTCCAAACTGAACCAGACATCCTTTGTTAAAGAAACCACTGAAACTTCTGTGGATGTTCAAGTCAATCAAAAAGAAAGCTTCAAAGACTCACAAATGGAAAATGAATTTATTGTAATAGATTCTGTTGAAGAAGACAAAACTGTAATGGATTTACAATTTCAGTGTAATAACTCTACTTTGAAAAGTGAAGTGAAATTTGAAAATGAAAAAGAAACAGACAAAGATAAAAGTAAGCCTATTATTATTTTAAGAGATAACATTAAGACCAATACGGCTAGTGCTTTGAATGACATCGGCAAGACTAAGGCTTTTGATACTTCAAAAGACAAAAGAACAGTCACTGAACTGCCAAATGAAAAACTAAATGACTCTTCAGATACATTTGCCAAAAGTACTAATCAGGAAGTTTCTAAAAAGAAACAAAATAGGATACCAGGTAACTAGTAGGTAGTGAACCATGAACTGTTTAAATTGAGTGCCAAAGAGATAGTTTTTATATAGGCCTATTGTAGTTTTAGAAATTTATTGGTAGTTCCTATTTAGCTATGGTATGTAGTATTATTGATGATAGGGTTTTCTCCAAAAATTTTGAATTAATGATGTTTTTTATACTAATATAATTGATTAATATTTCTAAGGCTAAATTAAGAGATTTCATGTGCTGAGGTTAAGCCAGATTAAGAAACCTTGAAATAAAAGTACAGTAATACCTTGCATAGTACGGTTAATGCGTGCTGAAAAAATACCGTACTATGCAATACCGTACTGATGAAGGTATTATTATAATGTGTTTTAATGTAATGCATTCCAATCATACGATTATATGCATCTGTTCGCAAAAATATTTAGCCATTTGCTTACTGCAAATCAATGCACATGGAACTCTTGCACACACTTGCGCATAAAGAAATTAAAAAGGATAAAAATAAATTAAAAATAGTAGTACAGTATGTACTAAAGATTTTTATTAGTAAATAAACAATGTACCGTACATACAGTAAAGACAAAGATAATTTTTATTTTGAAAAATATTTGAACAACGTAGTTTGCACAGTTTTTTTCTTCTTTTTATCAGCATACATATCTTTATAGCATCGAATATCATTTTGTAACGCCTGCCTAACTTTAATGCCTCATTTGATGTTTGGATCTGCATTCATTATGAAGTCACAAGCATCTTCTACTTTTGCAATTAATGTTGATAGCTCATCCAATGTGAATTATTTCGTGGGCGCAACATTTTCTTCTTGATTTTCCTCTTTTTCTTTGTATAAACGTTGCTGATCCATTTCCACAAGAGTTTCGACATCAAGGTCAGCGAAATGCGAGTCAATGCATTGCCGCACATTGTCACAATCCAAAGCTTCCAATCCGAGATGATCTTTCCCAAGCTGCACAATGTTTTCAGAAACGGTTTTAATTTGGGATTCATACGATGCACCATCTTCATGTTTTATAATTTCTAGTTTTTCATCTAATGTTAACCATTTACGTTTATTAGAATACTCAGCGTCATTGCATTTCCTCTTTCCACTCATATTTGCGTATAAAAGGGGTACAAGTACTTTGTATAATAAAGAAAAAAATTGTGTACAGTATATAAGGCTGCAACTTCACTGCTCGGAATCTGGAGCGATACTGATGTATGCATCGCGCTAGTACTGGTACATAGCTTAAAAGATGGTACATACGTACTGTCATTACAGTAGCAGTCCAATATCAGTGCGTAATGCAGTTAAAAAAAATTTCATATTTTTAAATTTATAAACCATATTATAGCAAAACCCGTACTGTTCAAAACCATATTATGCAAGGTATTACTGTATACTAATTTTTGTGGCATATAAGTTTTCAGGGCCTTGATTTTATTTATTAGCTCTATAGGTTAATAGTATTGTATGAAGTGAGATATACTATATACTAGTAGGTATGTATATATATATATATATATACTTACTTCGTAGCCCCCGGGTTCTCTTATGCGAACCCAGCGGCACTCAGGTATCCCGCTACCACCGTGGGACGAGTCCATAGGTCTCGTAGAGAGGTAATGTTGGAGTTGTCTTTGTTGAGAGAGAGTGTGGCAGTGTAAGAGTAGGTGTTCTGTGTCCTCAGAGTGGAGGTAGCATTTTTGACAGGTGGAGGTGTCAGCTAGGTGGAGTCTGTGTCTGTATTGTTGGAGGGAGGGGTGGTGGCCTGAACAGAGCCTGGCCAGAGTAACACTTGTTTTCCTTGGGAGGGTTTGTTCGCTCTGATGGACTACAGGGGGAGTATCGTGAAGGACAGTGTTGTGTGGTTGGTCGAGTAGGTATTTCCGGGTAAATTCTGTGTGGAGATGTTTAATGGGGTTGATGTTTAGGGGAGGAGGGGGGATATTGTTCAGTAGCTGCGAATAGTGAGCAGCAGGAGTACATTTTTTGTTGCGGGGTGGGGGATTGTGTAATGTGAGATGGTGACAGGGGTGGTCTGGGGCCAGTGCTCTGGAGAAGAATTGAGTCCCTGTCATGTTCATGTGGTGTTCGATGGGGAGTATTTTCGTATCTGCATGTAGATGTGGGATGGGTGTGGTTCGGAGGCAGCCAGTAATGCTTCTGAGACCTCTGTTTTGTGTGGTCTGTATCTTTTTCTGGTTTGTGTGGGAGATGGACGGGGACCAGGTGGGGGCAGCGTAAGTTAGGGTAGTACGTACAAACTGTTTGTATAGGATACTAAGGGATTCCTTCTGCTGACCGAATGTTGTGGAGGTGAGTGTTCTGAGAGCGTTGAGTTTTTTTGTTGCTTTGGAGCAAATGTTTGATATGTGAGGGGAAAAGGACATGTGTGTGTAGGGTGAGGCCGAGGATTGTTGGGGTTTTGTTTAGAGGTAGGGGATGTCCCATGAGGGTGACTCTCGGGTGTGCTTGGGATTCGTGGCGGTCTGAGGTTAGGAGGGTGATGGAGGATTTTTGAGGGATGCTGACATCCTGTTATTAGTCAGCCAGAGTTCCAGATTGGTAATGTACTGCTGGATCAGGCGTGTGGCGGTGTTACGGTTATGGTGTTGTGCTGTTATGGTCAGGTCATCTGCATAGGAGGAAACGTGGACATGGGGGGAGAGAGGTTGTGAGAGGTCGTGCATGAAAAGGTTGAAGAGGATTGGAGAGAGTATGGAGCCCTGTGGGACGCCATTGTATAGTCTGTAGGTTTTGGATGAGTGTTGTTTGTGTATGACTTTGCCAAGTCGGCCTGCAATGAGATTAGTAAGCCATTTCTTGTCAGTGGTGGGGATGTCGAGATCAATAATCTTTTGTGCAAGAATGTGGCGTGGGACAGTGTCGAAAGCTTTGTTGATGTCGATGGCAACAAGGACTGTGCGGGCAGGGGGGGATTGTTGGTTGAAGCCATCTAAGATGTGTTGGGTTAGGTTTGTAAGAAGCGTTGTGGTGGAGTGGGTGGACCTGAAGCCGTGTTGGGTTTGTGAAAATGTAATGTGTGGTTGTATGCGTCTTAATATCAGTTTTTCGAGGACTTTGGAAATGGTTGAGAGAAGGGAGATTGGCCGGTATGAAGCAGGTAGGTTGGGGGGTTTATTGGGTTTCAGTATCAGGATGATGTGTGCCAGCTTCCAGGTAGAGGGTATGACATTGTGAAGCCAGGAGTAATTGAATATGTTTGTGAGGGCTGCAAGAGCAATTGGACCAAGGTGTTTGAAATGTGGTCTGGGCCTTCGGCATGAGAGTTTTTAAGGGATTTTATGGCTGCAGCTGTGCCTTGGGGTGTAAATGGATGTGGTTGTTGTGGGTCGGCCGAGAGTTTCCGTATGTTTTTGAGGATTTTTCTATTATTGGGAGCAGTGATTTTGTGGCTAATTTTTTAGTAGTGGTGCATGAGTAATATATATATATATATAAAAAATAAAACTACTACCCCTTCATATACTACTAAAAACTAGTTATATCTTACATTAAGTAAATGGTTGTCCAATAATGTAAAATTCATTAAGGGATTATGTTCCTAGGCCCAGCTTGCTAAAATGTTAAATAATATTTAATGTAGTACTTACTATTACTACTTTTGTCTGTATTTACTGCTTAAGAGTTTGAATTTAGCTACTAGCATAATAATTGGTTATGGCCTTATAGTGAACTGATAGGTAGTGATTATTGATGTGTAGAGCTGGTTTGATCTTCATACATAATATTTAAAACTAATTTCAGGTCGGTCATTTATTATTGGCATTAGAGCCTCTCCATCTGAAAGTAAAAGGACTATGTTTGACTGTGTCTTGTGCTGGAACTCAAAAGAAAGATGTTCAGTCAGTGGTTCAATTATCAATGGACATATAAAATCAAAGGAGCATGCCCTCAAAGTTATGGTAAGTCATTAAATCATAAATTTATTATTCACTGACTTTAGTGAAGTATCTTACTACATTTTTGTCATCATCATCATAAACTTTTAAGGAAAATACTTTGGCCACAAATAGAAAAGGTGCCATTTTAAAAGCCTTTGTAATTTGTAATCAGCATAGATTCAGATTCAGCTGTAGGCTAACATTGCCTTGCAAAGGTTAAATTAGGATAATAAAAATTTCATTTCCTTCCCATTCTTTGATTACATGAACCATTTATTAATTTATTTCCTTAACAGGAACATGAGAATATTGATTTATACAATTTGTATAAGGATGATAGAACCATGCCAGCAGAAAGAATTGTCAGTGCAATCCTAGTGAGTTATTCTATTTTCATAGACCTTAGTTTGGTATTGTAGTCATAGATTTTTAATCCTGTACTAAAATTAGTATTCATATCCATATTTTCTACTCTTTTATATTTCATGTTTATTTGGATCCAATAGGGATGTTATGGTGTATGTCATATTTTGGGTAGACTGTATTTAATTACAGTACAGCCAAAGGGTTGGCAACTGATTTGAAATTTTAAATGTTAATTCTTTTTTCATTTAGGATTATGAAGAGACACAAAAGAGGCAATCTTTGGTTTTAGCAACAACTGAGAACTATGCACAGAAGAGAAAAGCTGTTCAAAAACGAATTAGTGCCAAAAAAGCTGCATTAATATCCCCTTGCAGTTTCTCAGAAGTAAAAGGCAAAGCTTTTCCAAAGGCTTCAACACCAACTGTAAAAGAAGAAAGCAATCAAAATGAAATGGTAAGCATTTGGCTATTTGTTTTTTCTTTTTGAAATATTCTATTTTTTAAGTAGGTTCTAAGACCAGGTGGGCATTCATTGCAGTCAAAATGGAGTCTCATAATACAGGTGCATGATGAGTAGTCTGTATATTAATTTTTTTTAAATGAGGTTTTATAGGCAAATTTATGAAATGGCTGTTATGATAATTAAAATTTTTATTGTGTTAGTACTGATAGACAACTGATTGTAGTGCAGTTGAGTTTCTCTCTCATTTCTAATATGAACTGAATTATATTTCAAAGCCTTTAGTGGTTTATCAGGTCCATTTTGAGAACTGAACAATCAACAATTTCTGTACTATGTTATGCCTATTTGACTGCCCAGCATAAAATATCTAAGCATTAGTTATGAATATTGAAGGATTTTTTGAAATGATGATTTTGTCAGATTAAAAAAGTAGTAATTTTTTGATCAACCTAAGAAATGCTATTGTTTGGAAGGGAAAAAGATTAAAAACACCGGAACTCATAACTTGATGAGAAATACGTTTTTTCTGGAATTTTAGCCTAAATGTTCAAAACACACTACGATTGATTTAAATAATATTACAAATGAATATACCAGTAGTCATGCAAAGTGTTAGAAATACTATTTCTGTATTAGGCAAGAAATAGTCTTGGAAAGCATTCTCAGTGAGTTATGTGATACAGTCTTGCAATCTGATTGGTCAATGACTGTGATGAATATATGGCCTGTGCACCAAATTTAGGAAACAATAGGGTCTCAGAGGTTGTACCAAAAATGAGGAGTGCTGGGTATGAGGAGCACCAAAGTTAGGGAGCCTTACTGTAGTTAAAAAACAGTTCTTTAGCAATATTTCCCTGTAATTATACTATCATATTTAATAAGGCTTAGAACAGAAACTACTTGTAATTTAATTGTACTTGGTTATCATTAGTGATGGGACGATTAATCAGAATTGGAATCGAGAATCGGAAGACTCGAGCATTTTTCAGGAATCGGAATCGGAATCGGAATCGAGAGAATTGTACCATGATTTCCGATTCTTAAAACGATTCTTTAACTTTTAATTGAACCAGTTTTGCAATGTAAACTTTAAAATTTAAATGAAAGAGGATAAATTTTATTTTTATTGTATTGTAGCTATACATTAAAACATGTATATCCATGATGTGTAATCAAGAAGAAAATGAATTGTTACAACTTACAGTTGATTTTTATTTTTAAACCAATCTATTATAATTTATAATTTATAATTTATATTACCATACTCATAATGTAAATAGTTAATCTTACCAGAGTAAAATATGACAATTTCCAGAAAAACAAGTATAGAATTATATTTAAAAATATTGAGAATCGGAATCGGAATCGAGAATCGTATCGGAATCGTTAAAAATTTTGGTATCGTCCCATCACTAGTTATCATAAATGCATTCCTATTCAAGTTAGTTATTAGAAAATCTTATAAATTCCAAAACAAATCAATGGAGTACTTATAAAAATAAATTTTTTCAGATAAAAGTGTTTCATTAATAAAACCTGTTTCATTTGTGATCCCTTTCAATGCCAAAGAAATGAAAAGAATAGTTTAATTAGTCATTCCTGTTATTCTACAGTCTCCTTATGTAAAATATGGTGTTATTTGAAGTTTATGATTACTGGAATTTTAACATTTACAGAGAGAACAAACCAGTGCTGCTCATCGAGCCTTAAGTATAGAACTTGTAAGTATAAGTTAAGTTTTCATAATTTTAATATGGAGCTTCTCTGAATTAGTCCTTAGGTTTAGTGATCAATGATGATTTGTTGGTTCAGTGACTTCTTTTGCGTGGAGAGAGGTGAGAGACTAAAAAATTATATACCGTACTCCTAACTTGCAGAAACCCACATGAATTGAGGAAGTCATCAGTAATTTAACATTGGTCCTCCTTGTTTTCATTTGGAAACACCTGTTTAATTGATTATCTGTTTGGTTTAGTAGGGTAGGTGAAGTAAATGTATTTGGTGGTTCACCATGATTATCATTGAAATTAACAATCCTAGGGCTAGCTACATTGTTTCTAAAGTAGAGCAAGTTAATAATTTTTAAAGTTGCTTAGCTTTTAGCAAAGCCTATCCCAAATATAAACAGACACAAAGTCAAATGATGAAATAAAAGAAACAGCCCTCTAATAGAGTAATACTGGGTTAGTTTTTTATTGAAAACATTTTGGCTTGATGCAACTTATGGTACATTCCACACTATAATTTCAACTTTTCCAACTTCAACTTTTTATGAAAAGTTGCATCATTAAAATAGGTACCATACAGTTTTAGCTTTCTTAACTCAGATTTTGAGATTTCCTTTTTCAGCATTGGCATTCAGGAGTAAATTGTTTAGATTTAAAAAAAAAAAATTCTGACTTTTAAATTAATGACCATTATACAGTAATGTTACTTTATTTAGGAGGTGGGAGTTTGAGAGTAAAGTACACTACCAGTCAAAAGTTTAAGTACACCCCGAAATATTCATAAATTTCAAATTTTGTTTAAAGTGTTTTATTTACCGTATTAACTAAGTTATGACACAAATTCATAAGTACAAACATGGGAATTTAAATAATAACAAATCAGGACAATTTACCAAAAACAAAGTCTAAATTTTAGATTCATCAAAATAGCCTCCTCTAGCAGCAATTACAGCAGAAGAAATTCGAGGCATGCTCTCAACAAGAGAAAGAAGATAGTCCGGTGAAATCTGCTACCAGCACTCTTGTAAGAGTTCCCAGAACTTCTGAGCACTGGATGGCTGCTTGGCTTTCACTCATTGATCCAGTCCATCCCACACTAGCTCGATGGTGTTCAGATTTGGGGACTGCTGGCCATTTGATAACTGAGCTGACGTTGCCATTCTTTCTGCTTCAGGTAATTTTGGCACAACTTGGAAGTGTGTTTAGGATTGTTGTCTTGCTGCATTATGAACTGTTGGCCAACTAATCACAGTCATGTTCATTCAGTATTCCAGTGACCTTGTGGAGATCTCCAACTTGATCCCCTGCAAAACATCCCCAGACCATCACACTTTCTCCACCATGCTTCACTGTTGGCACAACACACTGCTGTGTCATTCTTTCACTCACTCTGCACCGCACAAATACTCTGCGTTTGGATCCAAAATCTCTGAACTTTGATTCATCAGTTGAAAGGACAAATTTCCACTACTCAACAGTCCATTTTTGGTGTTTTTTAGCCCAGGCTAGCCTTTTCTTTTTGTTCTGGAGTCTCAGCATTGGTTTCTTTGCTGCAGTTCATCCTTTTAATCCTGCCTCTCTTAGTCTTCTCTGAACAGTTGATGTTGAAACTGTTGTACTTCTGGAGTTGTTCAGCTGGGCTTTGATTTCAGGTGCTGTGAGGCATCTGGTGCGCAGACTGGTGACTTAGATATACTTGTCCTCTGAGTCTGTTGTGGTTCTTGGTCACCCTGACCTTTTTCTATCCTTATTTTGACTAGGGGTGCACCAGATGTGAATTTTTCATATCTGGCTAGATACTGGATATGCCGGATATGGCCATATCTAGCTGGCTGGTGGATATATATTATTAGGTACCGTATTATTTTTACATTCGTATTGCTATGTTTTGTTTTGCATTGGGGGCAATGCCCCCCAAATATAAGATAAATAATAATTTAAGTATATTCAGATGTTTAATTGTTTTGTTCTCTTTCAGGTTCTTGTGTTGTATTAAACTTTTAAGTATTAATCATGACAAGTTTTGTGTGGTCACTGTATACAATAAATGATCTTAGCAATATCATTGCAAAGTGTAATATTTGCCAAAAGATTATCAAACGTGGGATGGAGAAAGGTGGCCTAAAATCTTTTAGCACACCTCTTCATAATCATTTGAAGATTAATCACCCAAAAGAGTATGCTGAAGCCAAAAAGGAAAATGACAAAAAAAGAATAGCTGCGACTGAATCAAAGGAAATAGGCATAGATAGAATACGGGCTAGACCATCAACTTCTACTGGTAGTACTCTGAAAGAAAAGAAAATGGACCAAATGAGTAAGCAGATCTCAATAGAGAAAAGCTTTTCATTTAAAAAAATATGGGACATCAATGACTCTAGGTCTGATGATTCACCGTAAAATTGGCATGATGATGGCTTTGGACAACCAGCCATTTACTTTAGTTGAAGATGATGGTTTTATTGATCTAATGGCCTACCTCCAACCCAGATATCTCTTACCGAGCAGAAGGTACTTCTCTGATACTATAATTCCTCATCTTTATAATGAGTTTGTCTAAAATTGCTCAGAAGCTGGAAGAAGTAAAGCATGTCAGCTTTTCTTCAGATATATGGACATGCACAACTTCTCAAGAAAATTTTATATCATTATCAGGTCACTGGATAGGTAAAGATTTTGAAAGATACGATGCTGTGCTACATGCCTCTCATTTCTCAGGGTCGCATACTGGCAAGAATATATTTGAAAAGTTTCGCTCTATGTGGGATAGTTGGGATCTTGATGCAAATAAGAGGAATTTATTGGTGAGGGATGGAGCTAGCAATATGGCTCTTGGTAGTGACCTGGCTGAAATACCTTCAATACACTGCAGCATTCATTTACTCCAACTGGTTATTAGTGACTCAATTATGGTTCAGAGGAGTGTAATTGATATCCTTGCAAAAATTGCTGCCTTGCAACTCACTTTAATCATTCTCCTTTGGCCTGTAACAATTTCAAACACATTCAAGTGCAGCAAAATCTTGAGCCTCTTCTATTGGTTCAAGATGTCCCAACATGTTGGAACAGTGCATATTTGATGCTAGAAAGATTATATAAATTAAAAATTCCAGTGCAACTGTATTTGGCTGATCATAGTGAATTACCTACCATCACATCCTTCGAGTGGACACTGATACGAAATCTCCTTAAAATATTAAAACCATTCTTCCAACTAACTCAGGAAATGAGTTCGGAAAAATCAACTTTGTCTTCCATAATCCAAAGCATTTGTATTTTACAAAGATTTCTTTCAAAGATTGGCCATGATGACCAAGGTGTTCAAATGACAGAGGGAACTCCTGACTTCTCTTTGAGTGCGTTTCTTGTTGGAGAGTAATGATGGGAAGTCTTTGAACATAATGAAAAACAGGGCTTATGTGACTGCGACTGCAATAGATCCGTGGTATAAGTTATCTTTCTTTCAACAAGATCAAAAAGAGCAGGCTAAATCCTGGCTGATTGAAGAAGTCATAGGCATTGAAAATGACGAAGGTGATAATGATTCTAATGAAAGTGGAAGCAAAAGAAGCTCAAATTCCAGTTCTCCTATATGAAAGAGGAAAGACGAAGAGGACATTCTTGAAGCGTGTTTTATGGAGATCACAAAAGGAAAGCTACCTGGGAAAGTAAGTTACAAGAGAAGAAAGGTTGAAAAAAAGACTGCTCCTGTTCTACTGATTGCAGGGGAGTTAGACCAATATGCATCTGAACCTCTTGTAGATAGGAAATGCTGTCCAGTTCAAATTTGGAAGTAGGAGGACTGATTTCCTCTCCTTAAAACTATTGTTTCAAAGCTTCTCTGCACACCCACATCCTCTGTATTTTCAGAGAGAATGTTTTCTGAATATGGCAACATCTATGAAGCAAGGCGATCCTGAATATTGCTTAAAAGAGGAGAAATGCTCTTGTTTCTGCACCACAATGGAAAAAAGTTCTAAATCACTGTTGTTGAATTTTTTTTATTCTGAAGACCTCCAGGCTGAATGGCGGCATCTGACCTACACAATACTGCCCTCCATTCATTGATTTCATTCCAGGCATTTTATATTGTATTCAATGTATTGTTTTACATTTGTCAAGCTTGTAATGTTTTGTATTGTTTTGAAAATAAAGGGAAAAAAGGAGAAAAAAGAATGGAAAGCAAGTGCAGGGGTCTAGCAATATTTTACTCTCTGTAAAAAATTTAACACATGTTTTTATAAAAAGCTCTGATTATATTAATAGAACTGTAATTATTAAGGATGGACAGATGTTTTATTTATTCTTGTCATCAGTATTGTGTTGATTTAATATAAAAAATGTTGCTGGACTGGTTTAGGGGTGGGCCCTGGAGGGCTTTCCATTTTTTTTGTATATAAAATATTTGTAATGTGTTGTTATCATATTATGGCAGATTTTCATACAGGTGTTAATTTTCTAATGTCTTGGCCTATATCCGGCATATCCAGCCAGATATGACCCATATCCTGCTGGATACTGGATATTTTGCAATATCTGGCCAGATATCATATCCAATGCACCCCTAATTTTGACCAGTTTCTTCATACCATTTAATGGCAAAAGCAACCACATTCACAGAAACTTTTAATTTTTTTGCAATTTGCCTCAGTGATTGGCCCTCATTTCTCAAAGTTACAATTGACTGTCTTTTTTTTTTTTTTGTTAAACGAGCTTTGGCACCCACTTTTACTTTTTGAAACAGAGAAATATACCTTAAACTACACAGTTAGCTCCTCTGCAAGGATTTTATATGTAAAGACCTGCAGCACATGTTAATAATGGAACACATGTATTAACATACTCCTGAAATAACACACTACCCCAGTAAAGACTTTTAAACTGTTTTTGGACCTTTGTGCAGAGCTAATGGCATTAATTTTAGGTTGCATGCTAGACGTAAATTAACTCATTTTGAAGAAGCTTCTGTGTTACAACAGACTGCATAGGGCAGATGCACTGAAGCATACAATATGAAAGCTAGGTAAGCAAATTCATCTCTAGTACCTGTTAAGTTTACATTTGAAGTTTGTCATGAGCTAAGCAGCAAAACATTTGAAATTAGTAGGTGTACTTAAACTTTTGACTGGTAGTGTATATCAGGACATTACTATACTATTCTTATGTTTGTAGCAGGTAGCAGAACAAATTTGATCTGCACAATGTCAATATTAAAAAGTTAGTTTGAATTAGGTTAGGTTAGTCATTTTCATTGAAGATCTGAAATGTTTGAAATCTGAAATTGATAGGTATACTTACATAAAGTCAAATGTTGACATTATGAAATTTGAGTTCATGTAACACATTTGTAGTTGGTGAGAGCATTTGAATACAATGTAAACCATATGTTCAGACTTGGTTGGTTCACCTGTTTTGACATGCTTCTAATGTACTGATCTCTGTTTTATTGCCAGGCTGAGAAGCAAAAAGGACGTACTCCAAAACAAATTCTTGTTGTCATGGATGCCAGAGATGTGTTTCTAGGGACAAATAACATTGGAAAAAATGTAAAAGTGCTGAGAAGAAAAGAAATGAACTTTCAGAATGCCCTTCAGTATTTAAAGAGTGATAATTGGTTTGGGAAGGGAACACTTTATATATTTCTCTGTGGTATATTTTCTGTAGTTAAATCAAAATCATATTATTCCTGTACAAGGAACTCTTGCAAGAATCCTGTAAGTGTATTTTGTGTTAACAAGAATATGACACCAGATTACTTAATCACCAGGGCACTAAAGTTACACAAACTCATATTAGATGAGACAACCAATGATCAAGCTTTGTTTTGTGATGTAATACCCATTAATATTGATGCAAGCAACATTGCAAAATTAGATAAAAGGATATGTTTCAGTTTTCATCCAGTTGATGCATGCAGGAAAGTTCCAGTTGACTTAACTGAAATGTACATGCGAATAGTAAGTGAATATAATGCATTTACTAAAATCCACTCAGAGAACATGGGGTTCAAATTTTGGGATCTTTTGAGACACACCTTACGTTTAAACACAGATGATGTCAATGTTGCAGTACAACATATAAAGGGTGATGGCATCTCATTTGATGAAATAGACTTTAATAACAGGTCTGTTGTTATTTCTGAGAACACAAAAGAACTACTGATGAATATGGAGTGTCAAAATGCAAACAAGGACAACTCTGAGGAAGTGAAGAGCACATCCTCTCTTGCATCAAAACAAGTAGGTTCTTTTATAACTACTAAATTTCAAGTAAAATTGTATGGTATTCACAGCAGTTATCTGTAGGGTTAACTTCATTATTATTATTATTAAAATAATATTGCAAATGATATTCAGTATATATATATATATATATATATATATATATATATATATATATATATATATATATATATATATATATATACACACACACACAGGGTGTCCGAGAATTATCTGTACAATTTTTGGCTGTTATTAAAAGTCAACCATGAAGTGTAGAAATTCCAGTGTTGTCCCATTTTACAGAGAAACTCATTAATTTTTTCTGATAACAAGTTTTGACAAGTTTTTTCTTTCAATACGCCGGTGACAGACATTGATGATTTAAAAGCAAGAATCACAGCTGCTATTGAGCGAATTGATGTGGATATGCTGCAGCGTACATGGCAACATTTGGATTATCGATTGGATGTTTTGCGAATCACTGATGGTGCACATATCGAATGTTTGTAACAACGTTACTTTAATAAAAGAAACTTTTGAAAATGCAGATTCTAAATAATCTTGTTTAAGAATTTTACGTGTGTTATCAAGAATTTTATTAAAAGATGAAATTGTACAGATAATTTTCGGACACACTGGAATTTCTAAAAAACTTGTCAAAACTTGGTATCAGAAAAAACTTAATGAGATTCTCTGTAAAATGGGACAACACTGGAATTTCTACACTTCATGGTTGACTTTTAATAACAGCCAAAAATTGTACAGATAATTCTCGGACACCCTGTATATATATATTTATATATATATATATATATATATAAGCAAACAACCACAAGGTCACGTGTTATTTTGTGATTCTAGTGTGTGTGTATATATATATATATATATATATATATATAATATATATATATATATATATATATATATATATATATATATATATATATATAATATATATATATATATATATATATATACTGAGCAGCAGAAAAATTGGCCCACTTGGAATATCACAAAAAGCAAAAAAGTGGGCAAGCTTCTGTTTATAAAATTTTTTAAATTAAAAAATAGTCTATGAGGATGTTAAAAAAGTCTTCAAACACCTGCTTAATACAATTTATTATCAAAAAATATTGTACAAAAAATTGGAACTCGAAGAAACAAAGATTTTGACAACAAAAAAAAAACAACAACTTGTGATCCAAGGTTAATAAGAGGTGTTGCTTCCCCTAGCTTGAATGACTGCAGCCATTTGTCAATTCATCCCATGAATGAGATCGGTGATCACATTCTGTGGGATTCCCTCCCACTCTTCAGTTAAAACTTGTTGTAGCTTCTGAGTGTGTTAGAGGCTATTAGATGAATCCTAAGACACCATCCCATCGTGTGTCCCAGAGATGTTTTATGGGGTTCAGATCTGGACTTCGGGAAGGCCACTCAATTTGATGAATTCTAGCTTCAAGGATATCGCTAATGGCTTTTGCCACATGGATCTAGCATTATCATGCTGTAGAAGGAAGTCTTCACCAATGAAAGAAGCAAAAGGGACCACATGCTCCAGCAAGATCTCTTCCACGTATCTTGCGGATGTCAATGACCCACCAACATCATCTCTTCCACGTATCTTGTGGGTGTCAATGACCCACCAATAACAATGATGAGCTTTGTGCATGAGTTTGAAGTGATACCATCCCAGACCATGACTGAGCCTCCTCCAAAAGCAACCCTCTCTGTAAAAGTGCATGGGGTGAATTAAATCTTGATTCATCTGTGAACAATACTCATCCCCATTGGACCATAGTCCAATTGACATGCTTATGAATGAAAGCAAGATGAGAATTGTGGTGATGTGGGAGCAATTCTGGGCCCATTGCTAGATGACTAACATGTAAGCCACTTTCCATAAGTCTCCTAATGGTTTGCTCTGATACACTGATGTCTCAAGACCTTTCCAGCTCATTGCGGACGTTTGTGGCAGTCAAGCAACGATCTCGCAAAACACACAAGACGATGAAACGATTGTCACAGGCAGATGTGCAGCATGATCTTCCAGATCCTGGTCTTCAGATGTACTCTCCTGTCTCCACATAACATTGGTAGACACATCAAACTGTTGTTCTTGGAATTCCTAGCGTATCAGCGATGTAACACTGGCTCTGACCATCTTCAATTAGGTCAATGACTCTTGCGATGTTCACAGCACTCAAATCCATTGTACATGTCCAATTGTGAAACCCAAAAGAATTAGAAGTCTAACTGTTACTAAATGCAAATGCCTACTCCCACTAGTGGAAGAAAAAAGTGGCACTAGCAGTCTAAGAGTAACTGAATGTCAGACTGTCAAATTCTTAAAAGAAGTAAAAAATTCATTACAGCGAGTGTGTTCACAGCTGATGTTGTTTTGTCTCATTATTTGGTTGCCTCATAGACTATATTTTCGAATTTTAAAACTTTTATAAACAGAAGCTTGCCCACATTTTTTGCTTTTTGTGATATTCCAAGTAGGCTGATTTTTTTTCTGACACTCAGTGTGTATATATATATATATGTGTAATTTTTTTTTAAATAGAATGCAAAGAAAAAGGATAAAGTGATCATCCCTTCAAGATGTGACCCGTAAGTACTTGACCTTTATTGTATAGAAGTAATGAAATAATCTGCAATTACATTAACAATGATTAGTACTATCAAAATAATAGTACCATAGCAGTGAAACAAATGTTGATAATCAGGTGAGGAAATATAGATATTTAGGTGGGTAGGTACAATTGTAGAAAAAAGTGTGCCAGAAAAAAAATTGAATGCCAAGTTTTTTATTTATTTTTTGTGAGCAGATTAATAATTTATGAGGTTTCTAATTTGTTTAGCTGAATTTATTTTCATAACAAACAATAATGATATATTACAAAAGAAGAGAGTATTATGTTAACAACCAAAAAATGTGAAGAAGCCATACTGGATCACACTTCTCTGTTCATACACTTTCGTGCCTGGGCTATAAATTTTGAACCACTTGAGGGAAGTGAATAAAACTTCACACACACATACACACACATGTGGATGATCACGAGGTAATATGTCATGAATGATCTGGTTCCTGTATTGAAGGTCAGAGTCACAAATAGAGGTCAAGGGTCAAATGAAGATCTACTCTATAACTTTCAAACCACTCAACATGAATGAATGAAACTTCACAAATATAAGGATCATTACAAGATGACATAGTGCAGCAAGAATTGGGTCATTACATTGAAGGTCATGGTCACAAATGGAGGTCCATGCCATAAACACTTGATATAAATTAATGAAGCCACACATGCATGAATCATTACAAGATGATTTGTTTTTGAGAAAGATTTGTGTCCCTCTGCTATACAGGTCAAGGTCACAAATGAGGCATTCCATGTCAAGTGTACACACTTTTTGGTGATTTCTACCCCTCATCTCACCGATTTCATTGATTTTTGGTGTTAGTTAGGTATGATGAGTAATGAAGCGTGACCAAATTTTAGCCACTTGGGTCAAATATTTTGTGATTGTATATGTTCTTCCAGTAGCTGTCATTGGGTTTATGATTGTGAGGATGTCGGACAAATCTACTGTAAGTATATCAGGATTTTCAGGATAAGTAAATGACTTGTTTGGGCCACAAGGGTGAAGGAAGTTTACTTTCACTTCAACCTCACCAGGATATGTTTCCATCACACACCCAATCCACCAGTGGTTATCATACTCCACTGTTACATATCCTGTGACATTTTCAATTAATTGAGTGGCTTGTTGGGAGAAAGTGAATTCCTTTTGACTTTCAACTGAGGCACTGTACATTTGTACTTCTAAACAATTTTTTGTCAGTGGTATGAATGAATGTAATTTTTGAGTTCCTGGTATGGTTCTCGCTTTTGATAAAATTGGATCTAAAAATTCTTTCTCATTTGAGTATTGTTCTTGTGTTGCAAGGCTAAAAAACATTTGAGTCAATTTTAAGGAACAGAAATCAAAAAGATCTTTTGGGGACAGAATTTGATTATCATATGGCCTACAAAGACTTTCTTTTGATGCTTCCCTTTTGATGGTCCCTTGCCATGGCTGGTAGCAAAAAAATGCCACTCAGCCTTAACTCCAAATTCTTCATGGTGGCGGCATAAATTTAAAAGTTTTTGCAGTTTTTGTATTGACCTGCGCATCTGTCGGTAAAATAAATAATTCTGTTTAGTAGCTGAAAATTTAACTTAAGATGATTTATTAAAACTTTTATGAATAGATGCACTGCAATAGTATCATGTGTATTACGCACTGAGATAATAGTTAGAGAGCTGTGATTTACTTTTTCTTGCTCTTTGTAATAATAAACCCATGGATGAAGAGTCGCTTGGCAAGTATTCCAGTGAAATCCTTGAGCACGATCTTGGACTACAAAGGACTAGTTTTCGGAAAAGTCCCCAATCACCAAAAAATCACCTTCATCCAGTTCATTTTTTCTTTTTTCTAAATACTGTACTTGGCTTGTTGTTTGGCAATGAAATCATGATGCCTTAGTCGAGTTAGTCAAGAAATAAAGGTATGTAGGAAATCTTCTAAATTTTGAATAATACAGTCCAGCTGAGATCGATCTGTTGTCCACTGTTTGTACTGGATTTCATCAATACCTTTTTCTTCGTAACATGTAAGAAGAGTTTCCTTTAGCAAATCAGATCGAGGGCATTGATATCACACTCCTAAATAGCAAGAAGGTTGACTTTTGTCACAAATAATTTTGGCTAAAGCGCAGTGGTAACTACTCAATGGAGTTTCTTCCTCACTGGTAATTTCTGCCATTCTAGAACCTGTCATTATTAACTTAACATACTGATGAATTATGCAGACGCACACACTATGCATCCCACTTGCTCCCGCCAAAACACATTCTTTGGGGCATAGCATCGCAAATTTCGAAAATCCTACAGAGAGAGCTGGAAACTTAAACTTAAATTGTTGATATGCTTCTTTTAGATTACATAAAACTAACCTCTCTTGATATTTTTTTTGTTCACCATTTTCTTTTATTGTTACACAGTCTTTCTTGCCTGCCATTTGACTACTTAGTTCATCATTTCTAAAAAACTCTTTAACAGTGTTAGTTACTTCCAGTGGCAATTCCTTCCCCATCTTTGGATTTGGTGACAACAATACTCCCTTTTCATTTGCAAGCTGCTGAGCCTGAACAGCCATTCTTTGTGAACAGTTAAATTCTTGAATTAGTTTTCTTACACTCATTGATGGTGCAAAAACAGTTAGAATCATAATTTGGTCGTTTATCTGAGTTTTGATATTTATCTTTCAATGTTTGGACAACTACTTCTGGCTCGGACAGTTTGTCTACATTTAGTGGACCTGGCTCCTGAGGAATTTCACCTACCATATCTAAGTGTCTTCTTACTGAACTTTGTATTTTGGCCATTTTTGTTGGGAGGTACTGTATGCTTCATTTCTTTGAATCTTGCGCTTGACAGTTGGACTTTCCCCAATCATGGTGATTGTCTCATTCATTGCTGACAATTCAGCCTCCTTGTCAACAAAAACATCATCTGATGACAGTTTCCATAGTAGTATCAGATGAGCTTGATGATAATATTTCTGGTTCTGCTATATTTTGAACTTGTAAAATAGATAAGGAAAATGTTTTTCTGCATGATGAACATAACTTTTGGCCTGGCTTCAAATGATTTGGAAATTTTTCTATCAGTGATTGTGAAGCAGGCCAAAGATCAGAAGATTTTAATTTATTGTGGGAATTGAATGGATCGCAACAATATTTTTATGACATTTTATCAGCATATAGTCAAAACCTGAACATACATAAATTTAACATGATTAAATATACAAATTATATAGGTACTGTGATGAAAATTATTGTTCTTTTAGAGCAGCAAATACCTTAATACATACAGTTTATTTATCAAACCATGAATGTAGCTATATTTATACATACTGTATCTACATATATTTATATACATACATAGATATGAACTATTTGTGAAGTTATCTTAAATAAAATGCTCAAAATTTTCAACATGCGCAATTTCAAATGCTTGTGGAAAGCAAACCCATGGAGATCCCACTCCAATTTTTTGCTTGAATATGCTTCATCTAAAGGTCTTTACTTATGCCAATTTTCATGACCTTGAATTTTGAACTCTGACCTGAGGTCAAGGTCAAAGGTGGTGAAATATAAATGCAACTTTTTTTAACAGAATGTATGCACTCTGTGCATAAAATTAAAGTTATTCTGCTGTCTTTTCTGAGCATTTTGACACCAAAATCATTAAAATCCATCTATTAGATCTGAGTTATGACCTTTCAGAATCACGAGGTTACGCTGGTGACCCCAAATTTGAGGGGGGTGGTCATTACTCCCAAACTATTTGACCCAAGTGGCTAAAATTTGGTCACACTCCATTACTCATCATACCCAACTACCACACCAAAAATCATTAAAATCAGTGAGATGACCTGACATAAGGTGTGTACACCTGACATGGAATGCCAAAAATGGAGTTCAAAGGTCAAATGGAGCTCCGTAACTTTTTTACTGCTCTACATAAATTGATGATGTCATGAGCATGAATCAGCTCCATGCATCAAAGGTCAAAGTCAAATAAAAGCCCATGTCATAACTTTTGAACCATTCTATATAAATTGATAAAACTTGAAGCATGGTTGGATTATTATAATAGGGTGTGTCGAATTTTTCAACTTTTCAACTTTCAAATTCCAAATATGAGGGGTGCTAAAAAGTTGCAACATGACTTAGGAATTCTAAAGATATTTTTGTTAATTTAATATAATTTAGTTTTGCTTGGTAAGAAGCTACATAAAAATAGTGACTTTTTGACTTTTTTGTGGAATTATATAATAATTATTATATTAATAATTATATATGCTGTGTATATATAATGCACTGCTGTTTTTGCTTATTTCACAGGTTGAAACATATTCATCAGTGTGCTGAAGATTACTTGTCCGTCAGTGCTACCATCCTAACCAGTGGGAATTGACCTACAATGGCTTCTAAAAGGAGGACAAGACTGGGGACATTCACACATATGAGCAACCTAATTGGAACTGGTAGAGAGTTGTTGCCCTCTGAACTCCCAACTCTGTGAGACGTTCTGAAATATGGGCTACTGCTAAGAGAACAAAGTGGTGAGGATGTGAGAAACTACCCAGCAGCCAGTCTTGCAAAGGACATTTACCCTAAAGTGCTTGAAAAGTGGGAACGAGCAAACAGTTCTTTTGTAGCCCCTGTTGTAAATTCACGAGTCACAATCTTAAACAAGATCCAAGAGAGCTGGGAGCAGGCCAAAAACATATCTCTTGGGAGAGGAAAGCTACATGTCAAAGAGGCTTTCATTGCAAAACTTGACAAGCTTTTTGACATCCTCAGTTGCAAGTGTAAAATTGTTCTCTGCTCTGAATTTGGCTGCCTTGCAGATGCTGGTTGCAAAAACGAAACACATTAACTGTACATGCCCTAGGGAGATGAAGATCCCTGTAAAGGAACTTGCTTTCATTAAAGGTCAGAGAGAGAAGTCTGGTTCTATTGGACCACATCAGATTGGCTTGCCAGATCAACCTGAGCACAATAGACAAGTCAAAAAGCAGAAGTGGCAAGAAGACAAAAGAAGAAGGCTTGCTGAATATAAGCAGACAAGTAAGCAGGATGTTTCAATGCCATCAAATGAAATAATTTTCTCTGATGAAAATGAAGACCAAATAGCTGATGCTCAAGATGGAAAGGATGGAAGTTATGAAGTGACATTAGAAATACCAAGCACGTCTTCAACTTCCAATAAAAAGCCAGAGTACAACACATTAGAAATACCTAATGTTGCTATGCATAGCATCAGATATGGTGTTGGCCTGCGTGCCACAGCTGCCATCACCACTGCTGCCTTTATGGATGCTGGCTTGATCACTGAAGAAGACAAGAGACTTGTAGTTGATCGCAATAAAGTCAAGAGGGCCCAAGAAAAAGTTATGAGATCCCTGGATCAGGAATTTGATGATCTTTGTAAGAAGGGTGAAATTGACTGCATCTTCTTTGACGGCTGTCAAGATACAACTAAAGTTATGCTGAAAGCAGACAATTCAGATCATCATTTCCCCAGCATCATCAAAGAAGAGCATTATTCTGTGTGCAGTGAGCCAGGTGGAAGATATCTCTACCACTTCACTCCTGAGAAAGGCTCAACGAGAAAAAAACCTGCTGAAGTTATTGCTGATAATCTTGTAGATTTCATGAAGAAGAAGGGCATTGATAAAAGCCTGCAGGCCATTGGAGGTGATTCTACAAATGTTAACACTGGCTGGGAGGGTGGTTCCATGCATTGGGTAGAGGTCAAGCTTTGCCGTAAGCTGATCTGGTTGGTTTGTGCCCTCCACACTAACGAGTTACCCCTGTGACACTTATCACAGCACTGGATGGGAAGACCTTGTCTAACAACAAGTGGACAGGTAACATTGGCAAGATGCTAGACACTGCAACCGAACTTGAAATTGATCCTTCATTCACCAAACTCTCAATTGGAGAGCCTCTTACTTCACTGAGTGACAATGTCGTAAAGGATCTCTCTACTGATCAAGCGTACGGGTATAGGATATCACAGGCCATAAGGACAGGAGAACTTCCCACAGATCTGGCCCTTCTTGAAATTGGTCCAGTGAGCCATTCAAGGTGGTTGACAATAGCAAACAGGCTTTGTCGCATATGGGTTTCAAAACATGGCCTTAAAGGCAAAACCCTCAACAACTTAAGACTGATAGTGGAATACATTGTTGGTGTGTACTACCCCTGTTGGTTCAACATCAAAGTAAAACACTCTTGGGTGGAAGGCCCACGCCACATCTTGTTTCAGCTGCGGCTAGTTAGGCTGCAAAAGAAGGCTGTAGTGGATGCTGTTTTGCCAACCATCAAGCGCTCAGCATGGTATGCATTCAGCGAAATGATAATCCAGACACACTTGTGCTCAGATGACAGAGGAGAGGAGAGCTGGTGTCCAAAAGATTGTTGACATGAGGGGTGGAGATGATGACACACTTGGAGATCTTTCTGTACGTCCCAGGAAGACACCTTCCATCAACCCCAGTGCTTCTTCCGTGTTGGAGCTGACAGACTGGTCCAACGGGGTATTTGAACCTCCTTTGACATGTAAACTGACTACAGCAGAAGTAAAGAAGTTCTTTGACAAGCCTATGCAAGTTCCACAGTGGCCCTGTCATGCTCAGTCAATAGAGAGGTGTGTGAAACAAGTCACAGAGGCAGCAGGCAGGGTGTATACACATGAGAAACGTGAGGGCTATATCAGAGGCCAAGAAGCAAGTCGGCGGCTGATGTCCAAGAACGAATCAAAGCAAGACTTGATGAAATTTGTTGTTTAAATATTTTTTTTTACTGATGTCATTACTTTCTAATGTTGTTTTATGATTACAAGGATATGTTTTATGATTGCTAGGATATGTTTTATGCGAGAAACTAAAATTTTTATAGCATTACCTGACATTTTGAGAAGCTAAAATTAATAAATGTTGTTTTCCGAGAGCAATTTATGTGCTTTTTAATCAAACGTAGATTTACCAAGCTAAGTGTTGAGCAATCACAAATATAATAGCAGATTTGAATTCTTCACATCCAAAAACATATTTTTAAAACCCCTCAGTGAAGGAATTGGCAAAAATTAATTTTCACCTCCAAAATTGACACCCTATATTATAATACAATGTGTTTTGAACACATCAAAGGTCGCAAAGGTCAAATGGAGGTTCATGCCATGAATTTTGAACCACTTTACCAAATTTGATGAAACTTCACAGACATGGATCATCACAAGTCTGGTGCCTGTATGAAAGATCAAGGTCACAGATGGTTAAAGGTCAAATGAAAGCCCACTCAACATAAATTGAAACTGCACACACATAGATGATCATAAGACTGTTTTTAGCAAGACTCGGATTCATGCATCAGATATCAAGGTTACAAATAGAAGTAAAGGTCAAATTGGAGGTCCATGTTGTAACTTTTGAAAACTGAATATGAACTGGATGAAACAAAACACACACATTGGATGATCATAAGAAAATGCGTTTTGATCAACACCCCCAGCATTAAAAGTCGAGGTCGAGGTCAAAAGTCAAATGAGGGTCTGCCATAACTTTTGAACTGCTCTTCATAACTTGAAACTTTATACATATGTGAATCATCATAAGACTCAGGGTCCCTGTATCAAAGCTGAAATAAAGGTTCACTGTACTTAAATTGATGAAACCACACATTTCTGGATCATTACAAGATATGTTTTAAACAAGACTTGGGGTCCTGCATACAAGGTCAAGGTCACAAATAGAGGTCAGATGTCAATGGAGGTCCGTGCTATAACTTTTGAACTGCTCTACATAAATTGGTGAAATTTCACATGTGTATGTAACCTTGATTTTTGCTTCCGCCTGAATTGTTCATTTTGATGAAGGATATTGGTAAGCTTGTCACTCCACCTTAGACCTACAGTTTAACATGGAATCTGAACCACGCCCCACCAGCAGCCTGGTCTTAACCACTAGGCTACCCAGGGTACCCATTTATCTACCAACCAATTTTTTTTTGTATGGAAGGACAGACAGCTGGGTTTTGCTGCATGCTGCCTGCCATCACTGGGTCTCAATCCCAGGGCCGGTAAAAGATAACATAGGCCCTCTAGTGGATGTAAATGGTGCTTTGGTTTCTGACGCTCAGGCGATGGCGGGTATTTTCAATAACTTTTTTGCAACAGTTTTTACCGTTGAAGACGTAAATAATGTCCCCGACGTTGATGATATCGTTCCATTTAGTAGCGAGACTATTTTAGATGAAATAACTGTTTACGAGGCTGAGATTGTACATTACTGTATATCGATAGGCTAAAAGTTAGCAAGGCTCCAGGCCCTGACGTTTTTTATCCCAGACATTTGAAAGATTTGAAGGACGTTATCATAGGCCCCTTAATGAAGATTTTTAATCAGTAACTCGAAACGGCGATTATTCCTGAAGACTTCAAATTAGCTAACGTCACGCCTATTTTTAAAAAAGGCAACCGCGCGGTAGCTAGCAATTATAGGCCCATTAGCTTAATGTCAATTGTCGGTAAACTTTTGGAATCTGTAGTTAGGGATCGTATTATCGATCACTTAGAAAGTAGGGATTTGATTAATAGTAGTCATTTGATTGTTTTGACGCCATAGGTCTTGTTTAACTAATTTGTTAGAATTTTATAATGAAGTAGTGCGCGAATACGATAGGCATAGGGCAGCTGACGTTATTTATTTAGATTTTAAAAAGGCGTTCGATACAGTTCCGCATAGGAGACTAATTGCGAAGGTTAAAGCGCACGGTATATGCGGTCAGGTAGCTAACTGGTTAGAAGAATGGCTTCGTGCTAGGAGGCAGAGGGTCATAGTTAATGGTAGTGAATCGGGGTGGTTAGATGTAGGTAGTGGTGTCCCACAGGGTTCAGTGTTAGGCCCATTGTTATTCGTAATTTACATTAACGACATAGATGTAGGATTGACTAGTAACGTGTCAAAATTCACGGATGATACTAAAATAGGCAGTAAGGTTGTTAACGAGGATGATAGAAATAGGATCCAAGACGATGTAGATAGGATTATGGAGTGGATGGATAAGTGGCAGATGCAATTTAACGTAGATAAATGTAAAGTTTTGCATATAGGTTCTCGCAACAATAATTACGCGTACACGATGGATGATAGGGAGTTAGCGAGCGTTGACGAGGAAGTAGATTTAGGCGTACGCGTATCTAAAGATTTAAAGGTTAGGAACCAGTGCCTGGAGTCTTGCGCAAAAGCTAATAGGATGTTAGGCTTCATAGCGCGTAATTTCGAATTTAAATCGAAGGATATTATATTGCCCCTTTACAAGTCCCTAGTCAGGCCTCATTTAGAATATGCCGTTCAGTTTTGGTGCCCGTACTTGCGTGAGGATATTGATAGGTTAGAAAGGGTTCAGCGTCGTGCCACGAAACTTATTCCGTCATTGCGCAATAGGCCTTATGAAGATAGGATTAAAGAGTTAGACCTGTATTCACTCGAAACTAGAAGATTAAGGGGGGCTTATTGAAGTTTTCAAAATCATTAATAACATCGATAACGTAAATTTTGATAAATTGTTCACTTTCGATAATAGTAATACTCGCAATAATGGATTTAAGTTGCGTGGCAGACGTTTCATTACTAATATCGCTAAACCTTCTTTACGTTTAAAGTAATTGATAAATGGAATAATCTTCCCGCGTCAGTCGTTCATTCTACCAGCGTTAATATGTTTAAGAACCGTCTTGACAGACATTTTAAAAATATTAACGTTGTTTAAAATTAAAAAATAAAGTTAACAACAGGAGCTCTGGTGGTGGTGCTCGAGGATGAGTCTGTTGACGAAGAATGCCAGCTTGTGACATACCAGCGTGTGATGCCAGCAATAAAAAAAAAATAAATAAATAAAAAATTAGACTGACACGAATGTAGATGTAGCTCGTAGCGTAAACTAACCCACTTTTTGTTTAACTGTACCTACTTTTTTTTTTTTCTTCTTTGCATGTCTGTAACTCTACTTGCATGTTTGTAGTTTGCATGGTATGACAATGAGTTAAGACTGTGTTTGCATGGTTTGTAAGCATTCTTATTTTACTTCTTTTCATCTTTCACCCCTCTCCTATTTTCTCCGCCTATTTTTCTGACTTGTCGGCAGTGGCCGGCGGATGATGATGGTGAGACTTTTTTCCTCTTTTTCTGAATGAATGTTAACCCACGATTGATAGGTGTTACTCCTTACTTAACCCCTTATTCTCTTCTCTTCTCTTAACCCCCTACTCTTTCCTTTCTCTCGGGCTAGCCTTAGAGTGGATCTTAGGGTCTTTGTTAGCCTTAGCTTCTGTAGATCTGTAGATCACTGAGGCATGCATGTATCATAATAATAATAATAATAATAATAGTGTTGTTTGAACAAGACTTGGGTTCCTGGATTAAATGCCAATTTCACAAGTAGAGGTCAAATGAAGGTCCATGCCATAATTTTCCTGGCTTTAAAGTTGGTGTGCTTAATAAACCTAAAATTTTATCTCTTGATATGTGGCATGTATCTCTAATTTGTGGAAAGTAATAGTAAACACTATATCCTGATGGGTGCAAAAAGCTAACCTCAAAGTCATCAAATTCCTCATTATAGGAATGTACAAATCCCAACCATTTCTGATCATTGTAAGTACAAACTATGTACTCTCCTGTTTTTGGATTAACTTCAACATTATCTTCACCCAGAAAAGCTTTGCTTATAATCCTTCTCACCTCACCAACTTCATCAGAAGATAATTCAAATGTTTTTGTTATTTGCATTAATAGGTACAAATCTGTGGAATTTTTGTGTTCCTGTTAGCTGCATACATTTTTCATATCTGTCACTTAAAAATTTGTCCATAGCTTCAATTTCTTCAGAATTTATTAAAAAAAAATTTATGCTGTCACGTATATTGTTTGAACAAAATTCAAACGTCTTCTGGTGTTAATATTTGATTTGTGAATGTTCTCTGCATACTCGCTCTGGCTACAGATCTTTTCACTGTACCCCCAATCCCATCACAAGTGCTCTTACCATGGCTTGTGGCAAAGAAATGCCACTCACATTCCAGCCCAAAATCTTCTTCATGTTTACAAATGTTAACAAAGTTGAAATGATTTTTATATTGTCCTGCACATCCATCAGTAAAATAATGTATATAATTTTTTGATATGAAGGTGGGATTTTCTAATAATAGGTATGAGTGTATTTAAAAAAGTGTAAACCATTGTAGTGTTATGTTTTGTATTTAGAGATAAAAAACAATAACTTGAATGTTTTGTTTCATTACTTTCTGGTTCCTTATAACACAAAGGGATGCATTGTGCATTGGGTATTTTCCCAATGAAAACCTTGGGCTGCATCCTGTACTACAAATGAGTAGTTTTCTGAAAAGTCACCAAGAACTACAGCTGTATGGCTATTTAAATTATTCTTAAAGATTTTTAGAAATGCTCTGATTCTTTGCTATAAAGTGATGATGTGTCAATTTGACAATTTTTGTGCTTAATGAATTTATAAAATCATCTACAGATTCTGTTTTTTCAACCATATTGCATCGATCTGTAGTAACCCATTGTTTATATTTTATTTCCTCACATTCAGGATTGTTAACACTTTGAAAAGTGAGCAAAAAATTCTTAATACCTTGTTCTTTTGGACAGAGATTACATATTTGCATCATGCAATTCCTGTTGTTGACATCACACACTGCTTTCTCCATAAGAGTTGTGTATTCCAACCCTTTGACACCCAAAGCTGAGAATTGTATTTTGGCATTCTGGTGGTATGTACATACACGCACAGAATGGGTACCAGCTAAAACACAATGTCTGGGGCGAAGGCTGGCAAAACTAGAGAAGCCAATTTGGGGACTATCTGGATTATTTTTATAGAGACAAAGCTTCTTTCAGATTCATTAACACCAGTCTTTTTTGCACAGATTCTTTATACCCACTTTCATTTCTGATACTCAGGCAGTCTTTTGTACCTGGGCACAAATGACTAATTTCATCTGATTCGAAAAATTTCTGAACAGAATCTTTAGTACCTTTAGTTATTAATTTTCCTTTTGACATGGGTTCAATTTCAGGAATAATTCCAAGTCTTTGTTTTATATTTCTACTTTTCTTAACTAAATATTCAGTTGTCTGAAATAGATTTATAGTTTTTGATATGGTAAATGGAGATAATGTCGATATTTTGAGTTTCCTCTCATAACTGTCATTAGAATGGAAAGCTTCAACCAGTTCATTCATGAGATGAATCATTGACCTGAAACAAATTCATGAATGTATAATAGCTATAAACAAAACATTACATGTGCATATTAAATTTTTTGGATTATAATATTGATTTCAAGTGTAAAAAAATGAGCATTCTTTGAGATAGTCAAATTAAACTAAAAATTATTTTGTGACCAAATGAATTCCAAATGATTTAATGGGCCCATTGATCTCCAATCTTTAGGGAGTTGTGCTTCTAGTTTCTACTATCAAAGGTGAATACCTACATTTTGTTTTTATGCTTCAGTTTTAGTTTAGGTATATTCCTACTTAATAATAGCGTATCATTTTAAAATTCATACCTTTGAGTTTCATGATCCAACTTTGTAGCTTTTGATGGGTTTGGGATCTCAATTTCTAAACTTGTTTCTAGCTTTCATTTTAAAGAATGACATGCTTTTTCTATTGTTTGAATAGCTTTTGCTTCTTTTCTTGAGGAACCCAAACCATCTGAAATTTTTGAATTAATAAATATTGGACTCCATTTGATATATGTGGACAATAATAATTAATATGTCAACATATTAATTTCATAAGTTTAATAAATTTAATATGTCAACATATTAATTTCATTAAGTTTTTCAGCAACTGCTGAAAAACTGTCTTGAAAGTAAATGCATTATAAATAAATAATATAAATAAAAAAGTTATAAATATAAAAAGTACCTATCATTAAATACTTACACTTCTGACTGGAGTCACAGCAAGACTTTCTAGAACTTGAGAAACCTCCTCTTTGGCATTACTTGATATACTTGGATCATATTCATTGCTTTCTGAAATAACATTCTCAGAAGACTAATTGTGATCAGACTCTTCACTTTGTGATGTTGATAGCAACTCTGGTCTCTGGGTCAATAATTTTCTACAGTTGCTACATAGCACAGTATTCCTTTGTAGTTTCCATTTACATCGATCATAAAGTGATTGGCTGATGGCTCTTATATCCTTGTGTATCTTTTTCTCATGTTTTGTAAAGGATCATCACAGTATCTAACCATTTTTCATTACTAAAAATACACAATTGTTAAATCTCAAAAATAAGATATGATTTGACTCAAAATAAGCACATCTGTAATAAAAATAAGCATAATTAACAAACATTTGAGAGAGAGAGAGAGAGAGAGAGCGTGAATATGAGTTATACATAGGATGTAAATATATCATTTGTAGTTCTCTATTTTAGTCTGCATAAAAATGTCAAAATTTCAATGTACAAATGTCACTGTACAATAATTTTTAAAATATCTTGTAACTTGATACCCATGTTCTTTATTGTTTGTATCTTTTAACAATTAATGGAAGTTTAATAAATTAAAAAAATTATTTCTTGATTTTACTGTATAGTTTTATAGGTCTACGGTAAGATGTTTGGGAGTTATTGCCCATTAAAGTTAGGTGGTAAAGTGGGGCCCCCAAGATTTTGGAGGCACATATCTCAAAAACTATGAGTCATAGAACTTTTTTATTTGAACCAGTAAAATCAGCACCCGGAAGAACCCCACATGTCAATTTTCATTAAAATCCGGGTCAGAGTGGTAACAAATTTTTTAATTTTTGGGTGATTTGTCCTGGAATGCCCCAGCTGGTAAATATATGAAACAAATGCTAAAAATGTAGGAATTGGCACCTTAGAAGGCCTACACAAAGGGAAATTGCGTGTTCCTTCTTGCCGACTGATTGCACCACATGAGGAAAATTAATTTGACATTTGATTCCAAAACTGTTCAAATTTTTTCCATAATTCACCCTCACCAAAATTGTTCAAATTACGCATTTGTCAAATTAGAGGAGTTCAAATTAGTGAGGTTTGAGTATATATTTTCTTTGAGAATATAAGATTAATATTAGTTGGTTGCTAAGAATATTATCAATTTGTAGTTAAGTTGTGTAAATAATAATAATAGCCTTTTATTTATTTCTCCATACAGGACAGAACCACTGTTTGAAAAGGTGGTGATTGTGGCCAACTGCCTTTATAAGAAGGTGCTGAGTAATTTTGCTGGACCTAAGGTAAGCATTTAATTTATACAAATTTCTCCTTTTGAATTTTTCATTTGAACACCTTTTCATGATTGTCACCCAAGACATAAATGTAGAGAGATATGACATGCTTTTATTTAATACCAGTAAAATGGTCCAATTCATCCATCACGCTTGTACTGGCAAAAATTAGCTATTTAAGAAAAAATGTCTTTACATTGCAATTACAACAACTGCAAGACAGTCTTAGGACTGATGAGTAGTTATTAAAATAAAATTTCACAAAAATAGGAAAAAATATGCTCTCATTGATACTGTAAATAAGTATTGTCAACATCCCAACCCATAGGTCATTGCATGACTGATTGCATGGCTAATCTATGGAATTGTTTACAGTTACGTGTATTGTACTTAGTTTTTAATTGTAATAG
The DNA here is from genome assembly GCA_023014485.1 of Bathynomus jamesi. Taxonomy (NCBI): domain Eukaryota; kingdom Metazoa; phylum Arthropoda; class Malacostraca; order Isopoda; family Cirolanidae; genus Bathynomus; species Bathynomus jamesi. Next base: position 311,125 of record JAJOZX010000352.1, read on the forward strand.
TAGTATTAGATAGTTTAGAATCAAAATATCAGTAACTTTATAAAACGTTTTGAAAATAGTATGATTTTTGTAATAAATTAATAAACTTGATAGCTTACGGGGGAGACCCCACTATTCCAACTTTTTGGCATTCTAGTCCACTGACTGCTGCATTAAGTAGGATTAGTGAGGATGTACTTGTATACATCAGGTCATCCCATAAGTAATGTCATTTTTTTGCATTGCTAGACTCACATCATGTTTGCCCATATTTCTGTGTATATTTTGTGTAGAACTTGAATTTTTGTGTATTTAGACATGTTACTTCTCAGTCTAAGTGAAGTTTCATCACATTAACAATGTTTGTTTATTTCACCCTTATGGATAAGTTGGAAGTGTCAGAGGAACACACTAGGCATATAATGCTTTATGAGTTCAGAAAAGGAAATAGTGCGACTGTAGCTACAAAAAATATTCAGAATATTTATGGGGAGGAAGCTTTAAATGTAAGAAAGTGTCAATGATAGTTCCAGAAGTTTAGGTCTGGTGACTATAGCTTAACTGATGAAGTGCGCTTGGGCTGACCTGTTGAGTTCAGTGATGACCTTCTGATAGCTACACTTGAAGAAAATCCTGCTGTAACTGTTGTAGAATTTGCCCAGTGACTAAATTTGACTGGTTTCACAGTTCATTGCCACCTGCAATGACTGGGAAAAGTGTTGAAACTTGGGAAGTGGCTTCCCCAAACATTGTCACCAGACAACTGTAGAGATTGTGTGAACATTTGCTCTTCATTACATTCTTGGTAACTTTAAGCACCATTTCTGAATCTACTCGTTACTGGGGGCGAAAATTAGGTGCTTTATCACAATGTTAAGGGTCATTGGCAGTGGGTTAGTGTTGGGGAATGTGCTGCACCCCAGGAAGGTTTTGTTGTGTGTTTGGTGGGATATTCAAGGAGTGGTTTATTTTGAACTGTTGCAGCCCAATCAAATCATTACAGCTGAAGTCCTTCTTTGGCCAATCACAAGGGTGTTGTGTTTCAACAGGACAATGTGCATCCTCATACTGCTTGAATCACCACTGCCAAAATTTAACAGCTTGGTTGGGAAATTCCACATCCTCCATATTCAGCAGACTTTGCACCATCAGATTACCAGCTATTCAGAAGTCTTCAAAACTATCTTGATGGGAAAGAACTTGAAAGTTTCAATTTTTTTTGCTTCTAAACCAAAGAAATTTTATCAACATGGAATTGAAATACTTGTAGAGAGGTGGCAGAGTGTCATAGAAAGTGAAGGAAAATATATACTTGATTAAAATTTATTTTGATGTAGTTTTATTTTCATTTGGAAATAAAGGTAAAAAATTACATTACTTATGGGATGACCTTATATATATGTGTGTATATATATATATATATATATATATATATATATATATATATATATATATATATATATATATATAACCTTTGTTTAGCTTCTGCCTGAATTGTTCATTCTGACAAAGGTCAAGCCTTTCACTCCACCTTAGACCTACAGTTTAACGTGGAATCCAAACCACGCCCCATCAGCAGCCCAGTGTCTTAACCACTAGGCCACCTAGGGTACCCATTTATCTACCAACCACTTTCTTTATTGTGTGGAAGGATGAACAGCTGGGTTTTGCTGCGCGCCAGCTGCCATCGGGTCTCGAACCTGGGGCTGATGGATTTGTAGTCAGTGATGCTAACCACTACACCACCAAGGCGCATATATATATATATATATATCAGTAATATTTTGCTACACATGGAACAAGGAACTTTTCCAGGAAAATTAAATCCACTATAGTCCAAATAAGTACAGTTAATGGTAAATGACATACTATAGTTTTTCTTTTTCAGGATGGAAGCCCAATGTGGGCAATGTTGTTAGTGACCCATTGCCCTACATTGGGCTTCCATCATGAAAAAGAAAAACTACTGTATAGTACAGTAAACCCTTGGTTTTCCAGACTAATTGGGATGAGGGGTGTCTGTATTATGCAAAAGTGAATTATTGCAAATAGAAAAATATGCATTAGCTATATACATGTAAATGATTAATAATAAATGTAAAATCTAAACTACTGTACAGTACTTTTATTTGTTTTCATACCTTGAGGAGTAACAGGCAGCTCAGGGTACTGTGGAAGCAGTGAAGGATAGTGAAGACATCAGAATGTGGAGGCAGTGAAGGGTTGTGAGGACATACTATATCAGAACAGGACTAATTGCTGTAATTCCTTATAGACTACACTTTTTTGCGTTTCATTTTTCACACTAAACACACCTCACCAGCCAACTGTATGGATAAGTCCAGACCATGTAGCATCCGGACCAGATGCTACAAATACAGTAAACCAAGGGTTTACTGTATTTGTCATTTACCATTATTTATTTGAACTATAATGGATTTAATTTTCCTAGAAGAGTTTCTGGATCAATGAAAGAAAGCCACCCCCAGCTTTCTTTAGTTAGCTTTATAAGGCTAACTAACGAAAATATCATGACCTAACCTAACCAATCATTAGGTCAACTGTACACCCTTGATGATTGGTTAGGTTAGGTCATTATATTTTCATTAGTTAGCCTTATAAAGCTAACTAAAGAAAGCTGGGTGTGGCTTTCATTGATCTGAGTTTCTTGTTCCATGCATGGTCTGTGTATAACAAAAGTTTCTCAGGGCACCATTCTGAGTTGTAACATATAATATTTTGTTATGGATATGCATACTTTGTCTTTGCAAGTAACTAATATATATTTAGAAAACTGATAAAATGTTTTAACTGAGTATTAAGTAAATTATGTCATATGTGGATAGTTGAATTTTCACAAAATTCAGACAGTCACTATAAAACTCAGTTCCTCCATCTATCTACTTGTCACAATTTTCTACACGACTATTCCCTTACCTTCAACAATACACAACTCAATCTTCCTCTTTTCTTAACATTCTTGGCATTTTCTCTTCTCATGATCTTTCCTGGAAAGATCACATATACTTTCTCTCTAAAACAGGTTGTAATAGGTTAGGTGTGCTGTACCACCTCCGCAGTTTCTTCACCCCCACTCAGTTGCTGTCTCTGTACAGGAGTCTTATCCACCCCTGTATGGAGTGAGCTCATGTGTCAGGTGGTTCAACCCACACAGCCATACACTGACTGGGTGGAATCAAAGGCTTTTCGTCTCAATTCCACTCCTCTTACTGACTATCTTCAATCTCTCTCTCTCTTTCTCTCTCTTTACTATCACTATCGTAATGGACATTGCTCTTCTGAACTCTCTAACTGCATGCCTCCTCCTCTAAGGAAAGCACAAAGTACCAGACTTTCTACACTTTCTCATTCCTTTCCTGTCCAACTATCTAATGCAAGGGTTAATCGGTATTTTCAGTCTTTCATCGACTTACTGGTCAACTCTGGAACAATCTCCCCCAATCCATCTTTCCTCTCTGACCTCCCATCTTTCAAACACAGTGTGTCTATGCATCTTGAAAGCCTTGGACCTTGATTTTGGCTCTCTTCTTCTATGGGAGGGGCACTTTTGTGGGCATTTGCCCTTGGCCCCTCCTTCCTGCATTAAAAAAAAAAAAAGTACAGAAGTAAATGAAGAAGCATAAATGACCTCTTGCTCATTGCTTTTTAGTTTAATTTTCTCCACCCCTTCTCTTAACCTTATCATAAGTGTACTAAATTTTCAGAGAACATTTTAAACCAGTTGTATTCTAAAAGATTGTGCAATGTGTAGTTACTTTGCAATTTCAACTCTTTTAGCTCAGATTATGGAGGAGGTTTTTTTTTAATTTCTTGTTTTCTCTTTTAGCATTAATGGTCACAAGTTAGCTAAATTGTAAGAATTTTAGAAGAGACTTCTAATTTTAACATGGAATGAAAATACAAGTCATATTTTTTGTACCATTTTTGCTGCTTAAAAGTAATGCAATTTTAATTTCCTAAGTTGGTGACATTTGATTATAATGTTGAGATGGTGTGGTTAAGACACCAAGTTTGGTAGAAACTCCACCATTGGGAAGGATTCCTGAGAGCTCCCAAACTCCTCAGTAGGGCCTGGGAGGTTTCAGTAATCCCCATTGGGCCAGAGCTTTTGTAAAACTTATGCTCAAACATTGGTTGGTTTACTTGTCCTTGTCTTTTTTTTTTTTTTTTTTTTTTTAATAATAATAATAATATAATAAAACCTAGAAGTTCCCACTTCACAAATCATTAAAGGAAATGAAAATTAGGCCTAAATCTAATAATTTTCAGGTGGAGATACTTGCAGATGAAGATTTTAACTATGATGGTTTTGAAAGTGTCATCAAAAACAAGGTGAAGAAAATGCCACCTAAAACATTGTGGTTGACTCTTATTGGGAGTTTCTGTATTTTTGAAGTTGATAAGTGTAAATCCTGTCAGCATTTCAAACATCCATGTGCAAAGCCTCTCACTTCTCTCGTACCAAACTCAGATGTTCGCCATTTGGCAAATACATTGGGAGCCATTCATAAAATCCGTAAATCCTTCTTAACACTTATGAAAGAAGTAAGGACAGTGCTGAAACCAGAATCAGCAATCCTTATAATTCCTCCTTTCCCTCCAACAGTGTATTCAGAAGACATGTTTCTCCACCGCACTTTGCATTCTCTATATTCTAATGATTTGCATCTTTATGTTGCATCTGAAAACATTATAAACCATTTGAACACAGTCTTTACTCATATGAGTAAAGAAATGATCTCTCTCACAATTGAAGAACTGGGGAAAATGAATTATCCTCAGAAGCCAATTCTGAACTATAGAAGTTCTTTATCAGAAAACCATATGCAAATTGTGAGGCATGTAAAAGAGCCAAAGGAATATTATATTAATGATTGGAAAAAGGCTATTTCTGAACTTATTTTGCAATTTCTTAGTGAGAGATCCGACACAAAAAGAGATTCCTTGAAAGAATCAAAGGAAATAGTAGCATCAGTTGCGAATGAACATGACGTAATAATAGTAAGTGAGAAGAATGTAATTTCATTTAAAGATACAGGTTTAAAATCTAATAAGAATAAAGCTGAGAAAAAGGCTAATCATTGCAAATATGAGAATGAAGCTGAGAGTAAAGATAATAATTTCAAATATAATGAGAATAAAGCTAACAGAACTGAATATACTGAGAATAATTTCAAATATAATGAGAATAAAGCTAACAGAACTGAATATACTGGGAATAATTTCAAATATAATGAGAATAAAGCTAACAGAACTGAATATACTGAGAATAATTTCAAATATAATGAGAATAAAGCTAACAGAACTGAATATACTGGGAATAATTTCAAATATAATGAGAATAAAGCTAACAGAACTGAATATACTGGGAATAATTTCAAATATAATGAGAATAAAGCTAACAGAACTGAATATACTGGGAATAATTTCAAATATAATGAGAATAAAGCTAACAGAACTGAATATACTGGGAATAATTTCAAATATAATGAGAATAAAGCTAACAGAACTGAATATAATGGGAATAAAACTAATAGTACAAAATGTAATGAGAGTAAAGCTAGTTGTGCTTCTCCAAAACTTATCACAATTGGTACTGAACAGTATGACCACCTGGCATTCATTGGCTGCCAGGAGCAACTGCAGCAACTTCCTACTCTTGGAAAATCTAATATTTCATTATGGAACTTAAAGTTTCCATTAGACTGGAATGATATGAAAACTAAGTTTGCTTCATTAGAATCATTATCAAAGAAAAATAAGTTATTTGTCATACTTGCAGACATTTCAATGATTGCTATGGAAATTTATGATTCTCAGTGTAAGGTATTGAAATGCAAGACTTCAATCTCATATATGACTGCTGGAACATCTTCGCTTAGTGCTCTGATTGAAGAGAAGATGGAAAGTATCAAGAGATTGGCTTCCAAAATTAAAAGTCACTTTCCTGAAGGCACAGAGGTAATTCTTGCACCTTTATGTCCTAGATATTGCATTAAAAAGCCTGTCATAGCTGATGAAAAGCTTCATGGAGATTTACATGAAGCTTTAGAGCATGATAGTAAACCATGTATTTTGGAAGGTGCAAAGAACACTTGGGAAAGAGCCATTTTAGAGTTCAGGATGGGATGGGAAAATGAAATTAATTCTACCTTGACAAACAGTAATGGAAAGATTAAGGATCTAATTAAAAACTATATATTGAAACCAAAGCCCCTGCTGGAGTGGAAGAAACCAGAAAAATCATCCTTCAACTTTAAATCTTTTTCAAATGTTCATTGCCAGTTGTTCTTGAAAGATTTGATGGAAGCTGTAATTCTTTCTCCAAAGCCAGAAGATAAGCAAATGCAACAGCAACAATTACAGCCACAGGCACTTCTGTGGCAACAACAACAAAAAAAGCAACAACAATCACAGCCACAGGTATATCCATGGCAACAACAGCAGCAGCAACAATCACAGCCACAGGTGTACTCATGGCAACAACAACAACCACAACAACAACAACCACAGCAACAACAACCACAGCAACAACAACCACAGCAACAACAACCACAGCAACAACAACCACAGCAACAACAACCACAGCAGCAACAACCACAGCAGCAACAACCACAGCAGCAACAACCACAGCAACAACAACCACAGCAACAACAACCACAGCAACAACAACCACAGCAACAACAACCACAGCAACAACAACCACAGCAACAACAACCACAGCAACAACAACCACAGCAACAACAACCACAGCCACAGCTATATCCTTGTCAACAGCAGCACCAGCAGCAACAACAATTACAGCCACAGGTATATCCATGGCAGCAGCAGCAGCAACAATCACAGCCACAGGTATATCCATGGCAGCAGCAACAACAACAACAATCACAACCACAGGTATATGCATGGTGGCAACAACAACAACAACAACAACCTCTGCCAAATTCTTGCTTACCAGTTCCACCAATGTCTACAGTGAGTAACTCTCAGAATCCTCAGATGTCTTTGGAAACGCAGCATCAACCAGTGGCAATGCAGTATAACACATGCAAGATGGAAACCCAACAATCCAATGTTTATATGAACAACTCTTATGGCATGTATGAAATGAATCAACCTTACAAACAGCAGCAGCAGCAGCAACAGTTCCTGAATCAAAATTTTCAGGCTTCAACTAATACATATTCCCAACAGCAACAACATCAACTGCCTTTCCACAACAATCAGTCTCTCCAGAATAACCCTCCCTATTCTACACCAGTAACTTATGAAGCAGCTACAATAGCATATAAGAAACCCCAAGTGTCTCCCACCTTAAATCAACCAAATATTGATAAGAAGAAACAGAATGATTGCATTTCAGTTGCAGTTGCTGTACCATCTGCCAGTAATTCATCAGCAACAAAGAATATCAAAAGTAGGCCAGAAGAAAACACTAGTAGCAGTATTGCAGTCAGAGAAGCTGAAGCTACCCAAGTATTTGTTGACTCTTTACCAGAACTGTGTAACATTGTAAATAAGCCAAATAGTTCTGCATTTGACCATGTTTTTATAATAGGAAAAAAAGAACTTATTCATCCTTTATCAGAGTTAAAACTGAAAAATGCTACATTGCTATACCATAACTTATCAAGTGTTATGGAAAAGGATGTTCCATTCCTTTTAAGTAAAATTGGAAATATACCCAAGAAATCTGTTTGTTTTCTCGCATTTAGTTTGTCTGTTATCACAAAAACTGTTCCTGTGTCTCCAAGTTGTAGAAAATTCAGTTGTAAGCAACCTATTCCAGTAAGCAATCTTAAGTCTCAAATGGAGGATGGTGTAGTGAGACCTAATTCAAATATTATTAAAAGGATTAAAGAATTGGTGGCATTCATTTCAAAGCTGTCTGATTATGTACCTGCAATTGTGCTTCCATTGTTCCCATCAAGGGTGTTTTGTGATGATGCAGAAACAATTAGCAAACACAGAATTAGTCATGCCATTTCAAACCGTGATTCCTTTGTTGTTATGGGGAAGAAAGAGTACTGGGAAAGCAACTTTACTGTCTTCACACGTTTATGGAATAACTTTATTAATGTTAATCATGATAAGTACACATCCTCAGAACTGATAAGCAAGTACACTCAGGTACAAAAGAATACATTAATAATAAAGGATCATGTGAATGACTTCTTCACTGATTATTCAGATCCTACTCTCTGGAGAGCTTTTCTTCATACACTCCTACATGCTCTTGTGACAAATTCTGAAGTTGATTCCCTTATAAACTTAGGGAATAGGCAAAGGGAAAACGCTACTTCTCACTGGAAAGGTAAGTACAGAACTTGGTTACTAAAACTAAATTCATTAAATTTTTTGCTGATGTGGAAGATGGATTTTATCTTGATATTTCACTTAATTCTTGAATGGAAATTTACATATATTTTTCAATAGTTTGCAATCAGATCACAGTGACAGTTAAATACATAGTTCTAACATTTTCAAATTTTTTCATATGTATTTTCATTTTCTAAACTTTGTGCAAAATATTAATGGATGGAGCTGTTCACCCTCATTACAAGTTGTATGATGTTTGAGTTTCATTTTTATCAGTGCTTTATAAAAACAAATTTATACAATACTTACATTTAGTTGACTAGTAGTTAAGTAGTTTTTATTATTATTATTATATTATTATTATTATTATTATTATTATTATTATTATTATTATTATTATTATACAGGTGGTGGAAGCGAAGCTTCAAAACCAGCTGAAACTAAATTGTCATCTTTATTGGCTGCAGATGCTTTTGTAAGTTAGTGGAGTTTTTAAAATTTAATTTCTTAAAATGAAATGTTTTAAGTCAGAGCTTAATTTCAACTAGGAAGTAAAAAGCACCTCAGTTGTTGAAAATTTTTAATTTTGGTTTATTTTGTTGAGTGTTAGTTGGTATGTATGAAGGTTATTATAGTTGTTAAAGAACCAAGTTTATTGTAGTGATTTAAGTTTTTTCAAATTAGAATGCTACCATTCTTTAGTTAGTTAATCTTTTAACTTCTAAACTTCAGGGGTCAAATTAATGAAAAAAGTGTTTAAAGGTCTTAGGTTCAAGCAAAATTTTAAAGTCTTGATTCATAAAGTACTAAAATGTATTTGATATTACATTTTAGTACTCCTCAGTTTGGCCAAACTAATATTGCATTCATTATGATATGGGTCATTCCATGTCAGTTCAACGTAATTTTGGGTTGAAAAAACGTGACCATCACCGATTTTTTTGAAAATTGGCACACTTATAGATCTCGGTGAGTAAAACAGAATGCCACTTGTTTCAATACTCTAGGTCATATGGTTCCAGAGATATGGCCCTTCGAAATTTGTAAAAAAAAAGTCAATTTCCAAGGTCATACCATATTTCAACATGAAATATCTCGGCTCCTATTGCACTTACAGAGACCATTTAAGCACTATTTTAAAGCTTTTAAGCAGATCTACAACTTTGTTTCTATTCATATTTTACCTCAGTGGTAAAAAAAAAAGTTGATTTTTTTTTTACCTTTAACCTTGTGTAGGTCATTTGATGTCACAACCGATTTTTTTCTCCTTTCACACAATTTTGGCTACACATGTCTACCTTAACCTAGAACAAGATTTTTAGTGTTGATTAAGTTAGTATAGACGCTACAGCCATTTCAGTGGACCATACCTACCTCCATTTTGACCAAGTACCTTTTTCCACCAAACTTTTGGAGCGCTGTTTCTTTGGAACTGTTTGAGCTAGAGTGTTGAGAAAAGTACCATTAGATTTGTCTCACTGAGATCTATAATGTCTGCTATTTTTAAGACAATTTACCTTTTAATATGTATATTAAAATAACCTATTCCTTTATTTTTACCAATTGAGTTATAAGAACTGATTCTTGTCTAGCTGGGTGAAACCATGAAAAAAAAGAGGCATCAACGTAACTTTATATTTAAAAAAGGCAGTTATTAGGTATTTACAATATATTTTATGGAAGCCATTATTGTTACATTTATAATAATAATAATAAAGTATTTGTATACACCTTTCAAGGTAATTATTTATCCTACCAAGATTTGACCTTAGACAAAAGCTGAGATCATTATTCAACCTGGCAATACACATTCTTTTGGCTGGAGCTCTGCAAATTTTGAAAATTCTATTTTAATTGCTGGATGGTTTGTTTTAAAAAGCTCAAATGCTTCTTTTAAGTTGCATAAGATTAGCGATTTTTGTTTTCTTTCCCGCCTACCATCAGCTCCTTTTACAGAAACATAGTCTTTCAACCCTGGCATTTGTCTACTCACATCTTGTGAATGATAGAAGTCAATTACTTTGGCAGCAGTTTCACTATTCAGGCATTTCCCCAAAACATGGATTAGGAGTTGAAAGCACTCCCTTCTCCCTCACCAAACTCTTTGCTGGCCTAGCCATGTAATCTGAACACTTAAATTCTTCTCTGATCTTTACTTGTTTCCATCTTTTTGGTAGAATAGTAAGAATTGTCAGTTTTTCACTTTGACTTGTCACTTGATTAAATTTCTCTTTTAGTTGTTGAAGAATCTCCAGTTCTGTATCATCTGAGTCACTGCATGAAATTGGTTGTTTAGTTGCAAGTTCAAGCTTTTTTTTCACAACTTCTACTTTCCTCAACTTTCTCTTTGCGTAACCAGCGCTGTCAGAGAGTTTACATGGTTTTATTGGGGTCTCATCAAGTGTGGCCAAAAGCATGGAATTTACTAAGCTCATACTGCATTTCAACTACATCTCCAATGGTTTCTAGCTCAGATGGGGCACTTGATAAGGTGGATGGTGATTTTTCAAGTGGTTCACATTCAGGCATTGGGGATGGATGATTTGCTAGTATATTTCAACAGGTTGCACATGCTTTATGATTATTTGTTAGTTTCAATTCAGGATTTTGATCAATCAAATTTTTAGTCAATGCACGAATGCCTTTTTTCACCTTTCCTTTGTTTTTTTTTAAATGGGTCACAACAGAACCTGCCCATATTCAAACTGCTGAAATCCATGTTTATCTAAAAAGAAAAAAAAACATATGTAGCTTAAAAGCCAGGGTTGGGTTCAATTACACAAAATGGAAACAATTACAATTTTTTTTTTTTTCTCAAATTAATTACAGTTAGTATTGTACTTCACAATTTCAAGATCAATTGCAATTACAATTAATTTTGTCTGAATCAATTACAATTACACAAATATAACTATCTATTCTATATATCTAAATATATATCTATAAAAATATATATCTATATCTAAGTATAACTAAATAAACTATCAAAGGTTTATTTTCATTGGATGATGTATGACTGCCAGATCTAGGGGTATAATTTTTAACAATTGACATTAATTGATCAATTACATCAGTTATAGCTCAAAAATCAATTACAATTACCTTTATTTTTATTTTATTTTGAATCATTTACAATTAATGGAAATTAAGATCAATTAATTAAAAATACAATTATAATTATTCATTGTATCCAACCCTGTTAAAAGCTATTTTTGCTTAGATGGCACAAATAAAATTTGGGACCTACTGATCTTGTTTCAGAGGTCTACAACAAGAAAAAATGTGCAGTTTGATTTACAGATTGGAATAAATACAGATGCCAAAAAAATCCTTGCTCCAAGGTTTAAATAAGCATATTTTCACATGGGTACTTACTGTTGTCCACAATAAATAAATACACAAAGTCAAGTAATTCTATTAAAACTCGTCTAGCTCTTAAAACTGAACTTATTCTATAGGGTAGTACCTATAGCCTAGTATAAGGTACTGTACTTATATACGTACATAGCTTTATCTTTAAACAGGATAGCAGGTTCGAAGTTCTTCACACTTTTGAATGTCCATATAAATTAATTAATTATGTAATTTAAATTACCTATATTATATAATTCTCTGAAATATACAAAAAAAAAAAAATTTGATAATAGGGCTGGATACTTATTTGACCAAATAACTGGGTTAGGTTAGGTTAGATAATTCCTGATTTTTTAAAAAATTAGCAGACATTATATATGTCAGTAAAAAAATCTAATGGTATTTTTATCAACACTCTAGCTCAAACAGTTCCAAAGATACGGTGCTCCAAAGTTTGGTGGAAAAAGGTACTTAGTCAAAATGGAGGTGGGTATGGTCCACTGAAATGGCTGTAGCATCTATACTAACTTAACACTAAAAATCTTGTTTTAGGTTAAGGTAGACATGTGTACCAAAAATTGGATGAAAGGAGAAAAAAAATTGGTTGTGACATCAAATGACCTACAAGGTCAAAGGTAAAAAATAAGATCAACTTTTTTTTTTTTTGACCACTGAGGTAAAATATGAATAGAAACAAAGTTGTAGATCTGCTTAAAAGCTTTAAAATAGTGTTTAAATGGTCTCTGTAAGTGCAATAGGAGCCGAGATATTTCATGTTAAAATATGGTATGACCTTGGAAATTGATCTTTTTTTTACAAAATTCGAAGGACCATATCTCCGGAACCATATGACCTATAGTGTTGAAACAAGCATCATTCTGTTTTTCTCACAGAAATCTATAAGTGTGCCAATTTTCAAAAAAATTGGTGATGGTCACATTTTTTCGCCATTGAACTGACATGACCCATATAACCAATGTAGTAGGCAATGTATTTACTCTAAGCAGTTCTAGGTCTACTGAAATATAACTTTGATTCTATTATGACTGGTTTTCATTGCCTATTTCCCTTTAAAATTGTAAGGGGATGGCCACTTACTCTGCTAATGAAAAACTGGCAGTCATAGAATAGCTATAGAATAAAAGCAGGGGTTAACCCTTAGGCTTGATTTGAAAATAATGGAAGATGTTAAGCTTCAAATGTATTGGTATGATTTTAGGCCTGCAAGAATGTAGATTCGTGTTTTAGCTTAGATTAATGAACAGTTGGACAATTTTATCAAATAATAAATGAAGGTTTAGTGCTAGTGTCTCCGAGAAACTGATACAATGAGGAAATGGATGGATGATTAGTTTTCTAAGGAGAATATGAAATGAAGTGTAGAATAAAAACAGAGTTCCAGGCTCATGTTATGAGATAGGTCTCGTTCCTTCTGCAAGAATAAGATGGTGCAGATAGGTTGGCATGCTACAAGAAACTATTTTGCTTTAAAGTCCATCTGATGGCAGAAGAACAAATATTTCTGTTGAGGTAAATAGTAGTCTACTAATACTCTAATAGGATAATTGCTTCAGTGATGAGGAAACTGTAAGTTAAGTTGTGAGTGTGCATGTAAAAAAAAAGAAAGTTTTAGGAAATTTATATGGAAATGTTTACGAGAAATATTTTTTAAAAGGCCATTAATTAAGAATATTAAGTATAAATATGGAAATATGAGCAAACAGTATATTTTTTGTCCATGTTCTAAAACAAGATAAAGAACTTTTAGGGTAAGTGAAGTTTAGGGTTACAAGGTTGATTATTCAAAAGTGCCAAAGGAGACTCGTTTTATAGATCTAGTGAGACAGAATTTTCAGAAATTTTTACAGTAGATTATAAATTTAGAAACTGATAAGGAATATAAAGGACTTGGGTTAGACTCATAAGCAAAAAAAGTAGATCTAGTTTTAGCAAATTTTTTGTTTTCAACTTTTGGGTGTGGTGCCAGTAGAGTTGGTAAGTAAAAAAAATTCTTTTCCATTCCTATAAGTTCTGTAGCACTAATAAAAGTAATTGAAGCAAACTATTGTATTAGCTATTTAAACAGCTAAGTCATCTTCATTGTTGGATAAGAAATTGCACCTTTGCAATATGCAGAAGGTGCCAGTTTGTGAATATATCTAAAATTTATTCTAGGCCTAGAGTGCAATATCTGTTGCAATGAGCACCATGTGAGTACAAGGAAACCAAGGGTAACACTTGGGTTAGGCTAACAGCTAAAAGAGGATTCTCACTATATTACAATAATAATTTATATATATGGAATGATAAAGATGTTATACCTCTCCATTTTTCTTTTCTTATTTTTATAATATAGATCCAATTTCTAATTAGGATAAAATGGCAATATCTTAAAAACACAAATATGTCTTTGCTATACATTTAATAAGCTACGCTACACTGCATAAAATCAATTTATTTGATTTGAGCTGCAAAAGCTGCAAAATTAGTATTCCTTTTCAAAACTTTCAATTGGTATTAAGGCTCAAGAGCTTATACTATACTTTTCATTTGTAATTTAGAAATACTGTGTGTGTATATATTTTTTATTTAAGTTTTAACTCTATAATTCTTTGCTTCGGGTCAGCAAATTAAACTATCATGACCAGATGACCTTAAATGTTTCTAGAAATGAAATATTTGTTTTATATCAAATCGGTGGAATAAAAATTGAAATTAATTATTAATGCTTTATAGAAATAATAATTTAATAAATATGTTCTACAAATGTTTATTCACTTTAAGCCAGTGACTATTATGATTTTAATTAATGTTTGAAAAAAATGGTTAACACAGATGTCTTAATTTGTCACTGTAATCAATAGAGCTATAAGTAAATTCGAAAGCCTTGTTTTATTGAAAAATAAACAGCAAAGTTCATTACCATTCTTTATGTATTACCTGTACTATAGTAATTAATTAGTAGTTTGTGTTTTATAAATTTTTTTTATTTTATTCATATACTGATTTCAATCTGATTTAAAAAAAAAATCATTTGATTTAAATCAACCAACCCTGGGTGCCAGTGTCCTCAAGAATCTCATACAATGTGAATGTGAATTCTGTTCCATTCTTTGGATTTACTTAACAGATTATTCAGTAGGTAGTATTACTTGTTTAAGAAAGGGACTCATTTTTGTTTAAATTAAGCAAAAGACTGACTCACTTGAAGGGTCTGTTATTGTTTATTCATGTTAGGTGTCTTCAGTCAAGAGAAGAAAGGAGTTTATATGCATTAGTTTCTAACTGTGAAATATTGTAGTGTTGGAGAAATGCTCACTTTGGAAGTAAGTTCAGAGGGCGATGGCTCAACATGAATGAATGTTGAAAAGCGAAAGTTCAGCATTGTGGTGTTTATAGAAGAGGCACAAATGAATGGTATGGAGGCTTTCTCAACAGAAAAGTGAGAGGAATGAATAGTCTTATTGTAAATATAAGGTTCAAAGTTTTCTAATCACTTATAGGTTTAATAGGTGATTTGGGTTATACCAAGACATTTGAGTGCAACTTTAGCACACAATGACCATTGGTAGGAGCAGCAGGTATAGGGTAATTAGTTAAAAAATAATTGGTTACAATTACTTTGCATAGGCTCATTTACAATTACTGCAGTTGATAAATGTAATTTATTGCAATTACAATTATATTGAAAAGTAATTAATTTCAATTAGTTACTTTTCATAGAAACACCTAATGTAAATGAAATGAAAGGAAAGTCTACCATTAATTTACAACCTTAACTTTTTAATTTATACCCAATTACCCATAGTGTGAATATTATTCTGTTTGAACATGTATTTAAATCACAGTTCAATTAGCAGTCAATGTAATATCAGGTGAATTGTGTTCATTCTCATTGTCACAATTACAATTGATTACAATTACATTTTTAGTTAGTCAATTACAATACACAGCAATTTCTTGATAAAGTTAAATCATTTACAATTATCCCATGCCTATGGAGCAGTACTACTCATTCTGTATATGATTTTTATGGTGTAAAAGTTAGGATGGTTTTTAAGGAAAAGGTCACCCTTTGTATCTATTGTTGTCTGGGATCCAAGTTGGTTTGTTAACTACTCGGATGAGGTTTTGTAAATTACCAGGGTAATTGCAAGCAGGGAGTGTCAACCAGTTGATATTTAAAAGGTTAAAAGTCTCCAAGCATTACAAGTTGGTCAGATGGATCTCTTATAAGTTGGTTTATATTGTCAGAGTTCCAGAGATTGGCCAGCAAACAAGTATTTTGAGAAGGATAGATACAGCAGAAGTGTTTTGTGATCTTGGAAGTAGAAAGTTTGTAAAATGAGACATCAAGGTTTGAAGAAAGAAGAACAGTTGAAAACTTCACTAAAAGAAGTCTCAGACTTTGTATAGCAACAAATGCCACCCTTAAATCTGAGATTGGAAAAATGGTTACAACATTGACTTAAGGAACATGAAGATGTGTAGTTGTTCTTGGTGATGGTCCAGGAGAACTAACCCTACACTACCAGTGGGGCCATTCTGAGCCTCTCCTGCTTGAAGATTTAGTATGCAAGAATTAAAAGACAGTTGTATTTATTAGATAGTTACAGGAATAATGTACTGTATGTTTTGTCATTTGTCTAAGAGAAGACAACATGGGGTTAAGGGTAGCTCAGATTTCTCATGAGAGTTTTAAGAAAAATGACCAGCAGTCATGGTATCGAGACCAGGGGGGGTCATTGAACTATTACTCTTGCACCCTCCTAAACTGTGGTGGTAGCTGCTACAACCAATACTTACTGATGGTTCACTGGAGGAGGGAATTTTCCATTAAATATATAACATTTGAAAATATTGAAAGTTTTAGAATCATTGTATGGATGTTTGTGTATGAAATTAAATTGAATTAGCACTGGAGAATGCACTTGATATTTTAACCAATTTGATAAATTTAGGACTCAAGAATAAGCATTGATATAGCATAGCTGCTTGTGATTTTGTAGTGTCTTGAATTAATTAACCTCTCTACTACCAATGGGGGTAATGAAGTTACCCCATGCCCATTTTTTGTGTATATAATTTTCCTTTCGGGTATTTGTTACTTAGCCTTTTCAAGACACAGACAGATAAATGAATTTTCTTTGCTAATTTCTGAAAGAAAAATATGATATTTGTGCAATTTGTCCTAGACAACAAGATCAAAAAACTAGACTTGTGTGTGTTATCTGCAAGAAACCTGTTTGCTAAATTCATCAAGTAGAGGATGTTATTGTAAAATGCACACTTTGTAAGCAGTAAATAATGACTTGCTAAAGTAATACATGATATATTCAAGACAATTGAGTTTGTATAGCGTATAAATAGAGTTCTAACAAAAAAGCCATAAGGTAATCATTGGAAATAAATATACAAAGTCTGAATCTGTTTTTGAAAGAAACAAAGTGAGTTTTGAATGGGAGAAGACTGAAACTTTTTGGAATCTCAATATGACCCTTGAAAATGTAACTTTCATATTTGGTTGTTATGACCTTGCTAAATAAATCTGGAGGAGCCATACTGGATTACACTTCTCTGTCCATCCATGCATTACACTTTCATTCCTATGCCATAACTTTTGAATTGCTTAACATAATTGATGAAATTTTGTTCATACATCTTATGAAGTTAAACAACAATGTGTCTGCAAGTAAAGATGAGGCAGGAGCATTCATGTCATTCTGATATGATTCTAGTCTGTTAAAGTTTGTTTGGAACCAATGTAATGTCATTGCAGAAGTAGCATGCACAAGTATATTGGTTTTATATATATATATATATATATATATATATAGTGTGGACCAAAAAAATGAAGGTTTAAAAATCTTTGTTCCACATGAGTAATGTTATTCCTTTTGCTTACCTTAATCAAATTACAAAATTTGAAACCTCTACGTCAAGTTTTAGGGGTCCCGAGAAAATTGCACTTTTCCTTTTAATGCTGAAAAAAATAGTTTTTCCTCATTTTCATAAGTTCTGCTTTATTTTTTGTTGGAAATTCTTTACGATTCTTGAAAACTGTTTTGAGCAGGTATTGTTTGTCCTCTTCTTTAGTTGTCACTGCTTGATTAAATTTTTCAATCAATGCAACACCCCGCTCAGCTGTGTCATTTTCACTCTAAGGGCACGAACTCTAGCACAGCCTCTTTGGTACTCAGGATCTATTCCCCATGTTGATGCTGAATTTTCAGTGAAGAGAGAATTGAGATGTAGAGCATCAAAAAGAGATTTAGTCCTTGAAGTAACAAAATCAGAAATCCTTTTTCTTTAAAAGAAGCTAGGGTTACCTTTGCTTCTAAATGTTTCAGTCCCTTATTTCTTGGAGGCATTTTGATATTATTTCGCATTTGCTCCTTTTCTTCAAGGGATATGCTTTTGTCAAAGAAGCTTAATCCAACAAGTGTTTCTGAGAGGTACCACAGATGTCGTTTAATGGCATTTTGGGCTTGCTTGATAACACTTGATATCAAAGAATTTTCCTCCATTATTGCAAGATCTTGCAAAAATTTAAGATCAACATTTGGGGCTTCCTCTGGTTGAGAAGCTTTTGCCCAAGATTTGCGTATACCAATGCAACAAATAAACAAATTTCTGTTATTGCATCAAGTTCTTTTTTAGTCATCTTAAATTGATTTTGGAGAAGAAAAAGCTTAAATGCATAAATTCCTTTTGCCATCCATCTTGTATGATGGTACGCTCCAGGTCTCTTCAAGGGAGTATTAGAAATGCTTTCTTCTCCAAAAAACAAGAGAACAAGTTGAAAAAATTCTTTATAATCATCTCTTGGCTGTTTAGAGTTGAGTGCCTCCTTCATGATTAAGACTGTTTGATTTTTTAAATCTTGAACTCTTTCAATTATTCTGCAGCTTTGGGAATCAACAGCAGTTGTGATTTGAGAATGATCCATAAAATCCCATTAAGTTTTGAATCTTTTGAAGATTGGAATATCAGGTTCAGAGGAATGGCCCATAGAAGTCCGGAAGACTTGAGATAGGACAATCTCATAAATATGGTGTCTGCAGGTTAAATATAAAAGCTCTTTTCCAAGTTCTTGGTCAATTTTAGTGCAAGCTCCAGCATGGATTCCGGTATTGGATGCTGTTGTGTCAAATGACAGCCCAATAATTTCTGGGTCATATCATGTTCTTGCAGGAGAGAAATGCAAACATGAGCCATCTCCGTACCCGTGCCAGCAGTGACTTCAGGAATTCCCAGCAATTTCTCTTCACCATTCCCGCTGACTAACACTGCAATCCTTTCCGTTCTTCCTTCGCCTGCAAGAAAAAGTTAAAATATATAATTTATATATAATTTATATATTTATTTTTAATATTTTATTTTATATATATTATATTATATATTTAATATTTTATTTTATATTTAATATTTATATATATTATAATTTATATATATATAATATATAATTTAAATTAAACTTGATTTATTTTAAATTAAACTTGATTTATTTTAATTTGAACTTGAGTTATTTTAATTTGAAGGTAAAATGGTGTAGATTGTGAAAACTAGCTTCAGACAGTGAAATGTAACCTAATTAAATAGAAATTCAGCTATCAAAATGTTTAATTAAAACCAACCAGATAATAACACATTGCCTAGGTGTGAAAACCAGACCCACAACTAAGTTTTTCACCTGAGAGATAAAATATAAATATGCTAAATTAATCAGACAAAAAAACTAACCTGATATCTCTGGGAGCATTTTTCCATCCCAATGAAGAACTAGAGGCTCTCCAGGACAAAATGCTTGCTCTTGATATTCTGTTGCTATTTCTTTGCGTAACTTTTGACGAGTTCGAAGCATAGTAGATTTTGACACTGTAATGTTTTCCAAATTATGGCCCAAAGACTGAGCAACAACAGCATAAGACACAGCTGCATCTCGATTGGAAAGATTCATTCTATCATAGGCTGCTACAACATTTTTGTCAATAGGCTTTGACTTTTTAGGAGCCAACATTTTCTTTTTAAATTGCTCTTCAGAGGGACCTTGAAAATTCATTTCAAGGTTGTCGTCATTAGTTGATGATGACGATGTGAAATCATCTCTATTGGCAGGCAAGAATGATCTTTTAGATCGCTTCTGCTCTTTGAGGGCTCTTTCACACTCTAATTCTTCACGATGAAGCCTTCTTTTCTCTCTTTTTGCAAGAATTTGGTCTACTGTACCCATGCTACTTTGTGTAGGATCTTCTTGCTGGCTTAAGTAGAAAAGCTTGTCTTCTTCATTTGACATCATCAAAAGGGCATTAGAGTGACCAATATCAAGAATTTCAGCCTTAATTTCATCTTTAAACATAGCTTCTTCAATACAGCATTTTTCCTCGGGCCTTTTTCTGTTTTTCATCAATTTATCATAACAGCTTATTAAAGAGTCAATCTTTCGGATGGCACTGTCTCTACGCATTGTGGGAATCTCCCAGTAGGTCATCACTTCATCTAAGCAAAGATTAATGGATCTTCTTCGTCCCAATTTTTCCTCTTTTTGATGGAAGAAATATTTTTGCAAAACTTGCAGTTTTGTAGGTAAGCGGCAACAAAGTATATCTTTATATAAATGGCCAATGAGCCAAACTTTAGTTTTAGAACGAGTAGCCATTTTTAGTTTAAAAAATTAAATTTCTGAAATAGTAAAATAAACCAGTTAAATTAGGAGATAAAAAGGATAACTAAAAGGTTCAAGCCAATTAGGCAAAGCCTTTAATTTAGAGTTGACCAATTAAGGATAATATATTTTATCCAAAATTTTTGTTTTCCTTAATAATTTTCTCTGAAATAATGATCTAAGATTGTTTTTGTACTCTATTAACATCAAAAATTTCTTAAATAAGAAGAAATTTTTTCATAAGTTACAACTCAAGAGTTGAGTTGATCATTGATGTTCTAAGTGCGCCTATTCATTGGAAATTTTTTATTAGTCATTAAATCTCGGGACCCCTAAATATTCTCATATTTGACCAAAATTTTGCTGACATGTCTATCTGGTCCAAAGGAACAAGGGCATTAATGTGGAACAAGGATTTCTTCAACTTTATAATTTACCCCCATTTTGGTCCACACTAATATATATATATATATATATATATATATATATATATATATATATATATATATATATATATATATATACTGAGTGGCAGAAAAATTGGCCCACTTGGAATATCACGAAAAGCAAAAAAGTGGGCAAGCTTCTGTTTATAAAAGTTTTAAAATTTAAAAATATAGTCTACAAGGCAACCAAATATCGAGACAAAACAGCATCAGCTGCGAACACACTAGCTGTAAAGAATTTTCAACATCTTTTAAGAATTTGACAATCTGACATTCAGTTGGTCTTAGACTGCAAGTGCCACTTTTTTCTTCCACTAGTGGGAGTAGGCATTTGCGTTTAGTAACAGATAGACTTCTAATTCTTTTGGTTTCAGAATTGGACATAGATAGATAGATAGAATAACCTTTATTAATAATAATAAAATAAATAATTTTTTTCAATTTACAATGACATGAATAATTGTGAAGCTCGACTATTTATTTTATTTAATTTGGCCCTTAAGCTTTAGGCTTTACTGGACTCTTATTAAAAATAAGCAGCTAGTTGTTATAAATTAATAATAATAAATAAGTAAATAAGTATTATTAATAGTTAAAACATGTATTACAATATTAATGGACAATATTAAACAATATTAGTCGACATTAATCCTAGATTTTGTTAGTATGCCATTATTAATCGGGATTTCAACTTGGTTTTAAACAAATTTACATTCACAATATTTTTTATATTGGCATGCAAGTCATTCCATAGTTTCAATCCAATGAAAATGGGTAGTTTTTGAGATGAAGACAATCTAAATTGAGGTATAACAAGCTTTGATCTATTTCTGGTCTGATACGAGTAAATTTCTTGATGAGTTGCAAATATCTATTTACCCATTGCAAATTAATGATTTTGTTCTTACACTTGTAAATAAAAATAAAATGTACCAGTTTCGTTATATCGTTGCTCTTTAAATAATGCACTAGAGTGATCAAGGAAATCAGCACCTTATTGCTCATTTTTGGATGACAAAGATACCATTTAATGCATTGTTAGTGGAGTTTCCCCAAACAAGGGTGCAGTATGTTATATAAGGAAGAACAAGAGTATGATAGTCAATAAAACTTGTTTAGGCACTACAATTCTAAGTTTAAACATTATAGCAATGCTCCTTGAAATCTTTTTTGCGATATAATTTACATGATCACGCCATTGCAAATTCTTATCTAGCATTACACCAAGAAATTTTGTTACAGTACACTCCTTTATGGCGATTTCATTAACATTAAGTTCATCAAGATATACATTTCTTTTATTAGTAAAAATCATGAAATTTGTTTTACTGGTATTTAGGAAGAGTTTATTGGTGGTCAACCATTTCATTACACTGATGAATTCTGAATGAAATATATTCTTAGCTGTACTAACATCTTTGCAAGAAAAAGAGACAGTTGTATCATCTGCAAACATTATGAAGTTCAGTATATCAGATGAATGTGGAAGGTCATTTATACATAATAAAACTGAGCCCTGTGGCACACCATGTTTGACAAGTGCTTTAGTTGAGCAAACCTTATTTACCGATACATTTACAATGGATTTGAGTGCCATGAATGTCGCAAGAGTCGGAGCCAGCGTTACATCGCCGATCCGCTAGGAATCCCAAGAACAATGGTTTGACGTGTCTACCAATGTATGTGGAGACAGGAGAGTACACCCGAAGACCAAGGTCAGTGTATCGGAGCAAACGGTTAGAAGGAGACTTATGGAAAGTGGTTTACATGCTAGACATCCAGCAGTGGGCCCAGAATTGCTCCCACACCACCGCAATGCTCATCTTGCTTTCGCTCGTGAGCATGTCAATTGGATTATAGTCCAATGAGAATGAGTATTGTTCACGGACAAATCAAGATTTAATCTTCGAACATCTAATGGATAGGAAAGAGTGTGGAGAAGAACAGGAGAAACTCCATGAACAATACTTGTCCCCATTGGACCATGGTCCAATTGACATGCTCATGAGTGAAAGCATAGCGCTGGGAGACACGTCGAACCGTTGTTGTTTGAATTCCTAGCAGATCAGCGATGTAACGCTGGCTCTGACCATCTTCAACTGTAAATGTCCAATTCTGAAACCAAAAGAATTAGAAGTCTATCTGTTACTAAACGCAAATGCCTACTCCCACTAGTGGAAGAAAAAAGTGGCACTAGCAGTCTAAGAGCAACTGAATGTCAGACTCAAATTCTTAAAAGAAATAAAAAATTTGTTACAGCTAGTGTGTTCGCAGCTGACGTTGTTTTGTCTCGATATTTGGTTGCCTCGTAGACTATATTTTGAATTTTAAAACTTTTATAAACAGAAGCTTGCCCACTTTTTTTGCTTTTCGTGATATTCCAAGTGGGCCAATTTTCTGCCACTCATAATAAATATATATATATATATATATATATATATATATATATATAGATATATATATATATATATATATATATATATATATATGGGATGAATTTCACAATTAAACACATGAAATGAATGAATGCTGCAAACCCACAAGGAAAAAGGAAAATGATTCCAAGGCCTTTCGTGTATTCAGAGCTACACCTCATCATTCCCTGATGAGGTGTAGCTCTGAATACACAAAGGCCTTGGAATCATTTTTTCTTTTTCCTTGTGGGTTGCAGCATATATATATATATATATATATATATATATATATATATATAATATATATATATATATATATATATATATAATAAAATATGATACTTCTGGTACTAATTTAAATGGTCCTCATTCATAGATTCTGAACTTAAAGAAGTCAAGGTATGTAAGAGCCAAAGTTAGTGTCTTCATTTTTTTCACTGAACTCTTACTCTTTTTCTGTTTTAGTCTCTGCCAGTTTTAGTCAAAATTTGGAAATCTTCACAATCCGTTCCAGATGGATTTTTCAACATTTTTGTCAAAGCACTTGAATCAAAAGCTGTAGTGAAGAAGGTTGAAGGTGATAATTTTTGTATTTTTTTTTATATTTCTTATGATGCTGGAGATATTGGCATTTAACACACTGTAAATAGAACTATTGAAATAAATCTAACTATAGAAATAACTGTAAAGCAATTGCTGCTTCAATTTCTTTTGTAATAAAAACAAGCTTATTTTAAATGTTTTGTTGGATACCATTTTTCTTTTACTCAATTTTTACCTTTTACCTTGAATACAATACAGTGTTTTCCATTCCAGTGACCACTGACCACTGTACACAGTTCACTGTATAATAATCATCACCGCAGGATTTTTGGATAATTAATGGCAAATGTTTCCCAGACTACTGAGTTGAAACTTGCTAATTGAAATTATTTAATACTTTGAATGATAAAATATGCATTACTTTTTTCTTATACTCCAACATTGATGTATAACACTGCCCAACACCAATTTTGCTGATTTAATTCTAACACCTGTTTTTAGGTAACTTTGGTGTGCTGATTTCAAAAATCACCTTAGTTTTTGCCTATCACGTCAGGTTTTCGAGCAATCAAATACAGAGATATCGCATTTTGGCAGGGTTATGCCCAATTTTTTTTCTTTTCAAAAAATAAGTTTTTACATACTCAGAATCAGCATGGAAAAGTAAACAATTGTGCAGGGAGTGAACTTTAATATACAATGGTAATATTGACACATAAAGTGATTAAAAGTGTTTAAATAAGCAAAAATGAATCCATGATCATGACGTCACGCTCACACCTGGGGAAATCACAGATACCCAAGATTTTAATATGTTGTACATGACCTTTAGATTTAATGCACAGCTTTGCGTATTCCACAGATAAAATTTTAACAGCAAAACAGCTGTTAACAGGTCTCAAAAATCATCAATTTTGATAAGTGCCCTTCATGGATCACCCAAAATAGGCATATTGCATTGCACATTGCACGAAAACCTGATGTGATGGACAAAATCTAAGGTGATTTTTGAAATCAGCACATCAATATTATCCAGAAACAGGTCTCAGAATTAAATCACCAGCAAAAAATTTTTTTGTTGGGCAGTGTAATTTTTCTCATTTAATTAGATATCAGTGAGTTTGAGTTGTAGGGTCTATTTCTAATGGACACATTAATTCTTTCCTTTAAAATAAAGAGGTGGTGGTTTCTGAGGGCAGTAAACTAACATAAACTCTCTGCAGATTACTATACTACAGAACTGTCTAAAAGAAGTGCTGATCTCATAGTAAAGAAGCTCAACAATTGCCAGATTGGTGATGCAACAATTAAAGCTTGCATTGTGGGGAAGGAAGGTAAGTGGTATTCAATGGTTCATTATTCTGTTGTAAGAGTATAATGATTAGTATGAAGAACACAAACTAAATTTGTAAGAAAACTAAACCACTAGTTGTTATAGAAGGTGTGGGGTTTTTATTCAATATAATTTAAGATCTATATCTTTCATTTTCATAGTCTTTGTTTCTTGGTTGATATACTTTAGGATTGATTGGTTGTTTTGTTGTCAGCTGAATTGAATTGAATAACCTTTTTTACTTATTAATAATTAATTAATTAATAATAAAATAAATACAGTGGTCTTACAATTCACAATGATGTAAATAATTGTGAAGGACTATTTTATTTAATTTGGCCCTTAAGTTTAGGCTTTACTGGGCTCTTATTAGAAATAAGGCAGATGGTTATTATTAATAATAATACATAAGTTATGAATAAGTATTATTAATTAAGGTGTGTATTAATCTTAAATTATCATTATTGATATAACAAATGCAAGGTCATTATTGAAGGTATTACAGTATACCAATACCATACAAAGAAATCAGTATTATACACAAGAGAGAGGAATTAAACAATCACAAGTAATGTCTCTTTAGTCCTAGATTACATACTAGTAATGTACATTAATCCTAGATTTTTTTTTAGTATACCATTATCAATCAAGATTTCAACTTGGTTTTGAACAAATTTACATTTACAATATTTTTTATATCAGCATTAAGAGTCATTCCATAATTTTAATCCAATGAAAATGGGTAAATTTTTGAGATGAAGACAATCTAAATTGAGGTATAACATGCTTTGATCTATTTCTGGTCTGATATGAGTGGATTTCTTGATGAGTGACAAAATATCTATTTACCCATTGTAAGTTAATTATTTTGTTCTTACACTTGTAAATAAAAATAAAATGTGCCAGTTTGGTTACATCATCAAGCTTTAGTAGTTTTAGCTCTTTAAATAATGCACTAGAGTAATCAAGGAAATCAGCATCAGATAATAACGTTATTTCTTCTTTTTGGGATGACAAAAATACTGTTTAAAGCATTGTTAGTGGAGTTTCCCCAAACAAGGGTGCGGTACATTCTATAAGGAGGAACAACAGTATGATACAAAGTTAATAAAACCTGTTTAGGGACTAATTTTTTAAGTTTAAACATTATAGCAATGCTCCTCGAGATCTTTTGCATCATTGGTCATTGTAACTCCTAAATCCTTTTCTTTGGAGTTTCTCTGGATTTCCCACCCATTTGCTGCATGGAATTCCATGGAGTTTTAGGTCTTCACTACTACAGTATTCTAAGAGTTGAAATTTCTTGGTGTTAAATTTCATATTTCCTTCTGCTCATCTGTAAATTCAGAGAGATTCTATATCATGGTTTTTTATATTTTTCTACTAGTTTTTGTCATCAGCAAAGAATGTTACTGCATTATCACTGGTAACTACTTCATCTATATCAGTTAGCATGATTATGAATAGTAGTGGAGCTAATACTGTTGTTCTTCACGGTACTGAGCTGCAGATGTCTGACTGTAATGAAGATATTCCTTGGACTGTAACAGCTTGCTGCCAGTCATTAAGGAAATTTTCTTACTATTCCTAGTATTCCCATATTAACTTTATGTACTATGAATCCATGATCACGCTTGTCGAATGCCTTTACAAATTCTGTGTATATTTCTTACATCATCATAATTATTGTTTTCAGGTGTAAATTTTTTTTTTTTTTTTCTCGAAAGAGTTAACCCAGTGTAACCTAAAAGAAATCAGTGGGTGTGTAAAGGCCGAGGTAGCATAACGGGCGACTTACATAACTTTCAGTATTTTAAATTAAATTTCTTGATTACTGTACAATGTATAACTGCAAGACCTTTTTTTTACAGCAGTCATACACTTTTTAGCATTTTCGTTTAGTAGCCATATATAGCCTTTTTTACTTGGTCACTCTGTTGTAAGGCGTGTGTGTTAAGCAAATTAAACTTTTCAGATGAAGTTGTGTCATTGAGTGAATTTCAGGAGAACTATGTGTCATCTATTTTTAACCAGCTTTACCTTCAGTGGAAGTTAACAATAACAGAAAACATTAAACAAAGTTTTAGCAAAGGTAAGAAATGACTAATAATAACAGGGAAGGTGACTGAAATGTGGCTCAAAAGATATATTAGAACGTGTGACCTATTTTTTGCTAATGAATGATTTTAAATCATCATCATCATCATGACATATGGATAATATATAATGTTAAATCTCTTATTGGTACTGCATTACTGGCACTTTAGTCATGTAATGTTACATCTCTTATTGGTACTGCATTACTGGCACTTTAGTCATGTAGATGTTACATCTAATGCTTGTTCCCATTTCAGAATTGGAAATCTTCAAATACAAGACAAGACCGTGTAATGTAAATTGCAAAGGAGAAATTGATAAGTGCACCTTCTACCATAATGAACATGATAGACGCAGAAATCTTACATCACACAATTATATGTAAGATATTAAAATTTAAAATGTATTTTATTTTTAAATTAATTTCATGAAACTTTGTGTTAGGACATTGTGTAGTCACAATACAAAAATTTGTCAGTGCTGCCTTTGTGCATGTATTATTGTTAAACTAAACATTATTAATTTGAAACCTTCAGTTCTGCTTAGGCCTACATTAGTAGATTCTAAATTAGATCTGGTGTAAATAATAAGTATTGTGAATATGATCATAGTGTTGAATGAGTGTGAAGTATTAAGTACTGCTAATTTCCTATAACTAATTTTTATATTAACTCTTTTTGTTCACAAACATTTTTCTTCTCTTTAAACCAAAAAATTAAGATTTATTGTTGTTCAAAACGAAATATTTTCTTGTCACTTACATTACACACATTTTGGGTTCCTTTTCCAACTAAACTAAACTAAACTTAAACCTATGAAAACGTGTAGAAGCATAGGATTTCCAGTGGAACATTACACTCCCACTCATAATGAAACGGTTAAAGATAATGACTTCTCTAAGAGAACACAAGGATATTTCGATTATGCACATACGAATTGCAGATACTTCTTTATCCCTTTAAATTATTGGCAGTTGCGTATACCAAATTAGCAGTTTATGGTATTAAATATGAAAATGAGGAGTGGTTGGATATTTTTGAGAACTTGTTTCCTTATCACAAATTTCTGTGAAATACAATGCTGTGAAAACTTTATTAGATTAGAATTAATCTAAGTCACTAAATAAGTAAGACACCATTTTGGATATAGAGCAGATTCGTCTTTATAAGTGTTGGTAGGAAAATGCAGATTAAAATCCAGCCTCGCTACTTACTTCGGATTTGCTGAGTTGCACTCACAGTTATGATAAGACTTGAATATATTGTGTTACACCTAATTCATTCACTTTCTACTCGACTACTTCTGAAGGGTAAATTGTTGTACATGATCGTAGCCAATATTATAACACCATTTTCTGTTGATCAGCGAAGTTAAGCGACATTGGGTCTGATAGTAGTTGGATGGGAGACCGTCCTCCTTATCCAGACTATGTAGCGACCCGTGGTTCGGTGGTTCGGATCCCTCGTAAAGCTGTAGGTCCCCTCCGTCGTATGACCTTAGATGTTGCGAAGGAGGTTAAACAACCTTATCATTACATTTTTTTTTTATTTAACATGAACAGTAATTATGCCCCTGTCAATTAAATTTAGAGGGGCCATATTGGATTGCACCTGTTCTTCTATCTGTTCGCGCCAAAACTTTTGAGCCACTCGACATGAATTGATGAAACTTCCTACACACAACTATCATCACCAGACAATGTGTCATGAACAAGAATCAGGTCATTGCATTAAAGGTCTATGTCACAAAAAGCGGTCAAAGGTGAAATGAAGTTTTTTGTGTCAATAACAACTTTTGAACAGCTGAACATAAATTAATAGAACTTTGTACATATATGGACTATCACAAAATTTGTCGTGAGTAAAAATCAGTTCCCTGCATCAAAAGACAAGGTCACAAATATAGATGGAGGCATTGATGTCGTTCCGACATAGTTCTTGTTAATAATGTTTTGTACGGGGCTCCAATAAACCTTAGGCGCCCCCCCGCCCATGGCCTAAACCATTAGAGGTGCAAAAGAGAATTTAATCCTGCATTTAATGAGAAACAATTAAAACTTGTTGTTCCCGCCATTGGCTTCCAAGACAGCCTGAATTCGCTTTGGGTAGCTTGCCAAAAGTGACGTGAATAGATCTTGATCGTTACGCAAATTTGCTAAAACAGTTTCAATGTGTTGCGTCATTGTATCCTTCGAAAATCGATTTGCTGCAGGTTCTTGAAACGAGAGACATTCAACCTTGTCCTTTATAACTGATCCAATGTGTTCACAGACGTTCAGGTCAGGAGAATTTCCTGGCTATTCTTCATTTCCAAAGAAATCGATCTCATGGTTCCGCAACAACTGTTGAGTGGTTAATGCCTTAAAGCAGGGGGCCTTATCGTGCAGAAGTGTGACCTGATCGACATCCATAACATTGTTTGGGTTTCTTAGAAAAGGCATGACATGCTGGGATAGAATAATATCACGAAAATACTGTCCATCCCAACTCTGACCATTTGGCTTCAGCACCCACATGAGCTTCTTTGCAGTGAACAAAACAAACACACCAACACAGTCTGGACTTTTTAATAATTCGCGATAATGTTCATTGTCATCGATTTCATCTGGTGGTGTGGCCCACACTCGATCATTTTGGTAGTTAGGCCGACCTGTTACGTAAACAAAAAATTCATCGGAGACAGCTAAATGCATGAAATCATCCACATCCCAATCTTCAAGATAATGGGCAAACCACATTCTGTCAGCGATGTTAAGTTTTTCTTGGCTTTGGAAGTTCATGCCAAGGCTTTAAACCTTGCCTATGACGGTACAGTCGAATGATCTCACCACTAACGATCTTTCCTCTCAACACTTCGATCTCTCTAGAAAGTTTAGCACAGCTGTTTTTCCGCTTACGCGTACCGCTTTCAATGATGTCCTTTGTTTCCTGAGAGAGTGGCAAATTTGGTTGTATCCATTTCACATTCATCCAAAGTTTTATTCCAATTTCTTTTGACGAAGTCCTCACTTCTTCGCAACTTTTTGGCAACCCATGAACGTGTTATAAAGGTGGCTCCAGCATCACGAGCTTCTCGAAATGTTATTGCTCGTATGCGATCTATCACACGTTGCCTCTCCGAATCACCAATTAATTGAGAAGCCATTATATTATCACTTTATCAGCTAGAGTACTTTTAATACCTGCAATAAATAAAGAATTTTATATATTTTTATAATCACTAAAAACTATTTCGATATAAGTAAACATGTAAGCTGCAAATGGGGGGGCTAAGGTTTTTTGGAACCCCTTAGTAAAGTAATTCCAACTCTAAATTACATAATTAATAGTTTGACATCGAAAATTAAACACAAGTAAATGGAAGATACATTAGAAAAAACATTTAAGTAATATAGTTCTGTAATTATTTTTTCAGTCAGAAGATGTGTTCCTACCCGAAGACTGCATTGAACCTTTGCACGAATGGTGATTCATGCATCTTCAGCCATAACATTTATGAGCAGATGTTTTACCCAACCAATTTCCAGACAATCTTGTGCCCAACACTTGATGGGAATAAATGTCTCAAGCAACCATTCTGCAAATTTGCTCATAAAAGTAGGTTTTCTTCAGTTTTTATTAAATTTTCGTCTTAACTAGTCAAGTCTTTACACGTTTTTGGTGTAGTTAAAAACAGGGTATCTGCTAAACTGGGAAACCTGTAAAACGTGGAAAAGTAAGGGAAATTTAAATTCTTGAAATGTCAGGAAAATATCAGGGGTTTGTGTAATATATCTGGAAAACTGAAGATAGCCTCCATAAATTCTTTTTTGTATCTATTTTGAGAAAAAAAAATTAGACCTAATGTCGATCCATGTTTTTCTGATTTACGAGGGTACGACTGATCTAGAGTCATTGAGACATTGGTGTTTCAGTGCCATCCCAGTGCCACGATTTATATTTGTACTATCAGACACGAGCATAAGTTAGCACACACAGGCACACTAATAAATCTGTCTGTTTAAATTCTACATGGAGTGTATGACCTTCAAAATGTCAAAGAATGTAGGCCAAGTATATCTGAAAAATAACGTTTCTAATTCAATTTGGGATCTTTCATTTACCGATTCATGTACTGCTGTGATTTTAACCTAATAAATAGGGTAACATGGAGGAAAGTGAACTGCAGCTCCGATGTCATTGATTGAAGATGCCTTTCAAAATTCAGATGGTTGCTATATGTAAGAATAATAGACGACTAGACGTTCTGTTCTGTTTCATACCGTTAGAATATTTACGCATTCGCTAAAATCTGAGGAGTTACATCATTGTTTCTAAAAGTAAAAGGGGGGGGGGCGAACATGGAACTAATCGTAGAAGTATAATTGAAATAGAGATAAATTTTATGTACGTTCATGATGAGCTTATTGTTCAGTTAGAAATGATTAACTAGCTACTGCTAAGACACATTATGAATAAAAATATAAAAATTACGATAAAAATCTGACTAGTAACATAATATTCAATGCAAACCACAATTAGGATGCTCAGATTTGTATTAACATAAGAATAAAAAAGTGCTAATTTCGAGATTAAGCATTTCCTTGGACTGTTACTTTTATAAAAGAAAATTATTCTCGGGGCCGAATTAAGAGTTTTTGAGAGCCTAAGCCATTTTAGATTTTTAGTAGTAGGGGAGGCAAGAGCTAACGCCGAAGGCGCCGAAATTTTTTCGCTTTCATTCTCATCCTGTTGTAACGTAGCAATTTTACTTGGAAAATAATAATAATAATAATAATTTACTAGCTCAAGGGGGGGGGGGTCGATCACCCCTGTCGCCCTCCCCTTCGGCACGCCTCTGAACATTGGTCTGGAGAACTAATCCTTTCCTTATTTTGCAGACACGCCAGAGATGTTTTATATCAGTGCTTGGCAGGATATGGTTATATTTGGGATTCACAACACCTTCAAATTCTTTACAGGAGCCCTCAGAGGAATTGCTAAATTGTCCTCAAAAAAGGGTAGGAGCACTTTTCTTTAGCCGTTTACACTCCTTTGGTTCCCTTCTTGTAACCAAATGAGGGTTCATTCAGTGCCATTGAAATGCACAAATGAATGAAAACTTTATATTTACGGGATACAATAAATAAATAAATATTACAATACAACTAATTTTAACGTGAAATGTACAAATGTTAATTAGAATTGAATTAGAATTCAAAACGTGAATTTTAATGTAACATAAATTCCAAACTGTTTTGAAGCATAGAACAGAGATAAAGTTTGCCATTGGTTTTGTATTAATTGCAGATGTAAAAGTTTGTCTGATCAGCCCTTCCACTGAGCTCTTGGATATTGCAGAAAAAGCCATTGTCGACATTTTGAAAGACCATCAGCTGAAGGCAATTTATTTGGGGAAGAAGTGGATCAACCCTGGTAAAACTTTTTTTATTTATTTATTTTCGCACACATTAAAGATTACTAATTATTAGGAATTTTTTAAGGTTTTTATTTATTTATTTATCTTTGCAGTGAAGCTTATTTCAAAATTTTGTCCCAGATTTGGTTATTTGTTGTTGTTGTTGTTGTTGGTAAAAAAAATAGGCTTCAGCTTAGCTCTTCGTGCATGAGCACTGAAAGGAAAACCTTATCCGACATGACCCGCTCAAGACGGCTAGAAGTATTTGGTTGAAGATTGTCAGTCAGGAGGGACAAAAATTGACACAACGCTCAGCCTAACTAATGCAGCTCATTGCTCTAACTCCTGTATTATTATTATTATCCTCGGGGTTCGAACCACTTCATATGAGCCAAGTGATGTAATAACTTTTAGTAGTTCGCTATATGTAACATTAAAATGAGTTAATTGTAACAACTGTTTGGTACTGTCAACTATTTTAATTAAAATTAGTGATTCAGTTTTATCAGTTGTTGGTCCTGTCTTCTTTTACACTTTACTCAACGTTAACTCTCGCAAAATATTATTAGGTATTCAAATTTTTTAGAAGAAAGTACTTTATTTAAATCTGTTAAAATCCACATTGTTAACAAAAGTAAGCGTTTAAGCTGTTAATAATTATATAGAAATTTATTGAAAAATATATACAAAAGTTTGACTCGCTTCAAATGGCTAAAATTCAGTAGACAGTTTTTGCTGTGAAAAGAATATATATAATAGTTTCAGCTCTCTTCTGCATTTCCAATAGTTAAAAGCAATCCGGGACAGGTACGTATAATTTAAAATTCCAATCATGCTATCATAGGCTATTACAAAGCTTATTGATGCGTGATTAATATGTTACAAATTAAACCAAGAAATTACGGTTAATCATCATCAGCTGGAGTTAATATGGTCGTAGGATATGGCCAAGGAAGGTTTTCTGCATTGATTCTTTTGAAATTTGCACGTTATTAGGTATTTAATTAAATTGTGCTTGAATACAAATTTAGAAGTTTTGAATAATGTACAGGGTGTCTGAGAAGTCGCGCATCATATTTATAGGTGCGTATAACCTATAAATATGGTACTCGACTTTTGAGACACCCTTTGTATACTAAAAATTACTCATAATAAGAATTTTCAACATACTGATGAATTTGTGGGTTTAGTCTTGTATTGGAATATTGTTAATGCGTAAACTTAAAATACGAAAGATAAACCCGTTTGCGAATGCCTTTATTTAAGGGGTTCCAAAAAACCTTAGCCGCCCCCATTTGCAGCTTACATGTTTACTTATATCGAAATAGTTTTTAGTGATTATAAAAATATATAAAATTCTTTATTTATTGCAGGTATTAAAATTACTCTAGCTGATAAAGTGATAATATAATGGCTTCTCAATTAATTGGTGATTCGGAGAGGCAACGTGTGATAGATCGCATACGAGCAATAACATTTCGGGAAGCTCGTGATGCTGGAGCCACTTTTATAACACGTTCATGGGTTGCCAAAAAGTTGCGAAGAAGTGAGGACTTCGTCAAAAGAAATTGGAATAAAACTTTGGATGAATGTGAAATGGATACAACCAAATCTGGGCGCCCAAATTTGCCACACTCTCAGGAAACAAAGGACATCATTGAAAGCGGTACTTCTTAGAGAGATCGAAGTGTTGAGAGGAAAGATCGTTAGTGGTGAGGTCATTCGACTGTACCGTCACAGGCAAGGTTTAAAGCCTTGATATGAACTTCCAAAGCCAAGAAAAACTCAACTTAACATCGCTGACAGAATGTGGTTTGCCCATTATCTTGAAGATTGGGATGTGGATGATTTCATGCATTTAGCTGTCTCCGATGAATTTTTTACGTAACACGTCGGCCTAACTACCAAAATGATCGAGTGTGGGCCACAACACCAGATGAAATCGATGACAATGAACATTATCGCGAATTATTAAAAAGTCCAGACTGTGTTGGTGTGTTTGTTTTGTTCACTGCAAAGAAGCTCATGTGGGTGCTGAAGCCAAATGGTCAGCGTTGGGATGGACAGTATTTTCGTGATATTATTCTATCCCAGCATGTCATGCCTTTTCTAAGAAACCCAAACAGTGTTATGGATGTCGATCAGGTCACACTTCTGCACGATAAGGCCCCCTGCTTTAAGGCATTAGCCACTCAACAGTTGTTGCGGAACCATGAGATCGATTTCTTTGGAAATGAAGAACGGCCAGGAAATTCTCCTGACCTGAACGTCTGTGAACACATTGGATCAGTTATAAAGGACAAGGTTGAATGTCTCTCGTTTCAAGAACCTGCAGCAAATCGATTTTCGAAGGATACAATGACGCAACACATTGAAACTGTTTTAGCAAATTTGCGTAACGATCAAGATCTATTCACGTCACTTTTGGCAAGCTACCCAAAGCGAATTCAGGCTGTCTTGGAAGCCAATGGCGGGAACAACAAGTTTTAATTGTTTCTCATTAAATGCAGGATTAAATTCTCTTTTGTAAGGTATGTTTAGTTTTACTGTACCTCTAATGGTTTAGGCCATGGGCAGGGGGGGCTAAGGTTTATTGGAGCCCCGTACATTGTCATTTTCATAAGTTTAATAAGTTTTATTTTCTCCTTTCTTTTGCAGACTTTTATCAAGTGTTCTTAGGTACTCCTTCTGTAATAGCAAATTTCCAAGGGCAGTTGCTGTCTCCAAAGTCTGTGGGAGCATTGATTATTGACGACATAAACAGTATCTTGGAAAACCCTGATGATAGAAACAGTCTTTTGAACATATGCCAGAAATTGAAAATAACGTCCAATAATCCACGTAAGTACAGCAGATAAAATTGAGGTATAATGATGCAATTCGTAGTAATTTTGAACTTTTCTTTCAGATAACTATTGCTTCTTTATCGAATGACACAGTAAAGAAAGTACACGGGATTCCTTCTCCCTCTTACCTCTGTATTCAAGGTTGAATAGTGTAAATGGAGAAGAGCAGGAATGAAGATGAAAATTAGTTGGGTTTCCATTAAGCCAAATAAGCAAGGAAATACTTTGATGTTCACGAGTATTTTTGTTAATTGTAGTTTATTATCTCGAGTGTTACAGAATGAGAAACTGTGTTCTTGAAACTACAATACGGTATAACTATAATCCCACTCAAATCATACCAGTTTCATTTCTAATCCAACAGTGAGGAATGCGCGACCGAGGATCTTAAAGGAGGCAATTTTCAAATCGATTAATTTCCATTTCATGGTATTCTCATTCTCGGCTTTGCCACTTTGGTTCATGTGAAGTTAGGATAGGTTAGGCTAATATTAGGTGGTTAGGACTTAGGATAGGTTAGTCTAATATTAGGCGGTTAGGAATTATTAGCCATTCTCATTTTGCGCCTTTATCGCAAAACCGAATGGGAGGGACTCTTTCTGAAATCAAGAGGAATTTTTCAAGTCTGGATTTCTCATTTTTTTGTATCCTTACTCGCGGATCGCAAATGGAAATGAATGACATGGAGTGGGAAATAATAACCAACACCCCAACCATCTCTGAAGTACTGTTGTTATTAAATTTGAAGACGAGAGTCCACATAGCCACGCATATAGATGAGAATTTAGTGACCGCTTACCCTTAGTAAATCTCAGAACAGATATTATCGTCGCTTATTGCATATTAATGATTAGCTGCTTCGAAGAAAATAAAGATAAATAAAACTAAGTGCTTAGACGTTTACTTGTTGATGAAGAAATAATTAGACAGAGCATAGCGTGGCTTGAGGCAGTCAAAGGGTAGAACGCACAAAGTTGTGAAAAACGTTAGTAGTTGTGTGAAGATTGAT
The DNA here is from genome assembly GCA_023014485.1 of Bathynomus jamesi. Lineage (NCBI taxonomy): Eukaryota > Metazoa > Arthropoda > Malacostraca > Isopoda > Cirolanidae > Bathynomus > Bathynomus jamesi. The sequence goes on from JAJOZX010000352.1 coordinate 347,548, forward strand.
CATTTAACTCACTGATATTCTAGCTGGAAAGAAACGTTATCCTTTGCAAAAGAGGAATATCTTCCTTAGACATGAAAATTTGCGAACAAGACTAATATTAAAACTATACATGAGGATTTGTGAAGAGACCAGAGGAAGATAACGTTTTTAAAGCAATGAAGTAAAGAAGAAACTCGGCTAACATTAAAAGATAATCACGGGGTTTTAATCTGCCCAAACTATTTTTCACTGTTTTCATTGCTTTGTATAATTTATTAATAAAGTAAGCATGGAGTTTTTCAGTTGGTTGAAAGAACTGTTTTGCTTTTACAAACTGCTCGCTACTACTGCTCGTCATACACTATTATAGACCACTTGCCAAAGTTACATTTAGGAGGTGATCAGCTAAGGAAGTTTTGAAGTTTGAGTTGACTTCAAGTATATCTGAATCATTAAGTTTCTCACTTTTTAAATTATTTATGGACTTCGGATGAAGTAATAGACTAGATTTGTGTGTAAATTCGACGAAATTCCTTGAACAAGAAATTTTACCACAGAAATCGGTTCATGCCGGAGTTCTTTCGAGCCGAATACCGTATATACTCTATATAAGAACCGACAACATCGACCAGGAAACGAACATTAGAAACCCTATAAATTTATTATACACAAACATACAAGACCTGTATGCTGACCATGCAGACTATAAATTACAATAGTTACAAAATTTACCTCTAGAAACCAGCATAGATATATGCCTAACGAAAACACGCTTACATAAATGCAAAAAAGGCTGTGAAAACTGCGTCGATGATATTGAAATAGCAATAATGGACTGTTAAGTGAAGGTAAGCAAATCAAACGGCATAGTCGAAATTATTATTTTAGAAGTGAGAGAACTGAACCTAATTAATATAAACGTCTACGGACCACCAAACCCCAAAAAGTGAATGCCAATTCGCTACAAATGAAATAAAAAACTTTAAAATTACTTCAAAATCTAGCACCAAATATTTTAATTTTCCGTTCATAATATGGAAGGAAAATGACGAAGTTATATATATTGAAGTTTCATGGTAACATTAAAAAAGATGATAAACCCAGGCAATAATGCTATTAAATATTATGAAACATTATGCATTTATCCAGGAAATCTGTGAAACTGCTATAAAAGAGAACGTTTTGGATTTAATTTTAACAAACAAGATGATGATCAAGGGCGGATCTAGGCATTTTAGTAAGGGTGAGGGGGGTCCAAAGCAAAAAGTACACGGTACTAAAAATTTTTCTTGAAGCAGACCACCAATGAGCCACTGTAGTATCAATTATATTGTTTTATTAGATCAGTCTCATTCAAATATGATCCAAAATAAAAATCTAATTTGGGTACAACAGTTATCACAGAAATTTTTTTAAACAATTACAAATGTCTTGCCAATTAAAAGAAGTATCAGAATAAGATTAAGATAAAAATAGTGATATGGTTGCACCAGTACTAAGGGCACCTATGAAAACCATTACAGCTACAAATTTGGAAGTACACTGTATACGGATAAAGACTCAAAATAGAATTTGAATAAAATAAAATAACCATGATCTATTTACAAAAACAAAATTTGTTTTCAGAGGCATACACATCATTCAAATAGGGCACTTGCAGGAAATTGATGGGGGAGGGATCCAGACGTCGCCGATCCCCCCTCTAGATCCGCCCTTGAAGATAATAAATAAAAAGGTAACACGCCCAAACTTCTCCGATCATAACCTAATCGATACGCAATTAAAGTTAACCAGAGTTCCAAATTCCCATCCCAGAGAGTCGGAAGGAATATTTGAATGTTTAAATATAAATTCAAAGAAAGTAGGTTGGGAAAGTAAATGAAAAGTTAATGAAAGCAAATTGGGAATTGCCACTTCATGAAGACTAGAAGAAATACGATGTATAATAGAAAATTAAACTAAACCTATATTGCTGAAATATGTTCCAAAGAGAGAGAAAAGCTCCACAGGCGCAGAACTGAAGCGAGGAGACTCAATCTAGAAAAATAACTATGCTAAATAGAAGTTAACCTAAAACAAACATTCATCCAGAAGACAAACGAGGAGGGAAAACAAGGTAGCAAAAAAAAAAAAAAAAAAAAGTGAAAAGAAAAATGCAGTGTAAAAAGAGTATTGGTCCATTGATAGATGGGGGCGACCGAATACACAAATGAAGGAAAAAAAATGAGCGAACTGCTTAAAGAACAATTTAACTGTGTTTAGCACCTTTTAAGTCCGAGAAAAAAGTAGAAAATCCAGATGAATTTTTTTACATTGATGCAAATCAGCCAAGAACAAGTTCCGGCACGAACATATTAATAGACTCAGAGTTCTCAGAAGGAGATATAATTAAAGTTGTATTACAAATGCGAGAAAATTCGGCACCAAGGCCAGACACATGGAGTGCCACGTTTCTGAAGGAATGTAAGAGAGAGTATTGCCAAGTCTCTGTATTTACTATGCTGAAAATCACTTCACACAGGACAAATTCCAGTTCCATTAAAGAACGCGAACATTGCCCCTTTATTTAAAGGAGATAACATTAATACTTCGCCTCCCACCCAAGTGCTTTGAGCGTATAATTAGAGGCAAAACTATTTACCGACAAGAAAAGAATTTATACAATCCAAACCAACATGACCTCAGGGCTGAAAGATCATACCTATCACAGTTATTAGATCACCAGAAAAAAAATATTGGAAACGTTGTGTCGAGGACAAAACATAGATTTAATATACTGTATACTGACTTTGCTAAAGCCTTCGATAAATGTGACCATGAAATTATAGCACACAAACTTAACACAGTAAATATTGGAAAAGTGCGACTCAAAGAACACAAAAAATGGTAGTAAATGAAGTTAAATCTGAAGTCTCCGATATTAGGTCCCCTGCTGCTGTTCATAATAATTGAAGACATTGATACAGATATTGATGACAGTATTGTATCTATGTTTCGCAGATGACAAAGATATGCAAGGAGATATGGAACGAAGGTGACACAGACAAATTACAAAATTGTTTTGAATTATTATTCAAGTGGCCAGAAGACAATAATATGAAGTTCAGTGAAGAAAAATTCCAACTTCTAAGATATGGTAACAACAAGGTGCTATAGAATAAATGATACAGAACTCTGCGAGCCAAACAGATAACACCAAACCCACGAGTCAGGGATCTTAGAGTAATACTGATGGCGGATTCAGAATTCGAAGAGCACTATAACATAAAAATTACAACAGCTAGAAAAATAATGGGAATCATATGGAGGAGCTTCCACAGCAGAAAAGCAAACGTCACGCTCAAACTATGGAAGAGTCTAGTCCAGGGGTGGGGAACCTGCGGCCTTTTGGGGTACTAGTTGCGGCCTTCTGCCCATTTGACATTCAGAATTCATACCGTACGATAATGGACAGCAACTGATACCCCTTTAGTGTTTTAGGCTATTTCATTAGATCATGGTTTCAGCTTCACTGCTTCTTACACATACAAGCCTTCTTTATGGCTTGAACAATAGGAAATATGGCAACGCTGCCAGTTGAAACTGGCAGTGTTGCCTTACGGCTTACGCCCTTACCTATCAACGATCAACTCGACTCGACTGGATGACAGTTACTGACGATTCTCCGATAGTCACACGCACGCTTGTTTCCTTTAAAACTGTAAATCTTTGATCAATTCGTGTACCATTTTTATTTAAAAATCTTCTGGTACCCCAATCATGTCAAAAACTGTAAAAAGAAAATTAAAGGAAGAGAACGGGAATTGCAGTATTTCATAGTTGCTAAGAAAGATAAAATGATGTGTTTGCTCTGCAACGCCATAATTGCAACAGTGAAGAAACACAATGCATATCAGCATTATGCAACTCATAAGAACCACAAGTATGCTATATTGGAAGGAGAACCCCGAAAGTCTGCACTTACGAAGATGAAACTTCAAAAGCAGCAACAACAGCAAGTATTTAAAACGATGTCAGGCCTAGGGACTGAAATCACTGAAGCAACTTATAAAGTACCGTAGCATATATACTTGGAAAAAGAGGTAAGCTATATAGTGATGTGGAAATCATAAAAGAATGCATTGTTGAAGTTGTAGCCTCTTTAGATTCAGACAAGGTTAATAAATACAAACAACTACCTCTTTCAAGAAGGACCATAACTGATCGGCAACATGAATTAGCCCTCAATGTAACTGAACAGCTTCATACAATATGCCAAAGCGAAAATACTTATTATTCGATTGCCTTGGATGAGTCCACTGATATTACTGACTCAGCGCAAGTGTCATTTTTTATTCGTGTTATAACTGCAGATTTTCAATACTACGAGGAGTTACTGGCTTTGGGTACCCTTACTGGGAAGACACGTGGAATTGACGGCTTGTCTCTCTCCAAAGAAAAATGCCGTGAAGTGAAACTGAATTTATGTAATTTAGTAAGTGTATGCACAGATGGTGCACCTTCCATAAGAGGAAAATGTGAAGGATTTGTTGCGCTACTACAAAAAGAACTGCTAAATCCAGAGAGCTTGATTTCCTTTCACTGTATTTTGCATCAACAGAATCTCTGTGCCAAATCTACTGTTTTAAGTGACACATTAAGTAAAGTTATACGTATTGTGAACTACATTAGAGCAAATGCATCACGACATCGCCAGTTTCGCAATATGTTTATGCTTGATGATGGAACATTCAGTGTGGATCTTCCGTATCATTCTAAAGTGCGCTGGTTGTCACAAGGGCAAGTCTGAAAAACTTTTGTCTTTGCGAAAACAAATCACAAGATGTTTTGAGGAACTCAGTGAACCATGTGAATTGTCCAAAAAGGATTTCTGCAGAAATGCTGCATTTCTGTGTGACGTAATCTCAAAGCAAAATGACCTGAATATTTCTTTGCAAGGTAAAACTAAATCCATATACGAAATGTGGCAAAAAAATCCAGGCTTTTCGGAGGAAGCTGCGCTTTTTCAAAACTATCCTTACCCGATCGGAACTTTCAGCTGAACACTTCCCTGAACTGGCAAAGGTAATTGATCAAGATACAAGCAAATCATTAGGGGAATGCGATGTGAAAGAATGCACAGCTGTCCTAGTCTCCCTGATTGAAGAATACGATGAAAGATTTGAAGATTTTGAGAAACATGACTTCACACTGAAACTAGCTTTCCAACCACACCTGGTTGATGTCTCCAAAGCACCTGAAGATTTACAGATGGAGTTGATTGAGCTATTAGAAGATAATATCCTTAAGTCTCTATTTGATACTAAGAAGGATCCTGTTGAAATATGGAAAAATGCCGTTGAATACCCACGTCTGCGCCAACATGCTCGTCGAATGTTGTCTTGTTTCGGCACAACCTACTGTTGTGAATCAACGTTTTCGTATGTGACTCAAATCAAAACGCGCTTGAGATCTCAGATGACGAATATTCACCTGGAGGACCAACTAAAACTACGGTCAACGATGTTGGAACCAAATGTACGACTCCTGTCCTGCAATAAGCAGTCACAAAAAAGTCATTAAATGGTTTATCACTTTTTCACTTAATATTAACATCATTTCACTTAATATTAGTTCTATTGTCAATTATTCCCCCCCAAAAATAAATGTGCACTTGCTGAATTTTTTATTTATTATAAAAACCCTCACGTATTATCAAGTTTGATTTAAAATTAGTAAATATGTAGATTGTAGACTAAAATATGACATTTTGTTGTACTGGATATGTTAAATTCTCAGCATGCGGCCTAATAGGGTCTTGGTTAAATGAAATGCGGCCTTCCAATGAAAAAAGGTTCCCCACCCCTGGTCTAGTCTTACCAATAATTGAGTATTGTTTAGTACCAGACATGGGGTCATTACAAGATTTATCATTACCAGAAATTTTTCATTATCATTACCATTACAGCATTTTTGTTTCATTATCATTACAAGCCCTTTATTATCATTGTAATGATCATTACTAGTGATGTAGCGGATGTCATTTTTTTCACATCCGCGGATGCGGATGTTTGATTTCAACATATGCGGATGCGGATGTCTACATTTTCGTTATTTTTTAGGATATATTCGAGATTTGTTGTGTTTAACGTATATAATAAGTTATTATATAGAGAGAGCTGTAGCTATAATGTAGTACAATTGATTAATTGTACAATAATTGCTGTACTTTTCTCTGAACATATAAAATAATATCAAGCATCTAACTAATATAGAAATCAATTAGTGAATTCGTCTGCAAATAAATTCGTTATATTTTGTTGAGAGCCACAATTAGAAACCATAATTGTGTTACCAGGATGCGGGACGTGAACCCAACTCAAATGCACCCCACCGACCTCTTTCCCCAACTTCCACCCTTATAGAAAGAGATCTTTAATTAGCTTGATAACTATTTATATTAAGTTTAAAGTTTTATTAGGCATATTTATAAATGAGTAATTAAAATAAAGTAAACTAAGATGTTCATCATTTAATGTTCAAACTTAATTATAGGAAGGTTATGCTTAAGAAACATTAATTTTTCTGCCTTTTCTGCTGCCAGTCTGTTTCTCTTTTCATCATATATTAATCCAGCACTGCTAAATAATCTCTCGCTTGGTACGTTTGTTGGAGGACAGGCTAAATGTTTCCTTGCAAGTTTACTCAAGTATGGATAGATATTCTGCGTATTTTTCCACCAACTAATAGGATTGTCACATGCAGCCAGGCGTTTTTCTTGGTGATAGCTCTCGATCATTTTTACTACATCTTTTGACATCGCGTAGGTCTCGTCATTGCTGCTTGACTCAAGAAACTGAGAGACAGATTCTGTGATAGATTTGCTTGTTGAAGGTGTTGGTTCTGTCACTGAAACTTTTATTCTTTTGGTGGGTGGCGAAGCGACAGATTCAAGAGATTGAAGCTCTTCAACTGCTTTGCCAAGTGATGATTTAACTCGTTCTAATGTACTAGGTGAAAATAACTTAGCTTTGTAACGTGGATCTAAGTAGGTTGCAAGAGAGTAACTTCATACAAGAACAGCCTCTCGTCTTGTCGCTTGCATCACTTTTGCGCACAATGAACTAGTTCTATTAATATAGTAGAATTTGATAATTTCCGCTTATTAATGACGTTTTATCTCAACGGTCCACATCCGCACGACATCCGCAGTCCAAAGTGCGGATGCGAGAAAATGTGCGGATGTTCCGCGGATGCGGATGTGACCTACATCACTAATCATTACAATACTGAATATACTGAATAAGCGCTCCACCGGTGCACTGGAGGCAGGGATACAAAGATGCTTGGCAGCAAGAACAGATAGTCAGGATACAGATGTGCATTGTTCCTCCACCATGTCGGGGGATTGCGGTCCTCATCAATGCAGGGCTGGTCAAGATAGCTGTCCACCTGGCTGACAATAGGGTTCTGAGAAGCTGTAGAGGGAGCTGGAGCAGCCATAAAATTGAACAACTTGCACCGCTTTGGTGCTGGCTGAGACTGGGAGGAATCGGAAGCCATATATATATATATATATATATATATATATATATATATATATATATATATACACACGGTGAACCAAAAGTAGGTGGACAGTAGGTTGAATACGGTTTGTGTTATATTATATTATAACTATGGTGTTCATTATAACTATGGTGTTTGTGTTTTATTATATTAAATATTATAACAATTTATTTAAATTTTATTTTGTATTATAGTATACAAAAAAATTAAATATGTATTCTCAAAATAAACGTTATCATTTACTGTCCACCTACATTTGGTTCACCCTATATATATATATAATTTTTTTTTTTTTTTTTTTTTTTTTTTTAAGTTCGGGAAGAACCGATTCGCCTCTATTTAAAAGGGCATATCTCGGCGGAAAAACAAAGAAAAAGTGAGAGGAAAGACAGAGGAAAAAGAAAGGGTGGAGGGGACAGTCGAAGTGGAAAAAGACCAAGGATGACAAGAACTGCAGGGTCGAGCCCCATCATCCTTGGGTGCTAGGGCCGGGAGGGCGCACGTGAAACCTCCAGGAACAAGCACGTACAAACGAGCACAAAGAGCACTCAATCGCACGAGCTTAGAACCCCCTTGCGGGTATATATATATATATATATATATATATATATATATATATATATATATATATGCTGCAAACCTACAAGGAAAAAGAAAAACGATTCCAAGGCCTTTCGTGTATTCAAAGCTACACCTCGTCAGGGAATGAAGTTAAAAGGCGAGAAGCCCATATATATATACAACGTACAGGAAAAACAAAACAATTAGCACATACTTAACAAGGGTTAATGAGAGGCAAAAGAAATTTTAACATGATATCGTCAATTTTATAAGTCCCCGAGCTGTTATTGAAATTGTTTTTAAAATGAATAAATGCACATTCTAGAATATTTCGTTCTATTATATATCTGTTTTTAACAAGCGCTTTAGAACTATCCCACTTGATGCTATGGTTACATCTATACATATGGTTAAATAAAGCATTGGAAGTACTAGCTGTTCTACAAGCATATTTATGCTGTTTTACCCTAATATCTAACGTTTTACCGGTTAGATAAGTGGGATAGTTCTAAAGCGCTTGTTAAAAACAGAGATATAATAGAACGAAATATTCTAGAATGTGCATTTATTCATTTTAAAAACAATTTCAATAACAGCTCGGGGACTTATAAAATTGACGATATCATGTTAAAATTTCTTTTGCCTCTCATTAACCCTTGTTAAGTATGTGCTAATTGTTTTGTTTTTCCTGTACGTTGTATATATATATGGGCTTCTCGCCTTTTAACTTCATTCCCTGACGAGGTGTAGCTTTGAATACACGAAAGGCCTTGGAATCGTTTTTCTTTTTCCTTGTGGGTTTGCAGCATTCATTCATTTCACGTGTTTTATTGTGAAATTCATCCCATATATATATATATTGAAATTACACTCTAATGAAAATGTAATGTGTAATGATTCATTACAGACCTTTCATTACCATTATCATTACCATTATTGCATCGAAATTTCTTTCATTATCATTACGAGAGATTTGTAATTAATTATAATTAATTACCATTACAATGATAATGACCCCATGTCTGCTTAGTACTGACAAGCCCATACAGAAAACGAGACATTGCTATCATAAAGCCATACAAAGGACTTTTACGTCTTAAGATAGAGGAAACGAAAGCTGAAGACTACTGGTCTCGACTACAATCCCTGAAACTCTACTCTTTGGAAAGAAGACGCAAGTGGTACGAAATAATATACTCGTACATATGGAAAATACTCTAGGGTTTTGTCCTTAACCTTAGCTTAGAAACGAAACAGAAACACAATGGAATGAGAGAAGAGGCAGATTTTGTACTATCCTCTCTGAGATGGGACAGGGGGCCTTGAAAACGAAAATGGAAAATACCCTCGGAATACGAGGTCCGAAACTTTTTAATGTCCTCCTCAAAGAACTGAGGAACCTTTACGATTTTCGCTTGTAGCAAAAGTAATTTCGAAGATAAACTCTGGAGATTTCACATCAGGTATTTTTTAAGACGATGTAACATTAATGCCAGATCAAGCCTGGAGGCGCGACGGAAGGGAACTTGTCTTATTGTTATTATTTCAGTTAGCTTAAAGGTTTCTTCTCGGAAGCTCGCCACCCTGGATTTTCATTTCACCTTTAGTGTCATTCGTTGATTCTTCATTAAAATTAATTTAAATGTAAAAAACTCAATAAAACCTTTTTTTTTCTTTTCCTTTTCTTACAGCTGTGATCAACAAAGTCATTGTAGCTACCAATTATGACCCCAAGATTACGGGCGTTGTATCCAGATTCTTAAGAGTACCTCTGACGGAAGTTAAAGAAACGGGTAATTTTGATTTGATTTTCTTAAGAACATTAAGAAACACCTCTATAGTTCTATTAATATATGGAAAATAAGAAGTAAATGTTTAATATTTTTAATCATAGAAGTAAATTAAAGGAGTCTACACCAGAGATGAATTAGTATATTTAAGAAGATTCTACCCATCTTTTTTTTCTCCTCATTGAAGCATTCATCTAGTCTTATCTGGTAATTAAGTAGTTTTTGCAGCAGTCTTATTGTAAGGTTAGAAGTAGGTATAGAGAATTGGTTGATAATTTGAAAAAAGGCAGAATAGGGGTTTTGTAGTTGCAAATCCTAACCCATGGTAGAATATCATGAAGTTTACAAGTTAGATTTTAACCTTAAATGGTAAAATTCAGGAGTTTGTGGTGAAGTTGTTGAATTCATAGATTTTAATGATAGGAATCTTTTCAGTAAGGATAGTTTGCATTAGAGTAGGAAGAGAACTACTTTATATGGCAGATTTTTAGAATACAGAACCGAGTTCTTTGAGGCTTTGAAAGATTACTTTAGACTAACAGAGAGCACAAATCGTCAGGCCATAGCAAATATTAGCGATATTGTTTGTCCGTTTTAAAGTCAAAATTATGACAAGACTAGGCATCTGGGCAATGAAGCCAAAAGCAGTGAAACGGTTAAAACGGAGCGGTTGAAGTGTTTTTATGCAAATGCACAGTCTTAAGAATAAGAAAGATGAATTACTAAGTTACATGATTAGTGAAAATCTGGATATTATTTGTATTAGTGAGGCATGAATAAATGAAGCAGTATTCAATGACACAAGCAGAGTATGAATTAAATAGCTATACAATGTACTGTATATTTAACAGACAATGAATAAGCAAGGGAGGTGGTTTGGTTTTATATACAGTATCAAGAATGAATTAACTTCAGTTCAGAATGATAGTATTAAGTAAGACAATAGAGTGGAATCAGTATGGGTTGATATTTGTGTATCCAGTGAAGAGTACACTCTGACAGGAGCATTTTTCAGATCTCCAAACCAAACGCAGGAAGTTGATATTATGATTCGGGAGATGAAAAAAGGATGTAATGATAGAACATTAATTATGGGAGCTTTCAACCTGCTTCATATAGACTGGAAATTTTTAGAAGGAAACAATAGGGAAGGCAACTTCATTGAGTGTTGTAATGCAGATTGTAGTAAACCAACTAGGAATCAAGCAATCATTTAGTTCCTTGCTTCTCGAAGGATGACTGCAGTAAATTACATCTCAATTGCATTTTTATTGGCAGAGTAATTTTAGAGGATATATAATGCAGATACATTCTTTTCAGAACTATTATGAATAACAAGATTAGGAAACTTTGTGGTGGAATAAGGAAATTTAGCTAAAATTATTAAAAATAAACCAATATAAAAGCAACAAGAAAGGAAAGAACACGAACAACAGAAAGAAGCAAATTCGAAATTTTTAATTTTCACTCCAAAGCTATAAACTGGGAAGATGTTGTAGCCAGCATGGAAGTAATAGATTGGAAATCCATCTTCGAGGCCAAGACAACGGAAGAGATGCTAACGACCTTAGAGGAGAAGACGCTGGAAATTGTGGAAAGATATGTCCCAAAAATACAACAAAGGGGAAAGAGAAGCAGGTTCGAGAGACAAAAGAGGTCATTGTTCCGAAAGAGAAAAAGAGTGACTGCAAAATTAAGTAACTGTAAAGATAACAACATCAGAAAAGTATTAAATGATAAACTGCAGAGTATCGATTGCGTTATACAGGAACTAATTGAGAAGCATACAGAAAAAGAAGGCGACGCTATAGAGGCGATAAAGATTAACTCAAAGTACTTCTATAATTTTGTAAAAAGAAAGTCGAAAAACCATGTGACTATTGGACCTTTGAAAAACGAAGACAGTGCTTTATCTAATGATCTAACAGAAGTATCCGAAATATTAAGAGCTCAGTACGAATCATCTTTCAGTATCCCAAAAGCTGACAAACTGATATGCGATAGAAACGCGTTCTTTGAAGAACTACAAGGGAAAAGTATAACGGACTTCGACTTTACGACAGATGATATTACACAAGCTATAGGGAAACTAAAAGCACACTCAGCGGTAGGACCGGACAAATGGGATGCCACACTGATGAAAAACTGCAAGAATGCAATCGCTGCGCCCCTATATTGGATATGGAGACGATCACTAGACACGGGAGAAATACCGGGCATCCTGAAGAGCGCGAACATAGTCCCAATATATAAAGGAGGAGATCGATCCGAGACCAAAAACTATAGGCCAGTGTCGCTTACATCTCGTCTCACTGAAATATTTGAAAGAATAGTTAGACAAAATCTATGACTTTTTGGAAACTCAGAAAAAATTAAATGATAACCAACATGGGTTTCGGTCAGGCAGACATACCTATCACAACTAATGGAACACTACAACAACATTATTGATGCACTGGGAAGTAATGAAAACTATGATGTAATATACACAGACTTTGCTAAAGCGTTCGACAAGTGTGACTATGGAATCATAATACATAAACTGAAGCATATGGGAATAACAGGAAAAGTAGGGAAATGGATATATAATTTCCTTAGTGAGCGGCGGTAAGTTGATACAGTACAAGGAGCATCTTCATCAGAATCAGAGGTCCTCAGCTCAGTACCACAAGAAACAATATTAGCTGTATTACTCTTCATAATCATGATAACTGACATAGATGAGGACGTTATCAGAGACAGCATAGTAACATCCTTTGCCGATGACACAAAGATCAATAGAAAAATAAGAAACCCAGAAGATAAAGAATCTCTACAAACAGACATGAACAGAATCTACAAGTGGACGGAAGACAACAATATGAAATTTAACACTGAGAAATTTCAGCTGTTACGGTACGGAAAAAGAGAGGACCTAAAATCCATGGAATATTATACCCCAAATGGACAGGAAATTCAGAGAAATTCTAAAGCAAAAGACTTGGGGGTTGTAAATGACAGGATGCGAAATTTGAAACACAAAATAAGATAGCAGTAAACAGAGCAAAGAGAGTAACTGGGCAGATACTGCGAATCTTTAAACGAAGGGATAGGAATATAATGATTCCTCTACTGAAAACACTGATCATATCCAAATTGAAATACTGCTTGGTCCTAACATTCCCATATAAAAAAGAAGACATTAGACAACTAGAAGGGATTCAGAGAAGCTTCACAGCCAAGATCAAGGGGTGCAAAGAACTAAACTACTGGGAAAGGTTACGCGAATTAAACCTATTTTCACTGGAAAGGAGGAGAGAGAGATACACCATTATTTACACTTGGAAAATAATGGAGAAACTAGTCCCTAATCTTACTCTGAACCCTGTAACTCCCAAACAAAAGTGGAAAGTAGAAAAGAAGACCGTGTCGTGTCCCTAAACTAAAGGCGAGACAGGGAACATCCTTAACTCTGAAAGAAAATAGTTTTGTAGTGAGAGGACCAAAACTGTTTAATCAGCTGTCCAAAAGACCTAAGAAACACGAGTGGTGTTGCAGTGGACATCTTCAAAAAAAGATTAGACGCCTGGCCCAGAACAATCCCCGATGAGCCGGGCGTACCTAGCTATGTGAGGTGGAGAGTACAAAAAAACAACTCACTACTTCACCAGGCCAACTCGAGAGGAGGGGCGACAAGCTTGACCTTCGTGAAATGAGGAATCATCTCGCGGAACATTTGAAAGGTTGAAAGGAAAGGTATAAGAAAAACTCATTGAGGGAGTTTAAAAGTAGTAACATCCTATTGGGTTTAGATAATTACAGGCAGTTAAGAAATAAGTTATATAGTTTGATTAGGAAGAGCAGAAAGTATAGTGAAATAAATCTATCTTGAAACAGCAATGAGGATTCAAAGAAATATGTTAGTTTTATAAATACAATATAAAATAGGATGTTATTGGCCCAATAGAACATGGTGATTGGATGTTGTTATTTTTAACATTTTAGCTCTTTCTTTTACTGAAATAAACTTGAATAACTTTGATTTTGATTCTTTAGAGTCTCTCAACTCTGGCATTCTTGATATTAAGATTCAGATAAAGGTTAATGGTGTAAGCAGGTAATTAAGAGAAGGATAGCCTTTCTGAGGTACTAACTATTTTGTTTGTTAGATTGATTAATTATACAGAAATACCTGAAGACTGGAAAAAAGCAAGTGCAACACCCATTTACAAAAGGGGTAGGAGAGATAAGAGAGAGAATTATAAAGAATTGTATTCAAGGGACATTTGGATAATTTTGATTACACTTCAACTTTCCAGCATGGATTTAGATCAGGTCTTGTTTGTCTAATCTCTTAGACTTTTTACACTTTGTAACTGATCAGGTGGATGATGGACCTGATGTACAGCTTTGGCCAAAAGAATTTAAACACCTATGATTTGCCTTAAATTTTCAATTTGCTATGCCCGAACCAAGCATTAGGTAATGTATAAGTTGTATTCGTAGATTAGGTTTGCGAGGATGATCACCGTGCCGGAACTGCACAAGAAGACTGTTCCAGCAAATTTTCTGGTTCCCATCTGTGGTGAGTTTCATCCGTCACTCCATTTTTTTTTATATAATCTGTGATACACAAAACTAATTGTATTAACTGGTAGCTAAAGAAATTAATGTAAACCCAAGTTCTGTCTCTAAAGTCTCGCAGGATTGTTTAAAGGAGCAAATTAATAAATTAATTCGTTTTTTCAGACATGATCAGAATGGGCCCACAGTCATTGCAAAAAAATCGGTCACTCGTCATTGCCCGTCATCAGAAAAGCCTGAGCAGCCCTCAGATTGCTAACAGAGATTATGCCACTCGTATCACTACCTCCAAGATCATTGAAAGGTGACAGAAGACCGATAGTTATGAAGCAAGAACACTGCCAGAACGGTCAAGAGTCAGTTCAGAACTCCAGGATCGCTTTCTGCGTCGATCTAGTTTCCGCGAAAAGACGGCCAACAGTGTGCATCTCCAGAGAGACTGGCAGGAAGCAGAAGTGCAAGCATTATCATGCACAGTCAGAAGGTAGTTAGTGGAGAATGGCTTGTTATCACGCAGGCCTGCAAAGAAGCCTCTTAGTCAGAACATTCAGGTTCGTCTCAAATTTTGTAATAAATATAAAGACTGGACTGAGGATGATTGGTGTAAAGTCTTTTCTCAGACGAATCATCTTCAACTACTTCAGCAACGAAGGAAGAATCCATGTCCGCAGAAGAAAAGGCGAATATTTCAATCTGTAGTGTATGATACTGACGACGAAGCATCCCGAGACTGTTAGCATATGGGGGTGCTTTTCCGGAACAGCGATGAACACGAAATGGTACCTCCAAACCCTTCGAGACCACCTGCTACCGACATCACTACTACAGTTTCCAGATTTCTTCCATGATTAGAGTACACCTTGTCACTGAGCAAAAACTGAAGAAGTGGTTGAATGGTCATAATAATAATCCTCTAGTGGTGTGGTGTGGAAACTCTCCAGTTTTTAACCCAATATCTGGGGGATTGTAGGTCAGGCGATATGGAAAAACTATACATGCTATATATACTATACATGCCTAAACACACCTACAATATGGTATCGTATACGGTACCTTTATTTCATAATTTAATACAAATTATTAATTTATTGTATTGAATAATTACAAATTGCCTCGGGATTTGTTATAAAACCATTGGGAATGGGGAAAATTGCCATAGGTAGAGCAAAAGAATATGTAGGCATTGGGCCTACATTAAAAAGCAAGAACGTATTTTTTTGTACCAAAATTTTCCATGACACTGACTTATGAAAATTATTACAAGATGAAAATTATTACAAGAACAGAGGTAATGAAAATATGTAAATTATACGTCTGGTGTTTGCTGTCTGCAAACGTAGGCACAAAACTTAAGTAAGAAGGAAAGAATTATAACTAGGAGCTAGCCTAGTTGGAAACATTGCTTTTGGCGAGGAAGATGTGTTAGTCTTCTTGCGAGTTCTGAGTGTAAAGAAACTAATAAAACCATATGATAGGTCTATCCCAGTGAATAATTAGGCACAGTCAGTTGCCTGTGTTATTGAACTTAACAAACGCCCTTGCGTAACCTAACTGCCGACATCCAGAGAGAAATAGGCAGAGGCGAACTTCAATAAAAAAATAAAAAGTGTGTTTTCCTTTTTACCATTGGGCTGCGCTAAATATCGAAGGCAAGTAAATTTAATAAATTAATTAAAAAACTACTTAAGAAGGTCTTTTGAAGATTTCCACGTACACAACTTTTAATGAAAAAACATACTTTTTGCCGTCCACTGCAGGAATTAAATCTGCTGGAAATTTTCATCGAATCGCCAAGTTGAAAGCAATCAACTATAGGCCTATATAGTTTTTCACAGGCGATACGGAAAAGTATCGAAACTGGAATGAACTGGAATTAAAGACCGTTCAACCATCCAACGTTTGGTCCGGTCCATGCCAGAGCGGATTCGTGCAGTGCGTGCGTAGAAACAAGGGTTGTCCCTGCAAGAACTGAAGGATGCTAAAAGACTATTAAATGGAGGTACTACACATCATGTACCATTATTTTTATTCAATAAATCTTAGAACACAACGTAAACAGTATGTTTCAGCCCTTTGGGTGTTTACATTTTCATAGAACCAGAAGAATGAGTGTTTCAACTCTTTTGACCATCGCTGTAGATAGGTTGTTTTTTAAGGTATTTGACAAGGTTCCAGGTAGGAGACTTCTGTACAAATTAAAAGTTTATGGAATATCGGGTTCAGTCTTAGAATGGTTAGAGGACAGAGAACAGAGTAATTTTAAATGGTCATCAATCAGTGAGACACAGTGGAAAGTGGTGTACCACAGCGATCAGTGTTAGATCCAGTGCTCTTTATTGTGTATCTAAATGATTTAGAGAAGGGAGTAAGTAGTAAAATATCTAAATGTGCAGATGATGCGAAAGTAGTTGCCCCATTTGCAAATAGAAAATTCTTATAAACTGCAAACAAATCTCAATAGAGTAGTTTGTGCTAGTAAAGGGCAAATAGAATTCCGTGTCTAGAAATGCATATTCCTCCATTTTGGTGGAAATGGTGAAAATGCTAGTCATGAGGTGCAGGGAAATTGGTTTCAGGATGTTAAACTTGGCTTTATTGTTAGTAGTGATATGAAGTTTTCTGAACAATGCTTAAAGGCTGAAAATAAGGCAAATAAAATGCTCGGTATTATTAAGAGGAGTGTTAGTTGTAGAAGTAAGGGAGTCAGTCGTCTATGGATTGTACAATTCGTGTGTTAGTCTTCACTTAAAAAAACTGCATTCTATAAAACAGGATATAGATATGCTTGGAGGTGTGCAACGTAGGGCAACCAAGCTTATTAAGCGTATTAAGGAGGTTAGAATACAGTGAAAGATTAAAGGAATTGAGTGTTTAGTTTTGAGAGACGTTGTTTGATGGGAAATATGATAGAAGTGTCCAAACAAAATGTTTTCAGATTTGGACAATTTAGATGCAAGTAACTTTTTCTTATTAAAGTGCGATTGAAGAAATCCAGGACAATAAAAAAATTAGAAAATGGATTTGTAGAATGGATCTACGAAAACACCTTTTTTACAGTCATATAGCAGTAGATTTTTGTAGAGACTTGCCATGTGATGCGGTAAATAGTAGCTCTTTAGTTATAAGAAAAATTGGACACTTTTATAAATGAGATAGTTCGCAAGTTCTCTAGATAATGTATATTTTAGCTCGAGTAATAGGCTGCTTTAGTAGCTTTGTAAATAGTTCAAGGATAATTAGTTGACTTAAAATTGATATTTTGCAAAATTTTATAAAATGTAGCTTTAGATAATTTATAAGACTTGGATAACGTCGATAGGTCCGAGTGGCTTTGTTTTCCGAATGTAATGTAATATGAAAAAGGTCTATTGTTTGGTGTCAACAAGAGCTGTTTGTCTTGTAGGTGAATGTATTTATCAATTCCTTCTTATTCAGAGGTCATTAAGCCCCCCAGCGTCAACGACACTCCTGAAGCAGTAGGAGGAGGAGGAGGAGGAGGAGGACAAGAAAAGGCAGAGTATGAGCTCCCGAACAAATCCCCCTCAAATAAGAACGGATCACTTTCTCTCGTTAGGGATCGAAACAATAGGAGGAACTCGCGTTCTTCAAGATCTCGTTCCAGATCTCACGCAGAGTCTTGTCACAGAAGATCTCGCTCTAGGTCGCGTCAAAGGAGATCTCGATCAAGAACTCGACGCAAACTGAACTCAAAGTCTCGCCAGAAGAGAAGTCGATCTCCTTCGCCGCATTCAGAGATGACGCAGAAGAAGCTAAAGGTTTATCCTCCTGAACCAAATACTAAGCTTGGAAATGAACTTGCAAACGTTACTCGACCTCGAGAAAAGACAAAAATAATCACTGTCGAACTTCAAAAAGCAGGTTCAAGGTCTTTGTCCAATAACGTAAGGTAAGTTTTTGCAGTGGTTTAGTAATGGATGAAGATTTCGTAATTCCACTTGCTTTGTTTTCAGAATAACCCAAGTGTAGTTGCCATGGAAGCGAAGTAAATCATTCCCTTTGATCGGTAACTGTGGAGTGGAAATTATAGTGTCTTTTTGATCTCGGATAGATGTTCTACAAGTATCATCTGAAGTAATTGACTGGTAGTGGAAACCTTCGAGCGTCCTTTTGAAAGTGGAATGACATAACTTGCGTAAACGCTTCAAAATGAGAAGTGTTGATTTGGTTGAAATAGCATTTCTTCATTTGTGTTTGTGTATAAACGCTTTGGAGAGGAACATTAAGCAAGAGACAAAAGAATAAATTAGCTTAAAACGGATGGCAAGAAGTTTATGATACCGGTTTTAGGTTTCATAAATTTATTTCGCCTCTCATTTCTAATTCTTGCATCATTTACCTTCAGAAAGCGGTGAGCGAGTAATTTTTGCCTTATTTTTTCTGCTTCTGTATAAACATGGAAGTTCCCCAATACATTTCTGGAGCCAGAGTTCTTTAGTTAGACGACCCCGAGCCACATCTGGACATCTGGTCTGTACCATTTGGCCAACCTGCCTAGACTGCCTATTACTGAATATTATATTAAAGTTCTTCAAACTTATTTTATTTATACAGGAAGGAGGAACCAAGGGCGAACACCCGAAACCCCCCCCCCTCGCTAAAGGAAGGAAAGAGAGAAAATAAAAACCCACTCTAATAGACAGAGTTTATTTCCACGACAGTTTCGACGCCCACTGGCAGCCTCCTCGGGTGGATACAGAAACACGAATGAACCAAAACAAGAGGGAAAAACAGTCCAGGGACCGACCGTTAAGACTGTTTTTCCCTCTTGTTTTGGTTCATTCTTTTCTTGTTTCTGTATCCACCCGAGGAGGATGCCAGTGGGCGTCGAAACTGTCGTGGAAATAAACTCTGTCTATTAGAGTGGGTTTTATTTTCATATTTTGACCTTCACGTAGAAAAAAGTGAAGTTTTTTGCATTTAGAAAGAGAGAAAATCAAGGTACAAGGTTTTCGAGATGCTTGGACACGGCGTTTGAAAGATTGAAGGTCATAGATCGGGGGAAAGATGGATTGAGGGAGATTGTTCCAGAGTTGACTGGCTAAGTCTGGTACTGTAATGTCTCTTTAAATGAGGAGGCATGCAGTTAGTGTGTTCAAAAGAGCATTGTCCGTTATAATAGCAATGCCAAAGAGGGAGTGAGGCAACATTACGGCGAAGAGAGTGTGATTGAAGACAGTAAGAGGCGGGGAACTGATGAGATGAAAAGTCTTTGATTCCATTCAGTCAAGTAGGGCTGTGTGGGTTGATCCATCCAACACATGAGAAGCTCACTCCATACAGGGGTGGATAAGACCCCAGTACAGAGACAGCAATTGAGTGGAGATGAAGAAATCGCGGAGCGGTACAGCACACCTAACCTCTTAGAAGCTGTTTTAGAAAGAGTGTACATGTGATTTTCCCAGAGCAGATGACGAGAAAAGGAAACACCGAGAATGTTAAGAGAAGAGGAAGGATTGAGTCGTGTATTGTCGAAGGTAGGGGGATAGTCGTGTGGAAGATTGTGACGAGTAGACTGATGAAGGAACTGAGTTTTTGAGGCATTGAAAGCCACAAGGTTTTATCTGCCCTAATCAGAGATAGTAGGAAAATCAGAGGTGAGGTGCACCATAGCCGTCCTACGCGAATCATGGAGTGACTGTTAAGAAGGACGCTTTGTGAAATGGGTGGAATCATCGGCATTGGAGTGGATAGAACAGGAAGTGAGACTTAATAGATTATTGATAAATATAAGGAAAAGAGTGGATGACAAGACAGCGTCCTGAGAAGCACACTATTAATAGCTTCAGGAGAAGAACAGTGGTCATCCACAACCGCAGCTATAGATCGGCCGGAAAGGAAATCAGAGGGGAGACAGATAGAAGGATAGAAACTGAAGAAGGGCAGTTTGGAAATTAAGAATTTCTGTCCAACTATCAAAAGCTTTTGGTATGTCTATCACAATAGCAAAAGTTTCATCGAAATTCCGAAAGGAGGATGACCAAGTGTCAGAGAGATACACAAGAAGATCACCAGTAGAGCGTCCCTTACGGAATCCATAGTGACGAGCTGAAAAAAAATTGTGAGAAGAGGTGTTTAAGAAACTTCCGATAAGTGATGGTTTAAAAAACTTCAGAAAGGCAAAAATTCAAAGCAATTGAGCGATAGTTGGAGGTTTGAGAGCGGTCACCCTTCTTTGGGACAGACTGAATGAAAGCGAACTTCCAGCAGGAAGGAAAAATACCAGATGAAAGACAAGGACGAAAACGTTTGCCAAGGCAGGGTTTCAGCACAGAAGCACATTTCTTTAAAACAGGAGGACTAATTTCAGACATAATAAAGTTAGAGGGAGGAGATGGAGCAACAGCACTGGAATCGTCCGCACTGGAGGCGAAAGTCTGAACGTTAAAGCAGTAATCATTCCATGGGAAATCACAGAAGTACTCCCTAGGACCTCCCAGTTAGCAGTGCCAAAATGCTAAAGGCGCCTCCTCTTGGAGGCCGAACTGGAGCGATAGGACAGGAAACAGATATAGGATTGTGGTCGGAGGAGCCCAACGGAGAAAAAGTTTAACAGAGTAAGAAGGATGAGTGGTGAGAAATAAATTCAGAATGTTGGTCCTATCTCCAAGGCGATTGAGGATACGAGTAGGGTGCTGTACAATCTGCTCTAGGTCATTCAGGATAGAAAAGTTGTTAGGTAGTTCACCAGGGATGTTAGTGAAATGGGAGAAAAACCAACGGTAATGGTGGTGAACAGTGAAATCTCCTAAAATGGAGATTTCAGCAAAAGGAGAGTGGAATGGAATATATTCCACTTTGGAAGTGAGGTGGTCAGAAAGTTTTGGATAGTCAGTAGAATTAGGAGAAAGGTAGGCAGCGTAGGTGTATTTAGTTTTAGATTGGCAAGTAAGCCGTAGTCAGAGGTTATAGAATTCTGAGGATTCAAGTTCGGAAATAGGACAAGACAAGTGGTTGAGGACATATACGCAACATCCACCTTTGGAATGAAATTGAGCGTAAAGAAAGTAGCAGGGTACAGAAAAGTGGTTGCTGTTAGGCGTCTTAGACACCCAAGTTTCAGTGAGGAAAAGAAGGTGAGGTTTTAAAGGAGAGATGGTGTTCAGCAAATTGGAAATTTAAAGAAAGGCCACGAATGTTGCAGAAATTTATAAAAAGTGAATCAGGCAGAAGGTCAGGGCATCTCGAATTGGCAGTAGCAGGACCCCCCCCCCCCCCCCTCCTGATCTGCGCATTACTTCTACGCAGTAATCTGAGAAGTTTCGCAAACGTGACACAAATTCTAAAAAGAGGACTGAGTGGAAAAATATATTTTAGACCAATGAAACCAAAATTGAGCTTTTTGAGAATTCTCGGAGAATATTTGTAAGATGATAGCCAATAGATGGGTGATATTGGAAAATTGATGGAAAGGCGAAGTATTTGAGGGAATTTTGAAGGATATACTATGTAAATGTATTAGAATTATGAGTAATAGCAAGAATGAGAAACCTTTGTGGTGGAATAAGAAACTAGCTAACATGATTAAAAATAAGACCTGAGCATTTACAGAATTTAAAAGTAGCAATAGCTAAGAAGCTGTAAATAATTAGACAATCAAGAAATAAGTTTAGTATGATACAGATTTTAAAAATGTTCGCAGGTTTGGACAATTTACATTTAAATTGTCTGAAAGGACAATTCGAGGGCATAATGAGAAAATTACAAAACAGACTTGCAGACTGAAGGGATTGATGTAAAGTTTTTTTTTTAGTCATAGAGTAGTAGATTTTTGGAATGATTGGCCATATGATATGGTAAATAGTAGTTCCTTAGTTAGCTTTTATAGCCCTGTAAACAGTTTAATGATAATTAGCTAACTTGACAGTGATATTTTGCTAAATTTGATCATAAAATATAAATTTAGATCATTTATGACTTGGATAACATCGATACACCCAGTTGGCTTCATGTCTTCTAAATGAAATGTAATGTTTAGGAAGAACAAAAAGCAAATTGGAGTCATTCTTAACTAGAAGTAGTGATGAAGATTTAAAAAAAAAATGTGTTTTATAAATATAATAAAAAAAAACAGGATAGGATCGGCCCAGTGGAACCTAATGATGAGATGTTTGAAAATAATCAAGATGATGATGGTAGTTTTAATGAATATTTTAGGTCTGTTTTTAGTGAAGAAAACTTGGATGACTTTGATTTTGATTCCTTAAATTATTTAAACTTTGGCACTGTTGACAGAATACATATAAGGTAGAATGATGATATGCAGGTAATTAGTACAATGAAACTAAATAAAACTGCTGGTCCTAATAACATTTACGTTAGGATTATGAGGGAAGGGGAGGATAGCTTAACCGACTCACTAACTATTATGTTTGATTAATTATGCAGAGGTATCTGATGATTGGAAAAAGACAAATGTAGTACCCACATACATAAAGGAAATTAAAAAGGATGTAAGAAATTATAGGCCTGTTAGTGTAACATCACTGACCGGAAAGATACAAGAAAGAATTATAAAGAATAGTATTCAAGAGCATTTGGATCATTTTAATTTTAAGTTCCCAGCATGGATTTAGGTCAGGAAGGCCTGGTTTGTTTAATCCCCGAGGCTTTTTAGATTTTGTAACAGATCAGATAAATGATGGGCATGTAGATGTTATCTATCTTGATTTTACAAAGGTATTTCACAAGGTTGGACCTGGAGACTTCTGTATAAATTAAAAAGCTTGTGGAATATTAGGGTCAATATTGCAGAAGAATGGTTACAAAACAGAATAGGGTAATTTTAAATGGTCATGAATCAGAGTGGCAGAAAGTGAAAAGTGGGTAGCAGTGGTCAGTGTTAGGTCCATAACTTTTGTGTATTTCATTGATTTAGAGGGGAGTAGGTAGCAAAATAGCTAAATTTTCTGGTACAAAAGTAGCTCTCGGTTACAAATGTAGAAAATGCTTATAAACTGCAAAGTAGTCTTGATAGATTAACTGCCTGGGCTAGTAAGGGGCAGATGGAATTCACTGTTCAGAAATGCAGTCTTCCATTTTGTCCCAAATAATTAAAACTTTGGTTATGAGATACAAGGAAACTGGTTAAAGGATATTAGTAAAAAGATCTTGGTGTTATAGTTAGTAGTGATTCAAAAAAATTTCAGTAGTGCTTGGAGGCTATGAATAAGGCAAATAAAATGATGGGTATTATGAAGAGGAATGTCGGTTACAAAAGTAAAGAAGTCCTTTGCAGATTGTATAATTCTTTTGTTATACCTCACTTAAAATACTGTACTCAGGCCTGGTCATCTCGCCCAGAGCAGGATATAGATATGTCTGAAGGTGTGCAACTTAGGGCAACCCCAATCTTATTTCTAGCTAAGAACGTTCAAATACAGTGAAAGAGTCCAGTGCCTAGTGTCTCCGAGAAACTGATACAATGAAAAAACGAACGGGGTAAAGAATTGGGCATGTTCAGCTTTTGATAGATATTGTTTGAGGGGAGATATCATACAGATGTTCAGAATATCTTCCAACTTCAGGTTTAAATAATGTAAATGTAAATAACTTTTTTGTTATTAGACTAGGGTGCCCAGTAGTTCAGTGGTTTCAGTGGCGAACTTTGAGCCGTGAGTCTCTGGTTCGCTCTGACCTACTGACTTTAGGGTGTAGTTTGGTTGAGTTGGCTGCTTGGACTAAAGGTGACCCTTGGTGCGCACAGGCCCCCACATCGTGGGGAAGTGAGCTACCTGGATTTTACCTTTACTTTGTTTTAGAGTAACAGGAGAACTTGAAGGTATAATTAGAAAATTCACTTTACTTGGTTTTAGAAATAGGTCGAGTAATGATTTTGTCTGTGTTCCTCTTATTAAATATTTAGTAACAACTTTATCTGGAATTGTTTCATTCAAGTGGCTCGAGGAACTGAAGTCATTGCCGTTTGTCTTTAAACTCGTAATTAAAATTCTTTAGTAGTACGAGTTGTGAAAAAAAGACTGATCGACAATCACTTGTTTTAATGTTATACGGTAAGAGTTTTTATTAGCTATTAAATGTATAGCAAGGGAGATCATTATTGGCTTTTATTAACGAGCGATTACATTATGGGTTTGTAAATGCAAATTCGTAAAGATTTATTCTAGATTAGATTTGTATTAATTTTATAGTAACTTCCGTTTCTCTCTTAGCGAGTTTTCAGTTTCCATGATTAATAATTCCTAATTATTTCCTCTTTGCCTCTCATTTTGACTCAGCTTGAGTCAAACGCTTGGAGCAGAGCTTTACGGAACATTCCTCGAAACTGAAAAAGTTCTGTACAGCACACATGGAGACGAGTATGAAGCGTTTGAAACGTTCCCAGAGTTGCATTCGGACTATAAAGTCCATTACGAAGAATTTGCCTCTGAGTACTTCAGGAGGTATGGCATAAATCAAGGAGAAAAACATAAGGAGCACTTTTGGAATGAATATTGGAAGGTCAAATTCAAGAAAGTAAAGGAGGACGACTGGAAAAAGAAGAGAGAAGAGTTAGTGAAGGAGTACGAAGAGAAAGCAAAGACCCTCAGACTTCACAAAGAAAAAGAAAGATTAGCTTCTGTCGCCCCAGCTGTAGCAACCACTTTAGTTCCAAAATTCTCTGTTGAAGGAACATTGAATCTTTTGGATCAGTTAAGTTACAAACTGGGAGTGCTGGGACCAGCAATAGTGGCCATTGTCAACTTGGCAAGAGGATTTGGAACAAACAACAATAAGGTATTAAGCGTCTTCACAGATGCTGAAAATTTGGTTCTTATTAATATGGTTGTAGACAAACTAAAAGCCTTGCAAAATACTGCTCCCAAAACCCTCATTCCAACTTTGGTGCGAGCTGTGGACTGGATTAAGCAGCTTTTGGATCGCGCGAAGAACCCTCCTAAAGAAGTAGGCCTCAATTTGGAAGCAATTGCGAAAGCGTCCGTCGGGAAAGATTCTGCCTTCGTCTTAAACCTGATCAAAACTGCCCTTGCTTATGAAGGTCTCCCTCCCGTAACTAAAGAAGAAATTAACGATCTTTTCTTAAAGGTTTGTTCACTTCACTTTAATATGGCGATGGAGGGTAAATGAAGTTCATTTAGTTGTAAGACAGATCATTAGTAATTTTGCTAGATTAGATTTTAATTCATAATTTTTCTGTAAATAAATGTTTCAAGTTAATTTCATTGTATTTACCTGATACAAGAACATTTTCCATTTAGATTAATGTTAGTAATTTAGTTTCACAGAAAAAAAGTCCTACAGGTTGTAAGTACCTTTTATTCCAGTGCATTACACGTGTTCTTTTTACACATTTACTTTTCATTTTTACAACCTATTTTTAACCGTACGTAAGCGATTACTTAAACGTTTGTTCTCGTATCTAAGTATTTGGATTCCACAAGCAGAATAGTCTCCTTTTGTTCAATATCGAATGGGATGGAGATTCATGCTGATGCCTATACATAATCAAAACATCATTTCCCAACTGATTAGGGTGAGAAGGCAGAAAGCCTGGATGCAAAATACAGAAGGTAGTGAGGAGGAGAAAAGGCAGAAACTAAGCGTACACATGTATTCACTCAGGCGTCTTGGTGAACCAGCTACCCACCACCCACCCTCCAGCTAAATTCCACACCTGCGACGCTCCATACACCATGCATGGTGACGCTACCTTTACACACATCCTTATACACTTTCACAACTCTGTCATCTTCCATTCTTTCAGCATGTTCAAACCACCTTAACACTCCTCAGTTTTCACTTGCACTAGCTTCTGAACACCATATCTTTCCAGAACCACGTAACTTCTTACTTTGTCAATCCGACACACACCACACGTACTTCTCCGATTATCCATACATGCATCGTACGCACTACGCACTCTTCAAAATTAAAAGAAAAAATGGCAACATTTATAAGAGCCTCGGAGACCTTTATTTCGCCTCTTTGGTTTTCCTTGGCCCCTCCTTTCATTTTTACCCTAGTCGTTAAATTGGAGGAAACAAAATTTTAAATTTTGATGCACGTGCTTTCATGCCTTCAAAATTAGAAATTGCATTTTCAGAAAGTCGCCTGAGAAAAGCTTTATTTTAGTCTATGATAAAATATCTGCGAAAAGAAAATGTAATTTACCGAAAACATTAGTTTGTTTAAACACGCCGAAGGTTTAATTAAAGGGAAAAAATAATTCTGGAGTCTTTTGAAAGAATTTTTGACTGACCGAATTTTAGAGACGAAAAAATTTCTCGAATGCAGAATTCTTCGACAGAACTGTTTGGATCTGCGGTTAAAGACGACGAATCGCAAAATAATCTGAATTACCAACTTCATCTAACCAGGTTATATAACTTAGCTAACCAAACCTTAAGTATAATCTAACGATCCTAACTATGCTTAACCTTGATTTACAAAAGCAACTAAATAGAAATTCCCTGGAGTTTCCTTCAAAGTAAAAATTTAATAAAATATTTCTACGCCATTTCGAGAAAAATTCATTGTTTCTGCTCTGTCGTTTAATTTTTTTTTAATTTTAATAAATCGTATTTCCGATATGCTTAAGAGTGTATACATACTGTATATCGAACTTTTTTTTTTATGTTCAAGAAATAGAATTTGCAGATTATAGTAAATAATTAACTGCCACCAATGGCGTACATAAGGGGGGCATAGCGCCCCCATTGTAAAAATTACTACTACTATCGTTAAAGATATTTGAAAAAGAAATTTTAAAACATCGATAACTGCAACATTCACCAAAAAAAAAAATTTTATTCATTTTGAATCCAAATCAATCGTCATCAGTTTTGACCACACACACACACACACACTGCTGTGTACGCCCCTGACTGCCACTACTCGTTAATAAAGAATACATTTTTTTTACCACTAATCGTACTGAACTGATCTTATTGATATATTTCTCACAATACTAAAGAAAGTATATTAATTTCTAGTCATTCTGAATATACATTTATTAACTTTCATGTGTCAACCGACTCCATTAAGATCTCTACGTTCAGAACTTATGCAGGATTCCGAGAGAGAAGGGATTCAAGGTAGAGGCCTGCACGGGCCAACTATTTCAGGCCCATCCGTGGGTTTTGGGTTTGGTCTGATCCAGCCAGTTATGTTCTTTTTACTTTGAAGCCCGCGTCCGGCCCAGCCCGCACACCTATAATACTGCTATGTCGTGGATTATATCTTGAAAGGCCCTAGCGCGAAAATTTGGAAAAAAATAAAAATAATTTTTTTTATCGAAATATTTGTTCGTTTTCATGTTCTGCACCTTGTCTCAAAAGGGCCTAGCTCTCCTCCAATCAGAAAGCAAGTGCACCTTGTAGAATCAAGCGCGACAAGTGGGACGACCTTCAAAGCAACAAGACAGTTTTTCTTGTTTCCTGAACAATTTACTTTTTGTGAGCTAGGGCTTTTCAAGGTATAAGTGATGATGTACAATGTTATAGGTGTATGATTATCAAAATCGTGTATTATGACAAGCAGCAACTATCAACACACATTTGAAAAAAGTTGATGCCTGTACCCGCCCAGACCATGGCCGTCTTTCACAGTCCCGTAGCCAAACGCTAGTTCAAGGCTTGATAAAGGCACTTTTACCCGGAGTGCCGTAGACGCGATTAAAAAAATAATTGATCCATTATTATTGAAACTACAGTATATGTCCTACAAATTAATAAATTAATGGTGAGTGAAACAGCTTAAAATCCGTTGAACGTGATTCATTACTGGCTCAGAAAGCGACAGTATACATGATAGCCGGGACTTGTCAAAAGTATAAGTTTTGGGTCGTCATTCTCTAGATTCAGATAAATTATTCTGAGTGACCTTTATTATTATTCATCAAACAGAATTTTATCCAGGTACATGCGCCTTCTATTCCTTGTTATAAACTTTCAAAACCACCCCAATATTTAACATCAGTATCATGGTGGCTATTCATTAAACACAAAGCAGAGAGAGACTTCTCCCATTCTTCTTGAAGATAAGCTAAAGTTGGTTCTCCCGAGACGAAAAGGAACGTTCACCGCCAGCATTAAATTTGAATGAATTTGACTTAATATAATAATGGCTGATCACGATGACTATATCATTTGGTGAATATGTTCCACAAGAATTAGGGTTGGTTTTATGTTCTTATTTTTGTTTGAAAAAGGACACTATCAAAATGGGATAGCTCGAACTACCCAAAATTATCCACTGGATCCGCCCTGGGGGAAATCCGTCACAAAAAGTGCGGGAGGGCAGTTATTTGTACCAAGTCCGACTACAAAAATTCCTGACAACACTTGCAGATTGTTCAGCCTTCCGCGTAACTCAAGCTGTAAGCCCCCTTAAATATTAAGTTGAATTATGTTATAGCAGCTAGTTGTAGTAAGATACCTGATAGTTTTTGCTTTAATTATCTTTCCTACTGCTTCATTAACTTTATTTTTAATATTGTTTCGATATTATTAATTTCTTCCTCTATATTTAAATTCCAAAAGCTTTTTCCTCTTCTAGAGTACTGTGATTGATTATGTTTTAGTGATTTTTATAATTTTTATTATAAACATTGATTTCATTCACAGAACTAAGAGTATAGTCTTAAAATCAATAGTAACTACAGTATGTATCAACAGACATCATCTTAAATGAAAGAAGACAATGAAAACATTTTTCTTTAACTTAAGTATCGGAAGCTTTCCAAATTACTTTGATGAGTTAACAACGAATCTGAAACTGTTACATCCAGGGGAGCAATTAAGCGGTTAAAAATTTCCAACCGGTCAATTTCAATTAAAATCAGTTATTTCAATAAATTCATATAAAATGCACAAATCGTGGACAGAGAGATGCTAAAATATTCTCCGGGAAAAGGTTGGCCAGTTGACGAGAGCCCATTAAAATGGTGGAAGTCAAGACGGAATTATTACCCAACATTGAGCCGCCTTGCAAGGCGATATTTGGCTGTTCAAGCTACATCAGTATCGTCTGAACGATTATTTTCAGCTTTTGAACTTGTATTTGAGAGTCGACGTATGTCGCTTGAGAAAGAAACAGCACGATGCCTGTTCTTGCATCCAGGTCGTAGACATGGGCGTAGTATCGATTTAATTGCATTTAAATGTCAAATACTTCTAATAGGAAGTAAATTTATTGCGTGAGGAGTTTATAAATAATTATGCAAAAAAGTATATTCATTATTGATACGTATGCACTGCATGCAACTCATTCATGGACCGCACGCCACGCCCTGGTTACATCAAATTCACGCGTTCAAATTCAACCAATACCTGTTGAAATGACAGTAATAAAACTTTTTAATATGCCGAGTTACACGAGCCACCATATATTTAGAAATATATGGCACATTGCTGTAGCTGAGACCGAGACAATATGCAATTTTTGCATGTATTCAGCATTGTGTGATGCTTAATTCCTAAGTTCTGTATTTCACATTCAGGAATAAAGATTGTAAAGAGGTTATCAAGTGACATTTGCAAAATTTACTCAATTTATTCATACATTCATAGTTTGTGACATTTTTCAGCAGTTAACTGCCTACTTAAAACAAAATAAGTGTTCGTTGCACTTGAGGAACACACTGATGTAATTGAGACTACCATGATCGAGACCAGAGAAAAGGGTCTCGAGACTGGTCTCGAGTCCTACATCAGTGAGTTGAGGCACTGTTGTAAGCAGTTTTGTCGACGCTAATTATAAAAGTATTGAACAAATAACAGGCATAAGTAGGGTGGCCATTTCCAAAAAGGAGGACACTGCGTATGTGGCCGTCCGTTAACATTATATACTATATATAACTGAAAGAAATGAATATTCATTTTTACTCCTTGGGCAGACTGACTGTCCGACTCGTAGTCATGAAATTGAAAACAAATGCGGCTTATCAGCAGTGTTGCCAACTACATGTAATTCTTTTTAGCCAGACCCCAAAAAGGAGGACAAATTAACGTCCGGTTCAAGGTGGCTCCGGATGGAGGACAGTGCTCAAAAGGCGGACTGTCCGGCCTAAAACCGGACGTCTGGCCACCCTAGGCATAAGTGATCGCTAAGCTGTTCAAGTATCATATATAAATAATAGTTTCTATTCAATATTAAATATCTACCGACCACCAAACGGTAACTTTCCAACATTCGCTACAAGCATAAATAAAACAAATTTCCAATTAAATCATCACTAATTGCATTATTGCCAGAGATTTTAATGTTGATTTTGCTGGATACCTTAAGGTATTCAGGGCTTGTTCAATATTCTCCTGTCCTGATTGTCCTGATTCTCCAGCGAATAATTACCACCCAAATGTACATTTGTGAAACTTAGATTTTCATGGCTAGGTTCTTTTCTATAGTTTTATACTCCACTTTATTAGACCAAATTTGAGTGCAGTCTTTCCTTGATTGTATGTCAGGTATATTCTTATTACCTATTACAAACCATCTGTCCACTTACATAGTGTTAATTAACTATTTACAAAAGTAACAATCGGCAATAAACCCCCACAACTATAATAATAAATTGAAATTTGTCAGTGAAGTATCAAGTTTTGACTGGTCAAGAATAAAGTAACTACGAGTAACAAAGAAACGAAATTTTAATATTCTCACACATATTAATGAATATATTTAATGCTAATTTTCCTATCACATCGAAAACTGGATCCAGCCCTCATTGTAAGCATAAAACGTAAACAATATAAATTATGTAAGAATGATATCAATGAGCAAACATATAAAAGTTATTGTAACAATCAATTCACTCTCTGTCTCTGGGAAAAACGGGTGCCCACACCACCTAAGAACTTCTATCAGACTGTCATCATCATCAGTTCACTCAAAAACCGGAAAAGCGGATTATTGTTCTAAACTCAACCAACAAACGTCTAATCCAAAAGGATTGGGAAATACTTTAACGGTTTTAGCGCCAAAAAAGAAAAGACAAATTCCTTATCTTCCTTATCGAAAGATGAAATTTCCAGTGATCCTAAAGGCATAGCGAATTTATTAAAAAAAAATTTCATAAATAGGAAGCAATACGGCAGTAGCCATTCCTGATTTAGACAGTCGCTACCAGCAATATATGCAATAAATAACCCACACCAAATCTTTCTTCTTTGAACCACTTCTGCTAAACAAAACCGCAGCTTTATTGAAAAACTTAAAATAAAATTTGCCTATCAATTTAATTCCAGCAAACATTTATGACCCATTATCAGATGATATATAGTATCAACTTCACTCAAGAACTATGAGAGTCCAGAGTCCATACTCCATACGACAACTTGTATCCCCTGATTACCTTAAGGTAGCCAGGGTTTGTCCAATCCAATATTCAAATCGGACAATCCTGATTCTCCATCTAATTGCCACCAAAATCTCCATCTTACCAACGTCAAGTAATCAAATTCTTAGTCAAAGTTTTCCTTAGCCATGGGCGCAAATCCCTATGGGACAAAGGGTATATGTACATCCCCTTTCTTGAAGCCGTCTTAACCATCTTAACCCCTACCCAGCAGTTCTCAACCTTTTTCTTCTTCCGTACCCCTTTAAACTCTTTCAAGGAATGTACCCCTAAGAATCCTTCGCGTACCCCAGGTTCAGGTCCATTGCCCTTGTTAGAAAATCTAGAAGAGGAAGAGCCATTGTTGTCCCAAGGCGATATGATGACTAAGCTGATTGATGCAGCATTGCTTGTATATATTAAGTTAAGGTGTGTGTGTGTATCTATCTCATAATTGTAAGGTTAGTGAAAAAATTCACTTAATTTAGAGCTAACATTTTTGGGCTCTTGTGGCATCATTGTTTGGGCATTCTTGTGGCATCATTTTATGGGGGCACTGGCGCGTCCTTTCTACTCGTTTGTTAAATGCGGCACTTACAGGGCGTGGTCTTATAGAGAGCTCTCTTGCAATTCAGTTTGGTTGTTTAGATACAAGATTGTTGCATCGTGCAATGGTGCAGGTTGTGTTGTTGCTGCAAGGTTTAGAAAGAAGACCATAAATAGTGCCCCTTTTGTTTTTTATCTTAACCCTTTCATACCCAAATTAAGTCGAAAAGTAGGCTGAATCAGTTGATGCAAAAATCGTCCTTATAACCTTATAAATAAGGTCTAAAATTGCTTCCAAAGTTAACGATGAAAATTTCACACACTGGGCATTAAAGGGTTAATTTTATGCAACTGAGGCCTAAGGTAGGCCCACATCGAGTCAGCAACCCTGAGGTAGGACCTAATAGGACCTCCAAGTCCGTAAGTTTTAGTCTAGTTTAACTTGGGCTGTAGGTCGAAGTGGCCCTTCAGAGCTTGGCTGTTCAGGGCTCAGCTGGGATTCTGAACCCAATAAAATAAAAACTAACAGCCCTCGGCTAAAACCAAACTTTCTACAAAAGCTTCTGCATATCTATATTATATAGGTTTACTTTAGATGTCGGAAAAGGAACCCTCAAAATGTGTGTAATGTAAGTAGCTAGTTACTAAAATACTTGGTTTCAATAACAATAAATCATACTTTTTTCTGTGTTTAAAACAAAAATATTAGTGAGCGAAAAAGCTAGGTTAAACCGATTAGTAACTATGAACCATCTCCGAACTGTCTGTATTCTGGTAATTTCTTGAAAAAAAAAAAAAATCCTTTCATTGGACCAGAAATACCATTGTCAGTTTCTCTTAAACTGGAGTCTTTTAAACTACAAACTTCAGTCAAAAACCTGAAGCAAATTTATTAAAATACTTATCAGATTGCGGTTCACACAACGAAAAATTGTACAAATACGTTCGCTTACAAATCAGACATCAAAATAAATCCACTCAAAAATTACCTTAACGTAACTAAAGGTTACGTTTTCTACAGGAACTTCTGACCGAAACTCCTGACTTATTTCTTTCGGGTTACTTTACCCGTTTAGGTGGTTGGTTGTTTTACATTTGTATCGCCCATATTTTATCGTGTTAAAATAATATAATTATAAATATCTTTTGGGATTTAAACAATGCTTTGAAACTGCAGGTAACCACAATCCATCATTGCTCCTACCTGCCACACGATAAAGTAGAGTGATTCTTGTCCTAACCTCTCTACAGAAGGGCGTATGTTTTCTGACAGAACATGATGCTCTCCAAGACTGCTTCTTCGTCTGGAGCAATTCGTGCAGAAGCAAGTATCTCTCCTGTAGAGGGGTGAGGACAAACTCACACTTTCTCATGTGCCAGGTAGGAACACTGTTGAATTGTGGTTACTCGTAATTTCAAGGCATTTGCCTAGGTTCCTGGGGTTTTTGCGGTTTCTCTTTTATATATATATATATATATATATATATGAACATTTATAATTATATTATTTTAACATCATATATATATATATATATATATATATATATGATGAATAAAACCACGAAGGAAAGGAAACACAGAATGGTGCTCAAGCGCTTTCGTCTAATGACATCCTCAGGAACACTGAAGTACATAAAGAGTTACAGCCTATATATAGGTTACAGAAATAAAAAAAAATATATATATATATATATATATATATATATAAACGGAGAAATAAAATTAAAAATTAATTTTTAATTTTATTTCTCCGTTTATTGTATATATATATATACACACAATAAACGGAGAAATAAAATTAAAAATTAAAGGATTGTGGGAGGAGCATACAAATTTATAAGGAAAAACTATCGATTTTTAGCACAAGATCAAATGAATTGTTTCCAACCAATGTTATAGATAAAAAAAAAAACTTACCGATTTTTAATTTTTAGCACAAGATAAAATGAATTGTTTCCAACCATGTTAAAAAAAAAAACAAATTTATACTGGAAATCTGCCCGGGTTTTCGCACACTGCCCTTCTTGTATATAAAAATAAATTGAAAAATAAAAGTTATTAGAGTAGCATACAAGTTTACCAAAGATTTAGCGTTCTACCCTTCTTATCTAGATCTGTTCTGAAGGAATTCAAAACAACAGGATCGAGTTGAAAAAGACCTTTGCTTATGTTGAAGTTATTTGTAAGTTGGATAATGGCAGACTCAAGAATATTTCTATTAACAATGTTGCTAGAGTTAAATAAAACTGAAGCATTATTCCAATCAATACAGTGGGATAACTCTGACAAATGGACAAAAAGAGCACTGGACAACTGTCCTGTTCTAACGGAATATTGATGCTGTTTTAAACGTGTGTGCAAATCCTTTCCCGTCTGACCTATGTAAAAGGAATCACATTGTTTACGACTAATTTTATAGATAATGCCTGAATTATTGGTAGGGCTATTTTTTACTATGATATTTTTCACAATATTGTTATATGAAAATACTACATTAATATCCAAAAGTTTAAGTACATTAGCAATGCCTAAAATGACCGGGAAAAATGGAAGTACTAAAATATTTTTTGACAAAGTACGAATGTTATTATTGACACGATAGAAAGTTCATTTTGCCTTGTTGAGACAAGATTCCACAAACGCAGATGGATAACACAGATCACTTCCAATACCGTTGATTTTTTCTAATTCGGCATCGATGTATTCCGGACTGGCGATCCTAAGGGCGCGGAGAAACATTGAAGAAAAAATGGCCTTCTTAGTGGGGATGTCATGTCCCGAGTAAAAGTGTACGTAGGACAAATTGGTTTTTTTTTCCGATAGATACTAAACTTAAAACCTGGGCTTTCCCTATGTACACGAACATCCAAAAACGGAATTGAATTGTCTTGTTCCACTTCTAAAGTTATCCAGGAGGAAGTTATCCAGGTCACGATTCATGGGCCAGATACACAAAATATCGTCGACGTACCACAACCAAGAGATGCCAACCCCCAGGATTCTCGGAATGTAAGTAATTTCGAAAAACTCCATATAAATATTGGAGAGGAGGGGCGACAAGGGGTTGCCCATGGCCATCCCAAAAACTTGTTGATAATACTCGTTATTGAAAGTGAATTTACAGTCTTTGATGCAAAGCTTAATAAGTTCCAAAACAATGTGTGAAGGTAGTGGCAGGTCATACTTATGTAATTCTTGGGAGAGAAAGTCAAGCATATCGTCAATCGGCACTTTTGTAAACAATGAACAAACGTCAAAACTGATCAATCTATCGTTAGTTTCAGTACGTGCATTATTCAATTTTTCAGTAAGATGCATGGAATTTTTTACATGTGAATCAGAGATAGTTCCGAGAATGGGGGACAAGACTTTGACAAACCATTTTGAGTCTGCCATTATCCAACTTACAAATAACTTCAACATAAGCAAAGGTCTTTTTCAACTCGATCCTGTTGTTTTGAATTCCTTCAGAACAGATTTAGATAAGAAGGGTAAAGCGCTAAATCTTTGGTAAACTTGTATGCTACTCTAATAACTTTTATTTTTCAATTTATTTTTATATACAAGAAGGGCAGTGTGCTAAAACCCGGGCAGATTTCCAGTATAAATTTGTATTATTTTTTTAACATGGTTGGAAACAATTTATTTGATCTTGTGCTAAAAATCGTTTTTTTTTTGTTTTTTTTATAACATTGGTTGGAAACAATTCATTTGATCTTGTGCTAAAAATCGATAGTTTCTCCTTACAAATTTGTATGCTCCTCCCACAATCCTTTAATTTTTAATTTTATTTCTCCGTTTATTGTATATATAATTTAGGGTGGCCCACTTTTCAATTTTTTTTTTAAAGTATAGGTTATCGTAGTTTTTCCCATTATTTGGCACTATACTAGCACATTGGTACCATTTTCACAAAAATTTATCAATATTTTGGGGTCTCGCATCGACCTTGAAATTACGAGTTTTTTTTAAAGGTCGATGCGACCATCATTAAGTAGGGATGTTTTCTGAATCCTCTTGATGAGAGAAGTCGTTTGGTGTGCCTTCCAATGTCATACGACTAACGGTTTAAAAGTTGTGCCTGTATACAGGTAATACCAATGTGCTAGTATAGTGCCAAATAATGGGAAAAATAAACAATCACTTTTGCATTGTATTGACCACTATCACACGTCACTGGCTGCAACGTTGTCCCTCTGTGCTATGTCATCGTGGCGAGTGATGACTTCTTGAAGTCGCCGAGCTCTTTCCGGTTCTTTTCCACCACTTGCAGAAGATCCTGCAGCTGTGCCTCGTCCTTTGTGACCGTGTTCGCATAGTCTTGTATCAGCTGGAGTAGCGGTCGCCCGAGCATGTTTTCCAGCCGGACAACTGCACCCTGCACCCTCCCCGTGTTGGTGGAAGTGGTGTCGAAGCAGAGTCCGATGACGTTCTCCTCACATCCCCAATCTTCGAGAGCATGTATGGTTGCCCGCGCCTGCGACAGTCCGGTGCCGTCAGCAACAGCTGGGACTGACAGCAACTTTCCTTCTGTGCAATGAGGAGCCCCGGAGATGAGAATTACTTGGCGGTGCTCCGCCGTTCCAAGGAAGTTCTGAAACACATGCCATATATTTCAATTTCATGGTTGTAAAGTAACCTATTTTTGTTCACATTCAGTTCTCTTTTTAATTGACATTATGCTTCATGAATCTCATTACTAAATTGATAGCTATGAAAACTTAATCAATTGACCTTGACCATTTTGCCATCCCAGTGGACAACAGTGTGCCTCGGTGGCGTGAAGGAGTCCTTCACAGCCGCCGCCACTTCACGGCGATGTGACACTCTTCCCCGGCGAGCCGTTTCTTTCGAGATGCTGAACTGATTGAGGTCTGCTGGTGGATCCGCCGAACGTGTGATAACAGCCACAATGCTTACTACCTATGTAGAGAATGGAAAGTGGAAAGGAAACTGTCAAGAATACATGTGGGTTACGGGACACTTTAAAACTGACGCTATCGATGAATACTATACACAATACGCACCTGATTATTGGACATGCGGAAACGATCAGCCACTTCCATGACAGCAGGTGCATTAAGGATGCGGCGAGGAAGATTGACAGACACACTTGGCTCTTTCGGCAGGGGGAACGCTAGTTCTGTCTCCGACTCTCCTGACATGCCAGTATCATCATTCTCCATGGCCTCATCTCCGGTTTCGTATGCACACTTTGAATTTTGCGGCTCCTGGCGAGGACGTTTTCTTCCTTCCTGTAGCTTTCTTTTTACAGCGAAAACTTTATCGTTCCCGCTCATCGTTGCCACCCGAGGATCACGTTGATCGAGGTAGAAGTCAATGTCTTCTTTCTTGTCCTTGTCGGACAGCAGTCGATTCTTCTTTATATCTTCGACAGCGTCAGATGCTCCGATATCCCACAGCTTGTCCACACTGTCCGAAAACTTCTGCCGTTTTCCTCCGGCGTCAGTTTCTCGTTTTCTGCTCTTTTGGAGTAAGTGCCACTCTTTCCACAATGCCTCTAGCTTCCGTTCGCAGTTGAGCTTTGTGATTGTTTTAATGCGGGCCATGTTCCAAAACTTTAAGACGTTGTTTACGGTTTCTTTGAATGCGTCTTTCCTGTTAGCAGTGTACTGGATAACACTGAAGAAGTATTGCAAAACCTGCCGTGTTGTTGGCAATTTGCTACCACTGATGGAGGACGACGGTTGGCCAACTAAAAAAATTTCCGAGGCCGATCTTAGAGAAGATAGCGATGTTATTTTCGCCTTTCCTTTTGATGACTCTCTATTTGTAGCTTCAAGAGTTCTTCCAGTTATGGTTGCCATCGATTTGTCCATGACAAAGGATGAGGAACTCAGACAGAATTTCAAAATGTTATGATCTGCAAAAAAAGAAATAGGTTAGGTACCTGGCACAGGCATAGTGCATTTTCTAATTACCTATATACATTATACATTCCGCCCGGGTATGGTGACTCATTTTTTTGAAAAGTATAGGTGATCGTGGTTTTTCCCATTATTTGGCACTATACTAGCACATTGGTATTACCTGTATACAGGCACAACCTTTAAACCGTTAGTCGTATGACATTGGCAGGTACACCAAACGATTTCTCTCATCAAGAGGATTCAGAAAACATCCCTACTTAATGATTTATCTTGATTCAATAAAAAGTTAAAAAGTATGCATTTTTAAAACAAAACTAGTAATTTCAAGGTCGATGCGAGACCCCTAAATATTGATTAATTTTTGTAAAAATGGTACCAAAGTGCTAGTATAGAGCCAAATAATGGGAAAAACCACGATCACCTATACTTTTCAAAAAAAAATTGAAAAGTGGGCCACCCTAAATTATATATATATATATGAAAATTATTTCACGAAAGTAACACGTGAAAAATATTTATGATGAATAAAACCACGAAGGAAAGGAAACACAAAATGGTGCTCAAGCGCTTTCGTCTAATGACATCCTCAGGAACACTGAGTGTTCCTGAGGATGTCATTAGACGAAAGCGCTTGAGCACCATTTTGTGTTTCCTTTCCTTCGTGGTTTTATTCATCATATATATATATATATTATATATATTTTTTTTTTTTTTCTGTAACCTATATATAGGCTGTAACTCTTTATGTACTTTAGTGTTCCTGAGGATGTCATTAGACGAAAGCGCTTGAGCACCATTCTGTGTTTCCTTTCCTTCGTGGTTTTATTCATCATAAATATTTTTCATGTGTTACTTTCGTGAAATAATTTTCATATATATATTATATATATATATTATATATATATATATATATATATATATATCAGTGACATTGCTGTTAGTAATATTTCAGTCCTTGGTATTACCAAATAAAAGAATTAATTATTCTCTTCACTGTTTCAGTATAATATTCCAAAGGTAGTGTCTTGGCTGCAATATGGGTGAGAATGAATTAAAATTGTTAGTTTAGGGTTTCCCGTGCATCGTTCCGTGTTGAGGATGTGTAGGAATTGTTTTTCGTTGGCTTCTAGCACGAATTCTTATCACAATATGACAGCCTTTCTCCATCACGTTCAATTTCAGATCAGTGTTTTTGGAATGAAGTTTATTTATCTCGGGGTAATTTTTATTTAGATTTTTTTCATTCCGAACATTTTGTTCAGCTACGAAGAGTTTTCTTTTAAAAAAAAAATATTAAATTTTAATCATTTGGTTCATTACAACATTTTTATTTCATTAATTTAAATTTTTTATTCCCCTTAAATATTACCACATTTTACAAAATATAACGCCGATGTTGGTGTTTATGTCTGTCTCACACTCTCTCAATGACCCTTCGTGGTCGAACGACGTTAAAACTATCAACTAAAAGATTAACTAATCTGTTTTGTCCGTTTTAATAAGAAGAGAGGTCAGGGGTTACGAAGTGAAATAGTTACAGTTTTGTTAGCTACGTCGTTGAATTTAGTTTGTAATTTATATGAAAAGGGTTACCCGAGATTTTATAATGAAAGTTTGTTTATTTGGGGTGTTTTATTCACCTATGAGGTAAGGTGTTGTTAGTGCGTGGTTTTTTTTTTATATAAATTCATGAGTTTTTGATAAGTTCTTATATCCAAGTGAGGAAATTTTCAGGGTACTACTTTTCCGTGTCCCGACGTATATTCCAACTAAAATAACCTAACCTTTCCGAGTTCAAACATATTTCGTTATATTTCCGTTTAAACTAACTAAAATGTCACGACTTAACCTAACCAATCGTCAAGAGCGTACAGTTGACCTAATCGGGGAGTCAATAATTCATGTAGGTTTCGATTAATTTTAAGGAACTTTTACCAAAAATGTTATAGTTGCTTAAAATTAAACGAATTATTGACTGCACGGTTAGGTCAACTGCACACTCGACGATTGGTTAGGTTGTAATATTTTCATTAGTTTAAACGAGAATATCAATGTTGGGACCCGAAAAGTTCTTAGTCAGAATACTGTCGGGACCCGGAGAGGTAAGTAGTACTGGTTTCAGTAATTGACTCTGGCTTATTTTATCCCCCCCCAATTAGTGAATAGTCGGTAAAAATTTTCACCTATTTTAGGTTCTTGACATAACTGTTAGTTGATTTTTACCTCTTTTTAGCATGCAGACGAGATAAAAATAAAAATAGGATATTTGGGATATTTAAACGAACAGTTGTAAAAAATCTAAAGTAATTTCTGGCTCTACGTTGTTCTTATTTTAAAATCTTTACTTTTGCTATTGATATGTGACGTTAGTTTACAATTCAGGAAGTTTTAAGTTTCCTTCGAACTTAATGCGAAAGACTTTATGCCAAGTTGCTTTATTACATCAAATGTTACTCATGTAGTGATGTACGTCCAAAATTTGACTCGTTACTATTTAAATGTTTGATTTTAAACTTAAATCTAAGTTGCGAGCGTGCACATTATTTTTAACTTTGATCAGGAATAAGCTCCGAAATGTTTTTTCTACAGAATTTTCGCTTTGTTCTTACTACTCGCTTTTGCACAAATTCGTGCAATAAAGTTAGATCGTGAAAATGGTGACGTTGTAACGCAAGACAAAGGAAACTCGGCAGATTCTTCAAATACCAGTGAACTTTCCAAACTTGAAGCTTATAAACGATTCTTCGAAGATTCTTTCAAGAGTAAATTTTCAAAGCATAAAGATTCTTTCAAATATAAGGACTCCTTTAATGAACCACGTGTCAGCGAACCTTTACTAAAATTTCCATCCTATAATTTTCAACTTCCAGTTTGTCCGTTGAAAGTACGGCCTTCTTACGAAGAGAAAATGGTTGGTTCAGTAACAGTTTCTACCCAGTAAGGGGCCATTCAAAAACCACGTGGTCCTTAAAGGGTGGGGTCGTCCTTATTTGACCACCAACCTCCACATGGGGGGGAGGGGGGTCCTGATGTTTAACCACGTGGCCAATACTAAGCATTAAAATATACTGTTTATAATATTGTATATATATATATATATAGTATATATTTAATTTTCGTAAACTCCAGAAGACTATCTTTAAACAAATACGCTGTACCTTTATTTCTAAAGATTCTAGAAGATTCGAATCTTTAACGTTCAATGAAACGCAAATTCGCCATGCTTTTAATTTTATTATTTTTAACTTGCTTTATTTTAATTTATTTTCTTTAACATAAGATTAAAGGGTCGGGGTGACATCAGAAGACCGTCGTTTTGGAGGGGGGGGTTTGTCATTGGCCACAAATTACCACAATGGGGGGGACGGGTTTGAAAACCACCGAAAAAG
Source organism: Bathynomus jamesi (assembly GCA_023014485.1). Lineage (NCBI taxonomy): Eukaryota > Metazoa > Arthropoda > Malacostraca > Isopoda > Cirolanidae > Bathynomus > Bathynomus jamesi. Next base: position 389,129 of record JAJOZX010000352.1, read on the forward strand.
GACCACGTGGTTTTTGAATGACCCTTAAATTATCTACAAATGCACATTTTAAATTTTCTGTACTCTCAAATATGAATTAAGTTGCTTTCCAACTTTAAGCTGGAAACTAACCATGTTGGGATTATCTTAAATTTTAGGTAGACCAAGTTTTGCATTCAGTTCTAACATTATACGAATCTTATGACGCCACTAAATGGGAGACTGTAACAAAGACTGTACATCTACCCGTTACTATGACGCAGCGATCAACTTCTACCATCACCACTGACCCAATTTACGTCACCGAAACTAAAGTGAGTGAAGAATTTGGTATTCTAAGTAATTTGGAGCCCAATTCTCAAATCAGCAGTGGTAAAAATTTCGGCTTAGAATTTGAGTCTTTTTCGTAGCTTTAAATTTTCCTCCGATTAAATGTAATTTTTCCGTAGGTCGTCCCAACAGAGAAAGCTGTAACTAAAGCAAAATTAGTGTGTGTTGAGAAGATTCTAACCCACACTGATGTCGATGTAAGTATACTGGGCTTTAAATCTATTGTTGGTGGCAATACAGCAATTTTCGTACTCTACTGAACTTCCATTTGCGCATAATTTAAAACTAATACAATGACTGTTGCCTGAACCCGATTCAAGAAGTTCTACGTTCTTCATTTTCAGATAAAAACTTATACAGTCACCAACATGGTAACCAAAACTGAAGTAGAGCCACTGTGGGTAACGCTTACAGAGATGGCCACGCAGTGGGTTACCTCTACTGTACCTATAATTAGCACGCTTACTGAATGGGTTAGTCAGGTAAGTGATTTTGTACGGTTATAGAGATTATTCTAAACACTGGGCGTTAATGACCTTAACTTCAATAATTCAATTAACGTTAAAGGACTTATGGCAATTTATAATCTAACATAGGTGGACTTATAGGAGTGGATCGTGGAAAGTAGACCATTTTTTAAAATCTCTTCGGGTAAGATTATGTACAACTTCTTATAAAGTAGAGATGCACTAAGCCACACCTAATTCATGACCCAGTGCATAGTTTTGTAACTACCAGAAATAAGGGTAACTTTCTTTCGGTATTGTACTTAAACTCCTTTAATACTGCGACATATGTGCCTATGTCCGATTAGCGCGCTACAATATACAACTACTTGCGTGCATGTCCAAAACTTAAAGCTAAATTATACATTTCTGCTTTGTTATAAATACTTTTAAGTTTTGGACATAGGTACGTATGTCGTCATATATTGGAGCGTACTAATCGGACATACGCACCATATGTCGCCGTATTAAGGAGGTTAAAACGGTTGTAATTTCATTAGTTTCTTTTAATTTCCCTTGCATTTCCCTTTTAAGATTAACCGAATCGTACACGCAGACTGTTAATGTTGAAAATAACCACTCTACAGCCTTTATTTTAATCGTTACTTCGATGGTAAATTTTAGTACCCTGCGACACCATGCCAGACGTATACGCGTTTCGCCGCCTTTTCCCCACCAAATTACAATCTTTCAGAATGTTTTCATTCTTTTCAAGGTTGAAGTAATCACGCAACCAATCTACATCACTACCAGTCTTCGGGTAGAAGCACCTCGACTCTCTTTAGTGACATCCACTGAAGTTCATCCTCATTACATGACTACCACATAATTCGTTACGAAAGTTAAATATCGCACAGTTTGTAAAGAATAATTCTAAAAATATGAATGTTTTCAACTAAAATCTTTTTAACAGTATTTTTAATTATAGAATTTTAAAAATAATAAATTTTGCTCAGTTTTTAATCTTTTTAATCTTACAGAAATAGATTTGTATTGTAATCAATTTAAATCCCTTTTCATATTGTCGGAGTTTAGACTTCGCTCTCCGTCCTTCCACTCTGAAGGAAACTTCACTGACTAGTTTGTGAAATAATTCGCCTATAGTTTCCCCCAGATACTAAAGGGTAATTTAAATGTTTTATTGCTGTTAGGAAATACTTAATTGTGCTTTCAAAGAATAGTTTGAGTTACTCGTAAAATTACATTTTCGGTGTTTACAAAATATGGCGAGTTATTTTTGTTCATAACTAAGAATAAAATTTGCCGTTTAGTTTTATTCCAGTCTTAAGTATACACGTTCATGAAGATCCCTTCATGCGATATTTTATTCTGTACAGAAATTCATTGTGTATCTACTTATAAAGTTACAGAAATCTAAAACTTAACCAAGATTACCTAGTATTTTCGTCTTCCAACGAACTTTTCTTTAACCGCTGTTCTGTGATACTAAATATAGAAAGTGAAATGGATACATAATTCTCCGTAAATTTTGTTCAGCAATGAGGAAAGTTTATTTTATCCTGCTCGGAAATACCGACTGTATTCGTTTCCTCGCACGAGGAAAGTACTGAATTTAGTATAAGGAAATAGGTACGTAAATTCTTATTCTTCGCCATTTTACTCCTACACTTGTAGGATGGTTTTATTTACTAGTGATATTACATTCAGTGCAAATTAATTTTTGGATCTTTTCCGTTTGACTGCCGCCATTGAAACATAATTAATTAAACTTTTTGTATTTTAACTGAAATGTCTTTATACAAAATAAGTTACTTTATAAAAAAAAAACTTTTCTTAATTTCCCTTTCAAATTTTTTCTTATAAAAAAACAATTTTAATTACTTTCAAGATCCATGCTTAATTTTTTAAGTTTTAATCGTGTACTCGGAAAAAAATAAGGGGATCACCTGAAGATCAGGGCCTCCAACCTTCTTTAGTTAGCTTTATAAGGCTAACTAACAAATATCACGACCTAACCAATCGTCAAGGTCGTACAGTTGACCTAACGATTGGTTAGGTTAGGTCGTGATATTTTCGTAGCCAGCCTTATAAGGCTAAGTAAAGAAGGTTGGGGGCACTGACCTTCAGGTGATCCAAATAAGGAAGTTCAACTTATAAATAAGTCATTATAAGGGAAATTAAGAAAAGCTTTTTCATAAAGTAACTTATTTTGTATCAAGACATTTCGGTTAAAATACAAAAAGTTTAATTGTTTCAATGGCGGCAGTCAAACGGAAAAGATTTGTAATGGAAGTTTAGTGTTTATAAAATTGCTAATTATAAAATACAGGGTGGGCCATAAGTTGTTTTATCGAAGAGTTTAGTTATAATACAAAGGTAGAGACTCAAAGATTTTTAGGAAGCCGAATTAAATGTTAGTCTTCGTATTTCATGTAAAGCAGCGTTTTTCAAACTTACCTATCCAACATCCCCTTCACACTTAATCTTTGACGTTCACTTTATTTCAAATGCGAATTAGCCATTCATGGATTGTAATGTGCATAACTCTTCCTAATTTATTTACATAACTGATGCAGTGATGGTGAATAAAATTACTGAAAATATTCAGGTTTTTACTTTTTTAATTTGCTAATCTCGCGCGTTCCTTTAGTAAGTCTTGTCCCCACTATGAGGTGTGTTCCAGTTTGGAAACGCTGGTGTAAAGGAAAAAATTTGATAATGGTTGGAAGGGTTTTATACATGTCGGTATGTCTTGTACGTACATAAAGTACGAGGGTTGTTAAGGGACCATGCTTGGATGTTATGTTTGACCGAAAAAGACCCTAGGATCCATTCATGGCTGGTCTACCAAACTGGTTGTAGTTGTGTATTGCGCATGTCCTCCGTGGTGGCGGAGGGACCTATAAGTCTCGAGTGTAGTTAATTTTAACTGTTTAAGCCTATCTTCGTACGACTATGACCTAGGCGATGGAATCATCTTTGTTGCTCGTCTTTGAACTCTCTCGATTTTGTCTATATCTTTGCGTACTCCAAATTGGGTCTAACTTACGATTGATAAAGAACAAATATCGCGCGATTTCTATTCAAATTCCTAGCTGTAAAACCTAGCACTTTGTTCGCCTTGCTGACCGCTGCTGTACTTTGTTTCGCCGCTTTTAAATCGCCAATGACTAACTCCAAAAAATCTCATGTTCTACGCTCGCCAACTCTTTCCCTGACACACTATATGCAAAATTATCGTTACGCGAACTTGTATGTAAAATTTTGCACTTATAGACGTTAAATCTCATTTGCCATGTGACTGACCAATCTACGATTTTGTTCAGCTCTTCCTGGATTTTACCTCTATCTTCATTAACTGCCCTACAACCCAACTTCGTGTCATCCGCAAACTTTGAAACTACTCGGTAGTCTGACATCTAAATCGTTAATATATATATAAAGTAAAAGCAAGGGGCCCAATACAGAATCCTGAGGAACGACGCTCGCTACATTAGCCCAAGACGACGACTGCTTCTTTAACGACCACCCTCTGTTTCCTACCTCGCAACCACTTTTTTCTAATCCAATTTATTACTACACCCTTGATTCCGTGAGCCTTGGAATTTTCAGTCTTTTGTGCGGTACAGTGTCAAACGCTTTTTGAAAATCTAAATACACATCTACCGTCTGATGACTATCGTAAACTTCAACCACGCTTTGAAAAAATTCTAAAAGATTAGTTAAGCTAGATTTGTTTCGCCTAAAACCGTGCTGCGTATTTCTAACCAGATTATACACTTCTAAGTGTTCGACTATACGATCCCTAATTATTGATTCCAGTAGCTTACCTACAACAGACGTTAAACTGATTGGCATATAATTTCCCGCCGCACCTTTATCGCTTTTCTCAAAAATAGGTGTTACATTTGCTAATTTGAAATTATCTGGTACGCGCACCTCGGAAATACTCGTTAAAATTCTTTGTTAGCGGCACAACAATGCTTTCTTCTAATTCTTTCAATTGTAGGGGATATATGGAATCCGGCCCCGGTGATTTACGAATTTTCATTTTATCAATATAGTGTGTTGCCTCCCTTTCACTAACCGCATTATCTAAAGTATTACCGTTGTCAAAAGGTGGTATATCTATGACCGTAGGTATATTCGTTACATCTTCTATTGTAAAAAAAACGTGTAAAATTCGTTTAGCAGGGTAGCCATTTATGTTTTCAGAAACTAGCTGTCAAAATTTTTCAACGGCCCCAAGACACTACTAGATTCCTATTATTGACTTATTGAAAGAATCGCTTGGGGGTTTTCTTTACCGTCACGAGCTATGAAAATTTCAAAATCGCGCCTGGACTTTATTACGCTTTTCGTTTCACGCCTTAGAGATATGTAGTTGTTTTATAACCACATTGTCTTTATAAGCACTTACGTAGCCTATAAGCCCTATCTCTACTCTTTATAATATCCCCTACTCGAAGTAAATCGAAAGGGCTTATTTACTTTCGCACGCTTAATCTTGTGCGGGACACATTCCTCATTTATAGTCCGAAATACTGTTTCAAATGATTCCCACATTATTTTTGCGTTGGAGATCCCCATTACGTTTTCCCAATTGACGCGTGACAATTCATTTCGAAATTTACAAAAGTCTGCGTGCTGGAAGCTAGGAATTTTAGTCGAGTTAGCTGGTTTCGAGTGACTTGCTGAGAGGACAAACTCTACCATATTGTGATCGCTATTGCTTAACGGTTCTATTACTTGAAGATCCGTGATTAGCTTATCATTCGTAGTTATTACTAAATCTAAAATACTGTCCAACCTCGTAGGTTCCCCAACCTTTTGAATAAGAAAGCTACCCTCTTGAAAATTAACAACGATTACCCTTCCGCGTCTCCCTGCATTGTATCGTAATTCACGTTGGCGCAATTAAAGTCATCCATAACTAAGGCGGCCTCACTACCTATTATTCTCTTTAGTTCACGATATAACGCTTCGTCCGTATCAACTGTTTGATTAGGGGACCTATATATAACCGCAACAAGAAGTTTGAAATCGTTCAATTTAAGTTCTGCTATAGTCGAATCTATCGGTTCTGGAATTCTGTGCTTTACTTCTATAACGTTCGCAATATTATCTTTGATATACAACATAACACTTCCTCCTCGCCTACCTATTGTGTTTTTAACAAAGTCTGTAACCTCTAATTTGATACTCCCATACAAAGTCACGTGTTTCAGTGCTAAGCCACGATTCATTTATCGCAATTAAATCAGTCTTTACAAGCAATTAAAGAAAAAATTTCGTTTATTTTATTTCGTAGGCTACGAGCATTTAAGAATAGAACCTTCAAATTGTTTGTAACCGCGATACCTTTGCGCGCGCAAGAGAATTTTAAGAAAATTACGCCGGGACCGTTCGAGTTACGGCAGCCTGAAAAACAGAGCCAGCATTATAAAATAGTCTTCCTAAACGCGCAGCTCCAACGTCATTAAGATGAAGTCCATCTCCGAGGAACAAGTCCCTCCTGCCGTAGAAACTGCTCCAAAAATCCCAAAATGCACTCCTTCCTGTTGACAAAGTGAATTTAGGTTATTGTTAATATAGGTCGCTTTGCTGTAGAACTCTTCATGTTGGATAATTTGAGGAAGTATACCTGTTAAAACAATCTTATTAGTTTTTTCCTTTAGTCGCTCTAGTAAGTCCCTGTACCTAGCCAGCAGCTCTTTCGATCTAGAATTTAGAACGTTATTAGAACCTCAAAGGTTCCGTCCGTAAAAAATCAACACTATTATTTATTTATATCCTCCACCCTTACACCAGGGTAGCAGTAACGGCGCCTACGAAGGGGGTTTCTCCCGCAGAATTCCTCGAGCTGCCCTCGACCAATGGAATCACCAACGAGTCGTATTTCAGGTTCAGCTACGTCTTCGAAGCCTAAAACAGAACTTATTGTTCGTTAATACTGGTAGACAAGTGTCTCAATGGGGCTCCATTACGCACTTGCACAGAGGGTCGGGAACTAGGGGAAGAGACGGTTATTAGTATTATTTATATCATTAGTAGAAACTGAGGCAGGAGGGGCCGTGACTGAAGATAACTCCTTTCAGAAGGCCCAAGAGATTCTAACTTTGCCGTCAGGAGCACCACCCTTTCTTCAAGCCTCACTCTGGCCTCCCTCTCACACACTAGCTTGTTCCTCAACAATATGATATGAACCAGTTCAGTGCAATGTAAGAAAGCATATTATGGAAGCATTCGTTTATCCTAAAATTTCTTGTCCCCTTTCGAATTGACTTTCTTGAATTCGCAAATTGCTTTTATAAATTTTGATTTCACTGCTAATAAGTTTCGGGTAAGATTTGTGATCCGCTCATTAAATACTTCTGGCCAATCAGGTTGACTCTTACATCCTGGTTAGGTTACATTAAGTTTAGGTGGTTCTAGGTTGGTTAATTATTTTATACGTCACTAACTTTCGGCCAATCAGGGGTCCAAAAAAAACTGGCGTTCTCGGGAACACGTATTGTGAAAATAACATATAGGACTTCCAGGATATTATAGGACTTATATTTATCTCTTCCGTATTTTGTTCACTCTTAACACTCTAAAAGTACGAATAATCCCTAACTACGTACGCCGTACGATCTTAATGAATTAGAGTAAAAGAAACTCCGTCTGTGGGACATACGTTCCGCCTGCGCATGGGGGTGTCAGGAAATGATTGCTCCCCCCCTGTAGAGCAAAAACTAGAAGAGATAGATAAAAACCGGTGAGACCACTTGAAAGAGCGTTAAAATCTGAATAAAAACCATTATATTCTATTCCTGTGATTTTAATTCTTACCATTTTTTTCCCCACAGAAACCATGGCATCATCTATTTTGAACGATTCAGAGAAAAAGCGAGTTCTTGACCGCATTCGAGCTGTCACATTTCGTGAAGCAAAGGAAGCTGGTGCAACTTTCATAACTCGACACTGGGTGGCTGAGAGATTAAAAAGATCAGAAGACTTTGTCAAAAGGAATTGGAATAAGAATCCTGAAGATTGTGAAACAGAATTTCGAGGAGGAAGACCGGAGAAATTATCTCAAGAATCCAAAGACATGGTGCTTGCTGCATCACGGCGCCGAAAGAAGAGCTGCTCTGAGGTAGCGAAAGAGATACTTATCCGTCGTGGTAAGATAGTCAATCGGCAACTTGTGCATCAATTTCGAGTTCGCCAAGGCTTGATGCTTGGCATGAAATAGCTAAGCCACGGAAGAGTGATCTTAATATTGAAGATCGGCTATGGTTTTGTGATTATCTTGAGGAATGGACGGAAGACGATTTCCTTCACTTGGTTGTCAGCGATGAATTCTTCATTTATGTCTTCAGAAAACCAAATTTTCAGAATGATCGGGTTTGGGCAACAACAATTGATGAAGTCCCAGACGACCAGAAGTATCGAGAAATAGTAAAAAATCCAGCGTGTGTGGGTGTTTTCATTATGTTCTCTATTCGGAAGCTCATCTGGGTTATCAAACCAAGAGGAACCAGTTGGGATGGGCCTTATTTTCGAAATGTAATTTTAGCCCAACATGTAATTCCGTTTTTGAAAGACCCCGAGTGTGTTTTGGATGTTGAACAGGCAACCTTTCTTCACGACAAAGCCCCCTGTATGAAAGCACTTGCGACTCAACAACTGCTTAAGGACAATAACATTGATTTTTTCGGAAATAATGAATGGCCTGGCAATTCTCCCGATCTTAATGTCTGTGAACATGTCGGATCCATCCTGAAGGATCGGGTGGAGTCCTTAATGCTGGAACAACCCATTCAGAATCGGTATTCAACAGAAATTATGACTGCAAAGATCAACGAAGTCCTTGAAGAAATGTCATGATACCGATCTCTTTGAGACACTTCTGGGATCATACCCCCGTCGATTAATGGCCGTCAGAGCTGCAAATGGGGGCAACACCCGATATTAAAACAAGTGTTTTTTATTCAAAATTAAACGCTCTTTCGCGTGGTTTTGTCTGTTTTTTTCTATTCCTTTCAGTTTCTTCTGTACAGGGGGGGGGGGGCAATCATTTCCTGACACCCTAGTACTGAAAGGGTTAAACTCTTATTGATAAAACATATTAGTGATTTAATAACATGGAACATGCATATAATATAACAAATAACGAGTTTAGTCCTCTAGTTTTAGGATTAACTGAAAGGTAAAGCCTACGACTTCATAAGTATTCATTGTAGACACCAATCGACCAGGAGGAAGGACGTCAGGCAGGAGACAGAGTGCTGGAACTCCCGTTTCTCCTTGTCACTGTCCTCCTTAGCTGATCTTTTTCAGTGTCTCGTCTACCCTATGAGCAGTCCAGCATGCTATCAAACACACGCTTCTCCCTCTATTCCTCACTACACATACATGTCTTACACACTACACAATCTTTTCAAAATTAAGAATAATAATTGTATTTTGGCTCTTCTCTTTCTGTTGGGAAAGGGGATGCATTTTTGTAGACATTCGCCCTTGACGCCCTCCTTTCTGCATAAAAGAAATACACACACAATTAAGTAATGTATGAATATCTTGAGTGTAAAGTATTAATCAGGTTTGAATCAGCAAATGGGTTGATGATAAAATATATATGCAAAATGAAATGACGTCACTATAAATTTAATACAAATACAAAACCATTTGTAATGAAATGAGTAATACAATAAAATATATATATATATATATATATATATATACACATGAATGATATTAAGACCCCTTATCAGTATTCCTTCATTAAGATATTTAGATTTATTTTTAAACTCTCCAAGAGGAAATATTTTCAAGATCAGTGTTTAAATTATTTCATAGATTCAGTTCAACGAAAGATTGTGTGTGTGTGTGTGTGTGTGTGTAAATTAGTTGGTTTTTTGTTATCTCCATTTTTTAATCCATTATTATTGTAATGTTTTTCAGATTTAATTTTTTGACTGGATCAAGTCTGGAAGGTTTTCAGAAATTATACATTTCAAATAATATTTATTCGTGCAAGAATAAGAATGATTTAATTTTTAAGATGTTCAGAAACTTCACCATAAAGATATTTATTATTGTAATCATCTTCGTGTGCTTTTTTATTGTCGGAAATGAATATCTAATAGGTAAATGCACGACTCGAATTAATTTGGTATAAATTATATATGAAGTATAGTATTGTATATTGTGATAACATTTAATTTATTTTTATACTTAATATAAATGTATAAACGTGCGTAGGTTACAGGAATAAATATGATAATTTTCGAAGAATGTTTGTCTACAATTACAATCTCTCTCTGAGCATTTTCAAACGATCATTTGATCTTTCAATAACACCGCTTCCCGTCGATCAGCAAAGTTAAACAACACTAGGTCTGGATAGTAGTTGGATAGGAGACCGTTCTCCTTGTCCAGATTATGTAGCGACCCGTAGTTCAGATCCGACGTAAAGCTGTGGGTCCCCTCCGTTATATGACCTTAGATATTGCGGAAGAGATCAAACAACCCCATCATTACATTCACACCATATTCACTTAAATAAGATCTTACGAGCAGCGCCCTCTCTTAAGGAAACCCTTTGTATTTCAGTGAAAGGAATTCACACTTGCTTTACTTAAAATACTCTATGTACTTTGATAGGTTGGAGTGGTCATAGCATTCCTTTTTTAACTGTGTTAATTTTTTGTTATCTTTTTTATGTTCTTAATATCATATGGAAATGCTCTCAACTGACTGTTTTCTTCTCAGTTTTCATTTATTCATTGAATTCTATTAATTTCAAAATATTTTTTCAGGCAAGTCACATAATTTGTCGAAGAATGAATTTCACCAAATGAGTAATACGCTAATTTCTCAAAAAGATATTCCCGAAACGAGAAAACCTCATTATAATTTTAAAAGTAAACGAAAACGAATATATATTTCGTCTTTTAAACAGGTAAGGTTCACTTATAATTACCTTTAAAAGATATAAGAATGATAAAAGTTTATTAACAAATTTATACGTTCATGAAGAGATATTGTAGGCCTATATAGAATTAATATAGACTTACACTCGATTTACTTATGATATATCTTTGACTTTTGAGGAAGCAAATCTATGCCGTATTCATGTCTTTAGATAAGGTACAAATAGGACTTGCATCACAAAGGATAAACCGTTACTCGTCATGACTACCAAGTCCAGTTGCACTTCCAATATACAGTGTGTGGTCATGCACGAGACAAAACGTGAATTCACTCCATGCAAACAACTATGATTTGAATCCGTTTTTGATGTGTAAGACATTATGAGGGGCGCTACAAAAGCCGTGGTCTTTTTTTTTCAGGGTACAGTATTTTTTTGAAGGTATTATATAAACTATTGACATCAATTTTAGAACTACTGAGCTGACGTTTGACGATGCGAACGACATCAGCAAACGAACGTGATCCCACACCAAATACAACGTTTGCGATATGAGATTTGACTTCCTTAAACACTTGAAAACTCTCAAAGCAACGATGAGATGAAATAATTATAAAAATATGAATATGATGTTGCATCTAACAAATTCAATTCTCTTTTCGGACAAACCATGCTAAATTTATACATTTTCTTTGGAAAAATATAGCTATTTTAAAAATTTGTGTGTATGTGTATATATATAAAATAAAATTTCTTTGCAAGCTTTGCATTCGTGACTCGATAAAGACATAAATGCGGTAAAAAAAAATGCTGTTATATTTTTAGCTTTATAACAGCGTACTATTTGTTTCTTCAGATTTTATCGTACTTAGATGCACATCAGTGGCCTCTCATTATCACCATGTCAACAGGACGCCTTGGAAACAGTATCCATAATTACGCCTTAAATTTGGTCATACAGCAAAAATTTCCGAATGCTTCTTATTTTGTGTCTGAAAAAATCTACAATACTGTTCGGACTGTGTTCGCTGAGGACTCCTTGAGTTTACCTGTAATAAGTAAGGGTCTTATTTCTTTCCATTTAAGGTCTCTTTTGAGTTACCGAAAAGTATAAGGAATTTAACCGCATAAACTCACTAGAACCATACTATGAGTATGGTTTTATAATCATGTAGGATCTTTTGACGGCACCATATACGGTAGTTAAACTGTTTTTCATCCGCAAAATCATATATTTACGGTAAACGAAGGATTATATTTGCGTAACCTATAACCTTAAACCACTTCTAGGGTAGAGCCAGTGCTTAATTTGTGATGGAACTGCGTTAAAAAGAATGTTCGTCAGAAATAAAAAATATATATCCTTATAGGCAAACTAATAAATAACATTCACGTTCACCTGACATTCATCATGAATAGTGTATAAGATTTATAATTAATAGGCAACTAAAACATTTTTTATATTTTACAGAAAGTAAATCCAAATTGCGTCACATTTTTAAACTGTTAACCTTTAACTACTATCATTATTTCCCATAATAAAATAAACAAATGTACTCAGGGTCAGAATTGACCCCAACGATAGTAACTGAGGGTTAAATATCAAAACTAAAGCGTTACATGAACAAAATCGAATTTCACAATGTCTGCGTTTGACCTAATGCAAATATATGGATTTCAGATTTCACACTAATTTCAGATTTTTAATGAAAACGACTGACCTAACCTCACCTATATAGGTCAGTCGTTTTCATTGAAAATCTGAAATTAGTGTGAAATCTGAAATCCATATATTTGCATTAGGTCAAACGCAGGCATTATAAAATTCGATTTTGTTCATGTAACGCTTTAGTTTTGATGTTTAACAGTTTAAAAATGTGTGTGTGTGTATATATATATATATATATATATATATATACTCGTATACATACTTATATTTCTTTTTCTTTTTCCTCAAAGATGATGATACTATTTTCACAATCCCTCCAAGAATTTCTTACGCCTTTCAACCACGTGAAAATTATGTAGATGTTTTCTCATACGTGTTCTCGTCCATTAAACTTGTTTTAGGGAAGAAAAAGATTCTTCTTTTAGAAGGTAAGATTAAGTTTCGAGAAGGTTTGAGGACATTTTGCGGAATAAGCAACAACAGCCATTCGGCTCGGGAAATCATATTCAGTATAAGAATAGACGTGATACGCTCGCATTTAATACCGAGTAAAATGGTCCGATTCGTCCGCCATATTTGTAGAGGCAAAAAATTAAACAACTCTGTTGAGAAAATTAGCTCTAAGTGCATTAATTCATATATTTAAGAAAAAATTCCTTTAGTTTTGTAACTTCAAAAACGGCATGACAATCTTGGGAGTGTTGCACGATCAATAAAAGAAAATCTTCCACATAAAACGAAAAAAAAATTATATTAATTATGCTCTCATAAAAGTAGATACCCAAATAATCCGAGATCTTAATTAAGATTTATTCTTAGCTTAGGAATTACGTAAGTCCAACGTATTCTGTACTATCTTAGAGCACAAGCTCTCATATTGAAAAGGAATTTTAAAGATAAGTCTTTTAAAATAAAAAAAGGCAGAGAAAAATGTAAAAAATAGAAAAAATATTTACAATTTAATGTTTATATATGTATGTATAAGACATTAGCTGTAACAGAAAAAAAAATGTGTGTGTGTGTATATATATATATATATATATTGTATATAGTGCGACAGTTAATGCTTTCCTAAACATATATGTAGTATATAATAATAATTATAATAAATCCATTTTTTATTGTGGTTTTATTACTCTGATTTGTTATTTTGTAAATTTAGTGACCAATCGGATTTTCTAGAGTTGACAAAGATATGTGGAATTTTTTAGAAGCGTTGCTAAGACTAAATTAATGCGTGCAGAATTTCCACGTACATTAAATCACTTAGCAACTTCAGAATTTTCCTCGTATACTTTCTATACAGAACTATAATAGGGGGATTATTTTGAAAATACATTTTCTTTTTGCATCTTCTATTTCATAATGAAAACTGACTTCATAGAATTTACTAATAGCATTGTCCTTTATTCGTTTACAGCGTACCCAATCGAGTTTTTTGAGGGATATGAAGAGTTTTTATTCAATAGTTTTAAGCTTCGAGATGATATTAAGTACGAGGTAAGTTGTTTTTATGATGATACCCGCATAACAAACACTAATGTTGGCATTTAGGATATACCAAATACCAATGTCCGATCAATGACTGCTTGCTTTCTGGGCGTGTATAATCAAAAAAGTTAAAACATCCTAAAAAAAATTTGTAATGAGAGAAAGGTATTAACAAAAATTACTTATGACACTAATGTATTTTGAGTACCAAGAATGAATTTATCAGTACTTGTCAAGATTTGTGAACTTCGTAATTATTATTTGCTATATTAGTTGTGATATGTGATACTTTTTCAATTTTTGCAGTTTCATGGTAAGTATATTTAAACTACAGAGTGGTACGAAATTCAATACATCAACGGCACGTCATTACTCAGAAATAGCATGCAGGTTTCATTTAACTTTATCAGCCAAACTTAAAAATTCTAAGGTGATGCAACTCTTTTGGCCAAAACCAGCTTTGACCAAACGAGTTGCATCACCTTAGAAACCATCGGTTTTGGGGGGGGGGGGGGGGGGGGGGGGCTTGATTCACGTTACTGCCAGGGATTTTTAAACGACATTAAATTTACGAGTATATCTATAAGGCTTTTTCTTTTATTTCCCGCATAGACGTTAACAGAAAGCACCTGGAAAATAATTACAATATATATACAGCTTTGACCAAAAGAGTGCTGTAAAGGATTCTCAAGTTCCCTCTCTGCAAACATTTTCGTACGACAGACTAAAAATCTTGTAGAATTTTTCTAGTAAGAAACTCGAATGACTGACTAATAAATTATGACAGTGCTATCTACAGTGGGACTAGTATTTATATTTACCTAATACATTATACATTCCTAAAACAGGGAGCCTCAGCATTTTCGATAAAACCCGGTGTTATTCGATAATCTTTAACCGAAGTCAAAGTCTACCCATAATCTAGTGTCTTTTTTTAATATATGAAGCAAATTAGAACGCTTCATTATACATTTTAAAGCTATTAATATCGTTATAATTAACGCTTTTAAAATGTCTTTAATTTACTGAAGTCCTGTAATGTCGAGCCAAAGTCTAGTCTGATTTTATGGTCGTCGCTAGATAATGTTTGCAGGGCTATGATAGAATTCCACATCAGATACAATCCCTCAAAACCTACAAAACATTTAATACAGGGCTTCTTTTAATGTGCAGCTCTACACAATCTGTGCAGGTCTGAAAAAAAAAGTGCAGTTCCAATAAAAATAGTGTGCAGTTCTAAAATATAGGTGTTTATAGTAATTATATATAATTATATAGAATTATACTATATATATTTTATATATTAGTAATTATATATAATTATATTGTGTATATATACTAGTGGTGGACCGGATATCCGCATCATTTTAAACATCCGCATTCGCACTCCTGACTGCGGATATTACCTCTAATAAATTATGCAATTTACAATTAAATTAGCTTATAAAGTAGCTTATAAGGCCCAGTTATGCACATTTCATGTAAAGTATTAATAATTATTAATGAACAAACAAATATATAAACCTCAAAATATAAATACCTGGTAACACAGAAAATTGAATGAAACTTGTTTCATTCAATTTTCTGTGGCTGAAACTCTTGAGAAAGTTATTATTTTTATTATAATGAAAATATTAATTTTAATTCTTATGCATTGCCTGCCATAATAGTAATATCACGAAATTTGAAAAATTGTCATATATTCATAATTCTATATTATATTGATAGATTAACTAAATATCCGCATCCGCATCCGCATATGTTGAAAAATTGACATCCGGTCCACCATAATATATATATATATATATATATATATATATATATTTTAGTATAAATTCTAGTTCTAAAACTGCAGTTCTAAATTTTTCTTAAAAGAAGCCCTGATTTAATAAAAAACAAAAATATGACAAACAAGGATAACTATAACATTATGATGTTGTATTACCTATGAAGTTTTTATTAACATCTTTCTATGTTTATGAACAGGCCACTGTCTTTCTAAACAAAGCTATACTGGAAATAACTCAAAAACGAAATGCAGCAGATGTAACTTTCATAGGTGTTCACATAAGAAGACAAGACTATTTATCTTTTGTCAGGGTAAGTATTCATTGTTTGGTATTGTAACAATAATGCATTGTATTTCCCCCATTTTAATAGTCTCTATTTGGAAATGCAAAAATAGAGATGCTTTCTGATCTCATTTTGATGACCCCCAAAATCTGTCACATATGTAGGCCCTACATATTTAGATAGGCAAACACTAAAGCAATAAAATTTCAAAGCCTGCCGATATCTTTGAATAAAGATTTCCTTCAAATCTTATGAAACACCATTGTGAAGGGAGTGCCACAGCTGAAAAACAGGTAACACCCTGGAACCGTGCCCCTTCACGGAGTGGGGTGGGCGTGAACTATCGAGAGTCTCCTAAGCCCGAGCAACCACGGAGCAGCTAGGGCATTTCAAAGTTGAAATGTAGTTTTCCATAAACCATTCTTCCAAATTTTATCTGTGTGGCAAGGCGTACTATCCTGATGGAATCCGCCCACCTTCATTGTTTCTAAAGCATAGAGTTCGAATGTGTTTAAATATAATCCTGCCGGACTCTGCCTCCTGCATTGTTTTTAGAGCATGCTGTTCGAAGATGTTTAAGTATACATACGAATTCATAGTCGCATCTTTTGGGCAAAACAGAGTTCCCCTATACATCTATCTGGTCTCTCTTCTCTGGCGAAAGTTCCGGTTTTCTGTCCATTTGTAGCCAGTATAAATTATGAATTAATGAAGTTAGTGTACACGATCTAAAGGAATAATTATGAATTTACAACCTTTTCTCGGGCTAAACTAGCAAAGGTAATATTAAAATTGTTGCAGTATCACTAGAAAATTTAATATTAATGTAAAATGTGATTGCATTTGCTTCAACTTCAGTAAATTTAAAAGTGCTTGTTTCCGATACTGATATTTTAATAAAATATATACCTACATAAAATTAGTAAATAAAGGAAACTAATAGATGGTTATTAAAAATTTAATTTTATATAAAATGAAATGCATAAACTTTATATTTCAGATAATCATTTATTACTCTCCAAGAAATACAGAATAATATCTAAATTCTACTCTTTGCAAATCAACCTCAAGCCCTTAATTGGCTTTTGGTTTTTATCCCTCTAAGGATTAGAATTCTTCCTGTATAATTTACTTTGTTTTCACGTATTTTAGCGTGCTTCAATTTTTGAGGCAAAGTTCATTTCATAAGAAGTGTAGTTTTTTAACTTTAAAACCTCTGAACACAAAATTGTGGCACAAAAATTACATATTCACGAACTTTGAAAATGATTCTAAACATATGGCCACGACTTTACATTGAACTGCGCTTTCATTCGTTTTCATATGAATTTTTTTTTTTTTTTTCAGACCCGCTTACGTATTCCCAGTCTACCTGGAAAAAGCTACTTTGGTAAAACTTTTCGGTATTACAAAAACCGTTTTCAACATCCTGTGTTCGTTGTGTGTTCCGACGATACAAATTATGTAAAAAAGCTATTTAAAGGAAGAAAAGACGTTGTAATCAGCGGTCAGTTCACATTTTTTTTCTAAATTTGAAATGTTTGAAAAATGGGCAAACGGGAGAATTCAGACATTTCACTTCATTGATGCCATTCCAGATTAACTGACGAACGAAGCATCTGAGAATATACATGCTTCCCTGACGAGGTGTAGCTCTGAATACACGAAAGACCTTGGAATCGTTTTTCTTTTTCTTGTGAGTTTGCAGCATTCATTCATTTCACGTGTTTAATTGTGAAATTCATCCCATATATATATATATATATATATATATATATATATATATATATTTGCTTTTTTCTAGGAAAAGGTACCAGTACTTAGATTTGACGGACTCCTAAGGAGGTGGGGGAAATAACGGATTTTTTTTTATTTTTCGAAAAAAAAGGTGCCGGTACTGCGTACCGTTGCGTATCGCCAGAAAAAAAAGCACCGAATATATATATATATATATATATATATATATATATATATATATATATATATATATAAAATACACACAGACCGTGCATGGAACAAGGAACTCTTCTGGGAAAATTAAATCCATTATCGTCCGAATAAGTAATGGTAAATGACAAACACTATATTTTTTTCTTTTTCATGATGTTAGTCCGACGTGGGCAACGGGGTCACTCGCAAAGAGTGTATCATGAAAAAACCTCAGGGGACCATTCTGAGTTCAATCCCATCATGAAACGGACATGTTATGTGCCCTGAAAAGTGGGCGCTCAATTTTGCCAGCTGAGGTTTAAGTTTTGGTTTTCAGCTAAAAATACAATAGTTACCCCTTTTTCTTTGGTGTATTAAATCCGACGCGAATGCAACGAGTCTTTTGCTTATATTGAAGTTCTGGATATAGTAGGCTCGGTGTAGCTTTAACCCCTAGATCCTGTCCCAAAGCTGGATCCTATCTGCTTTGCAGATAGCTGGTGAGGGAAGCTATATTTTTGGGGCCTCTTTGTGAATGATCCGTTGCCCAGGTCGGGCTAACATCATGAAAAAGAAAAAACTAGTGTTTGTCATTTACCATTACTTATTCGGACTATAGCGGATTTAACCCAGAAAAGTTCCTTGTTCCATGCACGGTCTGTGTCTATCATGAAAAACCCTCAGGGGACCATTCTGAGTTCAATCCTATATATATTATATATATATTATATATATATATATATATATATATATATATATATATATATATATATATATATATATATAATATATATAAAATGAATTTCACAATTAGACACGTGAAATGAATGATGATGCAAACCCACAAGGAAAAAGAAAAATTATTCCAAGGCCTTTCGTGTATTCAGAAGTACACCTCGTCATTCCCTGACGAGGTGTATTTCTGTTATACACGAAAGGCTTTGGAATCATTTTTCTTTTTCTTTGTGGGTTTGCATTATATATATTTATTTATATATATATATATCGTAACACATCAGCTATGAATCGGTTTCTGGGAAACCTGAGTTTACACAGGAAGCTGAAGACCCAGGCGATTGTATAAAATATTTATTCCAGTACGACTAAATGCTAATTCGAGTGGGTGGCACAAAAGTCAGGGGTCAAGGGATCATCATTGGCTTATTGCAGAAGTTATAATTTTTTTAACTGAAAAAGTAATTTCTATTTGAAAATAGTGGCGGCCACAGAACAGAAAAGATCCGTTATCTCTGGCTCCTTTGACGCCTGACTTTTGCGCCACCCTGTATCTATCTATACAGGGTGAGTCAAAAGTCTGAAAACATAGGAACTATGCTTTTCAATGCAAATATATATGTATAGTTGCATTGAAAAGCATAGTTTCTATGTTTCCAGACTTTTAACTTACCCTAGATAATATATATATATATTATATATATATATATAATATATAATATATATATATATACAGGGTGTCCCATAAGTCCGGCATCATAGGAGAAATTCATATTTTTCTATTTCTACAAACCATAATTCATATTTTTCTTATGCTCGGGATGCCAATTTCCCGTCCACCATTCTGTTCAGTGACGAGGCTGTTTTTTATGGAAATGGTGAGGTAAATCGACAGAACACCCGCTACTAGTTTCAAAACAACCCTCAAAGAAACAAGGTGCATCTCGGGTGATGGTATGGTGTGGCATTTGGAAGGATCGCATCATAGGCCCCGTCTTTTTCGATGAACATGTCACTGGAGGCACCTACCTACGTATGCTCAAGGAAGAAGCATTTCCCAGTGTCTTGAACGAAGCAGGAAATTTCCCAACATGGTTCCAGCAAGACGGAGCTCCTGCACATTACAGCACCCAAGTAAGGGAATACCTGTACCAACAATTCCCTGGTCATTGGATAGGACGTCGAGGGCCTGTGGAATGGCCAGCTAGAGCCCGGATCTCGCGCCACTAGATTTTTGTCTGGGGCCACTTGAAAGCGCTGGTATACGCAGAGAAAATTAGGAGTGTTGAACATTTGCGGCAGCGCATTATTGGGGCATGTAACACCATTACTCCTGATATCATTCACCGTGTGCTTGCTGACTGGGTATCACGTCTGAATTTGTGTATTGAAAACAATGGTGGACATATTGAGCACGTTCTGTAAATAAAAGCTTTTGTTTTGCCTTTTTTTATTATTTTTCCTATGATGCCGGACTTATGGGACACCTATATATATATATATATATATTATATATATATATATATTATATATATATATATATATATATATATAAAATTTTCACATTTAGAGTTTCATAGTAATTATTTTATAATTATTCACTGATTAATCCCTTTAATCTTCCTGAGATTAGAGGTCTTCATATTGCTTTATACGGATTGTATACAAAGTTTTGTCCGATAAAAAAAATTTATTCAATAAAACCAAACATAATTAATCTTCAGTGGTAGAAAGATGTTCAAAGTAATCGCCTTTATTTGCAATACATTTTTGCCATCTTCCTGGCAATTTCCTGATGCCATGTGCAAAGAATGTCCGTGGTTTAGCGGTAATCCAGGCATCTAGAACAGCGTGAATTTCTTCCGCAGATGAGAACTTCCTACCACGAATTGAAGATTTAAGTGGGGAGAAAAGGTAAAAATCAGACGGTGCGAGGTCTGGTGAATATGGGGGATGTGGCAATCCTGTAAAACCGAGATCGCGCAGTTTCTGAACAGTTTTAGCAGCTGTATGAGGCTTCGCGTTATCATGGAGGTAGTGAAGATGGTGGTATCCCCCATTAACTAGTCGCCGACGTTTTTGCTGAATTGCTACCTTCAAGCGATCTAAATGCTGACAGTAATATCAGCATTTATTGTTTGTCCACGTGGCAATACCTCCAAAAGGAGAACACCCTTGCAGTCCCAGTATACCGAGAGCAGATGTTTACGAATGGTCAACGTCCGTTGAACTTCCACATTTGGGATATCACCATTTCCTCTCCAACTCATATGGTGATAGCTGCCATCATTGTCCCAATAGATCCAAACTTCGTCCATTGTAATTAATTGTCCCAAGAAATCATTTGCAGCATATTTCTCCAACAACTCTAAACATATTCGTTCACGGTTTGCCTTTTGTTCAACAGTTAAATAATGTGGAATCCATCGATTAGATAAATAACGTTTCCCCATCTGAATAAGATGCTGCTGAATTGTTCTGTGACAAACTCCCAGTTCTAATGCAATACTCTTAGTCGTAGCATACTTCTCTGTATCCGGAAAGTTTTGTATACCTGTGTTCAAATCCAGTGATGGTCGACCACAACGTGGTTTATCATCGACATTAAAATTGTTTTCCTTGAATTGAGCCACCCACCGACGACATGTACTTTGTTGTTTCAGCACCAAGTGTCGAATTTATCTCTGCTGCTATGATTGCAGGTGACATTCCACGTTTCCAGAAGAAATAAATCAGCTTACGTACGTCTCTTCGTTCAAATTCCATGCTTAAAAATAAGCAATAAATGATAAATGCAGCGAGAAATGAATGAAGAGAAAATGATGATGGCTGACGGTTGGGTAGGCTAGGCGCTATGTAGCGCCTAGCCTACGCATAGCCTACGCATAGTGTTCGAAGCACGAGAATTATATATTAAATAAATCAACCGAATTTCAGTAGCCATAGACCTCATAATTACAAGAATATCAGCGTTTATTCATCGGACAAAACTTTGTATACAATCCTATATAAATGATAATAATAATGAGGGAATTCACTTACTGGATAGATCAACTAAAATATAATAACCTCTGTTTACCGTCATTTCCTACAGTTAACCGAACTGCTGCTGAGGATTTTGCTCTTTTGGCATCGTGTTCTCATTCAATAATGACTGTTGGATCGTTCGGATTCTGGGCATCGTTTTTCGCAGGCGGACGAGTGCTATATGCCTGGTTAAAAAACGCTAGAGTTCTTCCAATAGTTGATCCTATCGTAATGGGGAATGCGTTTGAACAGTTCTTAGAGATAAATCCTTTTCATTAAAAAATTTACATTTCTTTTGCTCAAAACAATACATTTATGAATTATTTATAGAATAGATCTACCTCAGAAAAAGACGACCTCGGAATCCATATGATGCTTAATGAACTCAAAATTCCGTTATATAAAATGTTTCAAAGTGGGCTGCACATGTGAAAGGTCCATAACTCATCCTCTGGAACGTGTTCTTGGAGGAGGAATTAGGCTTGGCGCAGCTAAAGCTTTCTGAATAACTCTACCTGAAAGTTTACGCTTCAGCTGCAAAACCTTTCCCCAGAGGGCCTAAACTGTGTCCTGTTCTATTTAATACCCCCCCCCCCCAGTCTCAGTAATGATATTTTTACATGGTGATGCACTATTACGCGAAGGACTGGAACCAAAACTTGAAAATGTATTTAAAAGATTCGCTGCTTCACTTTCCCATAAGATTAAAAACTTCTTATCCTGCAAATGGTCAGTCGTGAAGTTAATAGCAACAGCAACTAGAGAAAGTTCTGAACTTGAGTTTGTCTCATCTATACATGCATCAAGGGGTAATGGTTGTGGATAAGGTATTGGAGGTTCGGAGTCAGCTGGAATAGACTGAGGCAACCGTTGTATCTTCTCAAGTTCTAGTAGACAAGTTTCCTATTTTAATGACTGCATGGAAAATTCTACATCATCATCATCATCATCATCATCATCATCATCATGGCGTTTAAAGGTGGCGTTTAAAGAAAGTTTTAGGAATATTGAAAGGGAGTTTATTCCTCGTAGGCCCAAGCGCGTTAGAAATCGTGGTAGGCCGAAGTGGTGGAGTAGGGAAATAGGAGAGTTTATAATAGAGCGTAATAGAGCGTATAGACTTAGTAAGCGCAATTGCACGGCAGCTAACTTTAATAGATATATCGAGCTTAGGCGTCAGGTTAAAAGATCAGTTAGGAATGCCAAGCGTAATTTAGAGATAGTTATAGCTGCGGATAGTAAACATAATCCCCAAAAGTTTTTTGAATACGTAAATAATCGTAAGCCGGTAAAAGATAACATAGGCCCTCTAGTGGATGTTAATGGCGCTTTGGCTTCTGACCCTCAGGCGATGGCGGGTATTTTCAATAACTTTTTTGCGACAGTTTTTACTGTAGAAGACGTAAATAATGTCCCCGACGTGGACGATATCGTTCCATTTAGTAGCGAGACTATTTTAGATGAAATAACTGTTTACGAGGCTGAGATTGCGCATTTTATCGATAGGCTAAAAGTTAGCAAGGCTCCAGGCCCTGACGCTTTTTATCCCAGACATTTGAAAGATTTGAAAGACGTTATCGTAGGCCCCTTAACGAAGATTTTTAATCAGTCACTCGAAACGGCGATTATTCCTGAAGACTTCAAATTAGCAAACGTCACGCCTATTTTTAAAAAAGGCGACCGCGCGGTAGCTAGCAATTATAGGCCCATTAGCTTAACGTCAATTGTCGGTAAACTTTTGGAATCCGTAGTTAGGGATCGTATCATCGATCACTTAGAAAGTAGAGATTTGATTAATAGTAGTCAGCATGGGTTTCGACGCCATAGGTCTTGTTTAACTAATTTGTTAGAATTTTATAACGAAATAGTGCGCGAATACGATAGGCATAGAGCAGCTGACGTTATTTATTTAGATTAAAAATGCGTTCGATACAGTTCCGCATAGGAGACTAATTGCGAAGGTTAAAGCGCACGGTATACGCGGTCAGGTAGCTAACTGGTTAGAAGAATGGCTTCGTGCTAGGAGGCAGAGGGTCGTAGTTAATGGTAGTGAATCAGGGTGGTTAGATGTAGGTAGCGGTGTCCCACAGGGTTCAGTGTTAGGCCCATTGCTATTCGTAATTTACATTAACGACATAGATGTAGGATTGACTAGTAACGTGTCAAAATTCGCGGACGATACTAAAATAGGCGGTAAGGTTGTTAACGACTAACGAGGACGATAGAAATAGGATCCAAGACGATGTAGATAGGATTATGGAGTGGACAGATAAGTGGCAGATGCAATTTAACGTAGACAAATGTAAAGTTTTGCATATAGGTTCTCGCAACAATAATTACGCGTACACGATGGATGATAGGGAGTTAGCGAGCGTTGACGAGGAAGTAGATTTAGGCGTACGCGTAACTAAAGATTTAAAGGTTAGGAACCAGTGCCTGGAGTCTTGCGCAAAAGCTAATAGGATGTTAGGCTTCATAGCGCGTAATTTCGAATTTAAATCGAAGGATATTATATTGCCCCTTTACAAGTCCCTAGTCAGGCCTCATTTAGAATATGCCGTTCAGTTTTGGTGCCCGTACTTGCGTGAGGATATTGATAGGTTAGAAAGGGTTCAGCGTCGTGCCACGAAACTTATTCCGTCATTGCGCAATAAGCCTTATGAAGATAGGATTAAAGAGTTAGACTTGTATTCACTCGAAACTAGGAGAGAGATTAAGGGGGGAGTTTATTGAAGTTTTCAAAATCGTTAATAACATCGATAACGTAAATTTTGACAAATTGTTCACTTTCGATAATAGTAATACTCGCAATAACGGATTTAAGTTGCGTGGCAGACGTTTCATTACTAATATCGCTAAAAACTTCTTTACGTTTAAAGTAATTGATAAATGGAATAATCTTCCCGCGTCAGTCGTTCATTCTACCAGCGTTAATATGTTTAAGAACCGTCTTGACAGACATTTTAAAAATGTTAACGTTGTTTAAAATTAAAAAAAAGTTAACAACAGGAGCTCTGGTGGTGGTGCTCCAGGATGAGTCTGTTGACGAAGAATGCCAGCTTGTGACATGCCAGCGTACGTAGATGTAGCTCGTAGCGTAAACTAACACACTTTTTGTTTAACTGTACCTATTTTTTTTTTTTTTTTTTTTTTTTTTTTTTTTTTTGCATGTCTGTAACACTTTACTTGCATGTTTGTAGTTTGCATGGTATGACAGTGAGTTAAGACTGTGTTTGCATGGTTTGTAAGCGTTCTTATTTTACTTCTTTTCATCTTTCACCCCTCTCCTATTTTCTCCGACTATTTTTCTGACTTGTAGGCAGTGGCCGGCCGATGATGATGGTGAGACTTTTTTCCTCTTTTTCTGAATGAATGTTAACCCACGAATGATAGGTGTTGCTCCTTACTTAACCCCTTATTCTCTTCTCTTCTCTTAACCCCCTACTCTTTCCTTTCTCTCGGGCTAGCCTTAGAGTGGATCTTAGGGTCTTTGTTAGCCTTAGCTTCTGTAGATCTGTAGATCTGTAGATCATCGCTTGAAGAGTTTAGTAAATCTTTAAAGATAATTTTCCTAAGAGTTTTAACTAGACTAGTAAAAACTATATGTTTTAAAATAGATTTAACTAGAGAATAAGTTAGTTTCTTTTGGTCGTCAGTATCTGAAGCAATGTCACTAGAACTAGAACTAGATCTGGACAGATTCTGAAGATTTGATAATCCATTGAAGGAAGATAATAATTCATTATATGAAGATTCATGATTAGCGTCGTTATAAAAATCAAACAAAACTAAGTAACTTTGACAGGAAAACAGACTGCATTAGTTACTGATGGTTCTTGAACTTGATTACTCTCGGACTTTGCATCCGGGATTAGCTCTAGATTTACTAGTCCTAAATAACTAGGATGTGACTTAATATACTGGGGTGGTTCGTCCCATCCTTTAGAATGGATATGATGAATCTGGACTTCTTGCGCATTAGTTTGTCCAGTAGGTGAAAGAACATCAGTGTAGTAACTCCATTTAGTTGTACCTTTATATTTATCCCTAAAAATTGTTTGAAACTAGATTTCCTCTAAGAAAATTCCTTTTTGACCACTAACTGTCCCTCCTAGAAAGGGCAAAAATTTGGATTTTTTAAAAATAAGTAATTCTCTCCAAATATATCGGTCTTATTCGACGAAATCTATCGACGTATGCCCTTTAATACCTCCAAAAGTTTGCGCCCCTTTGACCACATTTAAAAAAAAAAAACACTGAATTAGACAAAAACAGTGTTAGGTTGACTCGTATTGTCAGTGTTAAAGTATAAGTTTCTCTACTGAAAATTATCTTTGGTCTTACCATAATTTTTCGAATCGATGGGGGTTATAAATTAAGGATTTTCGGATCGTTTTTCGTGGTTTAGAAAAGTGCAAACAAGTTATGACAAAGACGAGTTTTGTTTTTCAGAGGTTTTGAAAAAAGTATTGCCAAAAATTATCGGGAATACTTATAATATATTCGGGTAATGTATTGAATCCAGTGGTCACACGAGGAGATAATAACGCGTACAGTATTTTATACGTACTCTTAAATTCACTTTGTAATTTACAGTTTATATAAAAATCAATCACTTTTTTAAATTTACTTTTATTATTACCTTATATAACTGGCATATAAATGTCTTTTGTTTACATGATCAATAAAGAAATTATTCCATTGTTATTATTTCTTTTATCATCTAAAACTTCCATTTCCTTTTCATATACGAGTATTTTCCTTGTCTCGCGACAATGCGCGGAAGATCAAAATTAGGACATTCTTTTCTAATCCTTCTGAAAAGTTCCCCGATGATTAATTATCCACGAATTTGGAAGAATATCTATCCCTGATTAGCTCTCTCCAGGCAAAGTCAGGAATCAGATTAATTTCCGCACTTAAATCAAACAAACTACAAAATGTTTTACATTTACAGAACGAGACAAAGGCGAATAGGCACAACTGAAACAAATCCTAAAAATTGATGTCTGGAAATTATATTCTTCTGTTTCCATTTTAATTTCTGATGCTTGTAAATTATATTATTCTGTCCCCAATCTTATATTTAGACTGCCAAAATTTAAGACAAAATAAATACAGAGTGACACGCAAAAATATTTATTAAAATAATAAATATATAATAAATATAATATGCAAATATAATAATATAAAAGAGAATGAACATTGCGGCGAAGAGAAAGAGGTTGAAGACAGTCAGTAAGAGGCAGGGAACAGAAGAGACAAAAAACCTTTAATCCCATTAGGTCAAGTAGAGTTGTATGGGTTGAGCCGCCCTACAAATGCGAAACGTACTCCATACAGGGGTGGATAAGACACCTGTATAGAGACAGCAACTGAGTGGGAATGAATAAACTACTGAGCCGGTACAACATACCTAACTTCTTAAAAGCTGTTTTAGAAAGAGAATATATATGATCTTTCCAGGAAAGATCACGAGAAAAGCAAACACCAAGAATTTTAAGCGAAGAAGAAGGATCGAGTTGTGTATTGTTGAAGATAAAAGGAGAGTCGTGTGGAAGATTGTGACGAGTAGACAGATGAAGGAACTGGGTTTTCGAGGCATTGAAAGCCACAAGGTTTCCTCTGCCCCAATCAGAGATAGCAGAAAAATCAGAGGTCAGTGCTCCATAGCCGTCTCACGCGAAGCATGGAGTGACTGTTGAGAGGAACGCTTTGTGAAGCGGGAGCAGAAATGAAGGGTGGAATAGAATAGCGGATAGAACAGGAAGTGCGACTTAACAGATAATTTATAAATAAAAGGAAGACAGTGGGTGACAGGACAGAGCCTTGAGTAACACCACTATTAATAGCTTTAGGAGAAGAACAGTGGCCATCTACAACTGCAGCTATAGATCGGCCAGAAAGGAGATTAGAGAGGAAGGCACAGATAGAAGGATAGAAACCGAAGGAGGGCAGTTTGGAAATTAAGGATTTGTGCCAGACTCTATCAAAAGCTTTTGATACGTTCAGCATAATAGCAAAGGTTTAACCGAAATCCCGAATGGAGGATATCCAAGAGTTAGAGATACTGTATATTAGGGTGACAATAAAAATCGAAAGTTGGAGTTTTTTATTGGCCATTTGTTCAATGCTGCTACTACATGAGAAAACAATGTACTGTAAATATTAGGTCATTCAGATAATATTTAAGGGTGTCTCAAGTGAGGTAAATAATTATCCTTATAACAAAAATTAATTATTCATTACCTAGTAAAAATAAATTAATATTTTTTTTTAATTAATGTAAATAAACGTTAGTTTTAGTTCATAAGGTTTAAGTGCAGGCGTACTCCAATCGTAATAAGTAAATAATATATTTACTAAATATATTCCAGCGTGTCTTTCATTCAATTGTAGACCACCCATTAATTCTTGCTTTTCCTCAAGCCATACCCCTTTTTCAATGTACCAGGCTGAGACTTCCTATGATCCTCAACAACCTGCAAGAGATGTTGGCGCTGTTCTTCATTCTTCGTAATCTTTGTATTGAAGGCCTGGATCAAGGCAATTCCCCTCTCTGCCATGTCATTGACGACTTTTAGTCCTTCAACTATAGTCAAACCAGTCTTGAAATCTTCGTCGTCCGGCCAGGTCTCTGGTTCCTTGGACAAGAAACCATCATTAATTTTTAGAAGTTCAAAGAGAAGCTTTGATCCTTTCGAGGCAAAGTCCGAGAGCTGCTTTGTTGAAATGGAAGAAACAGCCGGTATTGGGGTTCGCTTTGGAGGATCTTCAGCAGCTTCTTTTTCGAGGATTGATCGAGCGATATTCTTTTTCGTCGTTGCATTGATACCTTTATCAAAGAGTGCGAGACCAATCAAGTACTCGCTGAGGTACCATAAGTGACGACCGAGGACACTAAGGCAGGATGCTGAGATCTTTTCATTGTGGTACTTTGCTAGGTCTTGAAGAAGCTTCAAATCGTTCGCGGGAGCAGATGAAGGACTGCTGGCCGTGAACCACCCGCTGACATATAACTCCAGGGCAAAAAATACAAATCGTTTTAAGCCAGACATTTCACGAGTTGTAAGTCCGAACTGATGGGAAAGCAGCAGGATTTTTAATGAATAAATTACTTTTGCCATCCAACGTGCTCGGTGAAGTGCTCCAGGTCGCCGAAACCTAAAGTTAGGTAAATTACCTCCAAGGATTGTAATCGACAACTCCAAGAATTCACGGTAATCATCCCTCGGCTGATGTTTTGTCAGATATAGATTCCAGCAAGCGATCAGTTCTTCTCGATTCTCATTCAGACTCGATGGAAGGTCTGACAGGGTCTTGTACTTATCTTGGCAAATTGTATTCCACGTCTCTTTGAAGCGGGAGAATAGGAGGATATCTGGACCAGATGATGGTCCCATGCATTCCATGTACGCCTTCTCAACGACAAGTTCTAGGATGTGATGGCGACATGCAAGGTATAAGAGTCGGCGGCCGAGTTTCTGCTCCAAAATTACGCATGCCCCAGACAAGTAACCAGTATTTGAAGCCCCGGGGCACTGGCCCCCCCTGACCCCCCTCTCGACGGCCCTGTATATTATTTATATACTCGTGTATCCCCGCAAGGGGGTTCTAAGCTCGTGCTCTTGAGTGCTCTTTGTGCTCGTTTGTACGTGCTTGTTCCTGGAGGTTTCACGTGCGCCCTCCCGGCCCTAGCACCCAAGGATGATGGGGCTCGACCCTGCAGTCCTTGTCATCCTTGGTCTTTTTCCACTTCGACTGTCCCCTCCACCCTTTCTTTTTCCTCTGTCTTTCCTCTCACTTTTTCTTTGTTTTTCCGCTGAGATATGCCCTTTAAATAGAGGCGAATCGGTTCTTCCTGAACTAAAAAAAAAAAAAAAAAAAATATACTCGTGTATATATATTATCATAGGAAATAAAATTCAGTTCCAAATTTATATAATTTAAACATCAAACTATGCCAACAATTAATGAAACTTTTCTAGAACAATTTCCAATAATAATATAATCAATGTATCAAAATAAAAAATATTACCTTAGATATCTTAAAAGAATCGGGAGAGAACTTCTAAGCGTTGTTTTCAGTCAGGCAGTCGTATGCAAAATGAACTTGAAGCACCAAAACCTGATCATCGAAAGATTGATACACATCATATTATTTAACGATTTATTTATGAAAATTTTAATTTAATGAAATAAATTAATCGATTTGCATAATCTATAGTATGAAATAAAGGAAACAATTCTATTAAATTATATAATACACTTGCATTCTAGAAACATTTTTTTTTTGAAGCGTTGTCGAAACTCGTTCATTCTTGAAATTTCTTCCGAGCGACAGTTTCATTCATGTGACTCGAGGCACCCCTAAATGCTTTCCGAATTCCATGAGATTTCGTCTACGGTGTTTCCTCATAGGGTGGCAGTATTGGACAAATGGCCGGCAAATTTTTTTGAATTTCAAATTTTATCCCTATAGGAAGTTGTCACCCTACTGTATATGCAAGAAGATTGCCAGTAGAGCGTCCCTTGCGGAACCCATATTGACGATCTCAAAGAAGATTGTGAGTAGAGAAGTAGTGTTTAAGAATCTTCCTATTAAGGATAGATTCAAAAACCTTAGAAAGGCAAGAAATCAAGGTAATTGGAGAGTTGAGTGCGTTCACCCTTCTGTGGCACAGGCTGAATGAAAGCGAACTTCCAGCAAGAAGGAAAAGAACCAGGCGAAAGACAAAGACGAAAGAATTTGCCCAGACAGGGTGTATAGTTCTTGAGGACAACACGAGGGACCCATCATAACCATAACGAAATGATAAGAGATGTTGTTTTATTTGTATTTGTGAACAAAAATAAAATGTCATAACTACACGAACGTAAGTTAAAAAATAGCTTTATTTTTTTTATACTCG
Source organism: Bathynomus jamesi (assembly GCA_023014485.1). NCBI lineage: Eukaryota > Metazoa > Arthropoda > Malacostraca > Isopoda > Cirolanidae > Bathynomus > Bathynomus jamesi. Next base: position 419,660 of record JAJOZX010000352.1, read on the forward strand.
ACAGTTTCTTCACATTTTTAAGAGATACTTTGTACTGGGTGATCCAGATAAATGGGACCCATAAAAAAAAGCCAAATATTCTTAATATTTAATTCCCTTCATAAAAACTATATATCATTCGAAAGAGTAGAGTTACAAGTTTATTATGAAATATTTATTTTTTAAAAATGACTCCTTTCAAATGTGCTCCATTAGTTGCCAAGCATTCCAGTGTTCTCGCTTGTAAGTTCTGCATCACTTTTGCAAGTGTGCGGTGGTATGGCCTGTATCTCATTTGTGATGGCGGCCTTCAATTCTTGCAAGGTCGTTGGGTTATTTCTGTAGACCCTACTCTTTAAATATCCCCAGAGATAATAATCTAAGGGAGAAAAATCCGGAGACCTTGCGGGCCATTCAACGTCTCCAAATCTTGAGATTAACTCGCCTGGAAACGTTTGACGCAAAACTGCCATGCAGTTCCTCGTGGTATGGCAGGTAGCTCCGTCTTGTTGGAACCAGTGGTTTTCTAGACAAAGATCTCTTAATTTAGGAATAAGGAAATCGGTCAACATTTTTTCGTAGCGATCACCATTTACAGTGACCGTGTTTCCGGTGGAATCCTCGAAAAAGTACGGCCCTATGATCTGAGATGCAGTAAGACCACACCAAACAGTTACACGCTGACTATGCAACAGGACTTCCGTAATATTCAATGGATTTTCTGTTGCCCAGAAACGACAATTTTGTTTGTTTACAGTTCCATTCAAGTGAAAATGGGCTTCGTCTGACATAATCAAAGTTGCTAGAAAATTGGTGGTGTCATTTACCTTCTGTTGGATCCATTGACAGAATTGTCGTCTTCGTGCGAAGTCTCCATCGTTTAGTTGTTGCACTGTTTGAATTTTATATGGAAAGAGCATTAAATTTTGCTTGAATATACGGTGTGTTGTTGTTCCATATCCAACTCCTAACAGCTGAGAAGCACGTCTGATGCTTATGTTAGGATTATCCTGTACAATTTCATGAGTTCTGTTAATGATCTCGTCTATCCTTACTGTGCGCACTCTTCCAGTTGGTTTTCTTTTTCCAATTTACCTTAAATTTACCTTAAAGCGCTTCTGCCTCAAGGGTGCGCTGCTCCCACGAAGTCCACTCAGCGCCTCCTGAGGCGGGGCCACGACGGGGTCGCCACCCTTCTTTTCTTGCTCCTGCCATACGATTTGGTCCCCTATTGAATTTGTGGGGCTGGTCTGGCAGAGGAATACCCTGACACTGTGGGTTGGTCGGGTATGTTGGCTAAAAACATGTCCAAGTGTTTTTTTAAAAGTATCTACTGGGACTGCACTTATATCTCTAAGGTACTGAGGCAAGGAGTTAAACAGGCGAGAACCCTGCCTAGAGATACTATTATATTGAAGGGTTTGAATCCTTCTCAGACTGTTTGGTGGGAGGTGATATTTTTTACACATTCTGCCAGTTCTTGTTAAGGTGGGCACAATTGGTTTAGTATTGGGGCAACTAAAAGCCCTTCTAGAATTTTCCAGGTGTAGATTAGGATGTATCTCTCAAACCTTCTCTCTATGGAAAAGGTTGAGGCCTCTAAGCCTATCCCAGTAGTTTAATTTGTTTTTACTCACCTGTTGCCCATCAGGTTGTTTAATATACGAGGTAAAGGTTCTTTGTAGGCCCTCAATTTTTGCAATTCATTCTGTTTGTGGGGAAACCATAATTGAGAGCAGTAGTCAATGCGTGGAAGGACAAGTGATTTCCACAGGGTAAGCATGGTTATACTGTCCCTAGTTCTGAATGTCCTCAGTATATATCCTATTAGTTGTTTGCATGATGAGATTACTTTGTCAATGTGCCTGTTGAATGTTGCATCTTCAGATAATATAATCCCTAGATCCCTGACATGATCAGTTTGTGCAATATCTTTTCCTGTGGGTCCAGTGTAGTTGAATTGTTCTTTCAGGTATTTATTTGGTCCATACTTAATTAGTTCAAACTTGTCTTCATTGAAGGCCATATTGTTTGCATCTGCCCATGCATATATAGTTTGTAGATCTTTTTGTAGCTCTACACAGTCTTCTTTTTCTGTAATTGGTCTTAGAATTCTGGTATCATCTGCGAATGACAGGAGAGAGCTTCCTAGGTTACAGTTTATATTGTTTAGCATTATAATGAATAGAATTGGTCCTAGTACTGTGCCTTGCGGCACTCCACTAATCACTTCTTTTTCTATAGATCTTGCTCCATTTACAGTTGTTTGTTTTCTGTCAGAGAGAAAGGCATGAATCCATTTTCCTACTTTTCCACAAATACCAAGTTCTTTTAGTTTATGGAATAATATACCATGGTCAACCTTGTCAAAAGCTTTTGCAAAGTCTAGATAGATGACATCAACATTGTGGTTTTCTCCCAAGTATTGTAGGATTGTATTGCAATGGTCTATAAGTTCAGTAAGGCAGGATCTCTTGTGTCTGAAGCCATGTTGAAAGTCTTCTAAGAGATGTTCATTTTCTATAAAACTGACAATGTGCCTTTTCAGGACTTTCTCAATATTTTAATAATATGGGAAGTCAAAGATATGGGTCTATAGTTCTTGGCTTCCTTTCTTTTGCCTCCTTTGTAGATTAGGGTAATATTTGCTTGTTTCATGATTGGTGGTATTCTACTGGTGTCTAGTGAGGATCTCCACAGGATTTTCAAAGGCAGAGATAAAGTATGTTTGCATTCCTTAAGAATCTTGGCTCCAATTCCATCTGGACCAGGGCTGAACTCCCCGGTAGCTCTGTTATTGCCTGTTGTATATCTCTAGTGGTTATTTGTATATCTTCCAATAATGGTCTGTCTTGGTCATTTTCTTCTCTATCAAAAAATGCTGTAGTTTTTATTTTCTTTGCTACTACAGGGGTACTCCAGCTTAAAGCATATTGAGATTGTAAAATGTTTGCCATTTCCTGTGTATTAGATGTGAGAGTTAGTCCATCTTTAGCAAGCAATGGGCCAATGCTCGTTTTGATAACTGCTTTGCGTTTAGCATAGCTAAAGAAGAATTTGCTATTTTCCTTTATAGTGCCAATAGCTTTGTGTTCATTATCAATATTCTCTCTTATGGTTGACTCCTTTATTTTAAGTTCTAACATCAGTATCTGATTCCGGATGTTACTATGTCTTGTATCACTTAATTGCTTTGTCAGTTGTTTAGATAGCTTTGTTCTCTTTCTCATAAGTGTCCTTCTGTATCTGTGCTCTTTTGTCCGGTGCTTCTGTGCACTATCGTTTTTCTTTGGTGTGTGTTTGTATAATGCTGATGACAGCAGGTATTGTATTCTACTCCAGCATTCTTCTGGCTTTAGGTTTTCTAATTCATCTTCCCAGTTTATTTCTCTCAGACAGTTATTTATTGATGTCCAGTCTGACTTGTGCAGGTTTAGGTCAGAGTATGGCAAGTTCGTTTGGCATGGGTCTTGCTTACATTTGTGGAGGGACAAGTTTGTGAATATGTGCATGACATTGTGGTCGGAGTGTATAGTTGGTGTTATAACAATGTGGTCAATTGTAGTTGCATTATTTGTCAGCACTAAATCTAGGATATTATTTTTTCTAGTTGGGCAGTGGACATGTTGTACTAGGAGCAGTTTTTCCATAAACTCATTCAGGTGTTTTGATTTGGACCTTTTTGTCCCTGATTTCATACCACCATATTGGTTCCAGGTGCAATTTGGGAGATTAAAGTCTCCTGTAATGATTAAGTCTCTTGTTGAGTCTACAATAGCTGGGCATTGCCTGATTTTTTCCAGAACTTCAGTGAGCTCTAGATGGGAGCTATCTGGGGGGCTATAGATATTCACTAGTATTTTGTCTTCTTTATTTATGCTGAGCATGATGATTAGGAGTTCACAGGCTCCATTTGAGTATGCCATGAGCAGTTCACTTTGAATGTTTTCAGGGATGTACATCAGGACACCACATTTAGACGGTCTTCTCTGTCACATCTATGGGTGGTGTACCCTTTGATTGCAATTTCACTACTCATGATCATGGGGTTCAGGTGTGTTTCTGTGAGGGCTATAACTGTGCTAGTAGTGGCAATGCTGCCAGTTAGGGAAAAATTTCTGACACACCAACGGATTACTTTCTTAGAAGGTGATTTTGACATCTGAAAATTTGTCTTGAAAGATCTTTGAGCTGAAACTACACTTCTTCCATGCTCATAATATTGCTCAGTTATGAAACGCAGCTGTTCCACAGTCCATGCAGTCATCTTGAAGGGTTAGTTTTAACTAACACTTTTATTTTGTTTTGTATCTTATCTTGTCTTGTATTGTCAAAACCTATACAATCCTGTACAAACTTGTAACTATCCTCTTTCGAATGATGCGTATGATTTTATAAAAGGACTTATACTTTAAGAGTTACAGGGGTTTCTTTTGGGTCCCATTTCTCTGGATCACCCTTTATTTCAGCACGAATTAATTTTATATTAAAGGATGTAAAAGAACTTTCTAAATCTCAGATATGAATATTAATATGTTTTATAGTATTTAATCTATTATTAAAGATCTAAAACGAATTTCTTTTTTTAATTCCTTATCCTTGTTTACAAAACAATCAAAACCTAATATTGTAATATAAGCATAACAATACGTAATGAATTTATTCTGGTAATAACGGTATATCAAGAGGAATAATTTATTTTGAGGTATGATTATAGGTATAGTTATATAAATGAATTTCTAGAGAGGGATAGGAATAGCTATGGAAATACATTCTGGTACCGAGCCCTGGTTTATTGGTTAGTAGTATAGGTGCATTAATTTCTTTGGTTTGATGAAAATATTTTCAGTCGATAACTAGGATGGCTATATTTTCATACTGGTTGCTTAATCTAAAAGTTATCTTCAACCCTGCAAAAAGCGCCAAAGTCCGATAATTTCATGTAATAAAATAAATAAAAATAAAGAAAATACAAAACTTTTAAAAATTGTACAAACCCCTGAAAACAACATCGTCCCTATCCTTGAACGCACGCTCGATGTAGTGAAGGTCGTCTGAGCATACAACGAATATGGGATATTTTAGTCGACGCTCGTAAAAATCGAATGCCTTGTCATAGTACCGTTTTCCAGGAAGAGACGCAATTCCTAAGTATTCCTGAGATAGAAGTATACAAGTCATAATTCATAACTGGAAGCAAGCTATCAGTTTTGTATAATTGACTTACTAGCTTTAATGTTTTGCAAGCTTTTTTTACTAATTGGCAACTAGGTTTTGTAAGAGGTATCAGTTAGATATCCATCGAAGTACTTTTGTTCCTGCGATTGTGCCATATACTGTATACATATAATTTCTGATGAAGAATATTATTTAAGAGGCTAAGAAAACATTACGTAAAATCGAGATAACTAATTTTTTTAGAAGAAAAAATAAATTTTAAGAAAAACTCTCGCCTCGAATAACTTTTTTTTTAGATTTATTATTCATTTATGAATTTTAATTATTTATTTTTTCAATACTAAATTGAATTTTGTTTCGAATCGGTACTAAACACTTTTCAGTATCAGTAAAATCTAGCACGGAGATAAATATTTTTAAATGTGTAGGCATTTGACTTTGTCATGTCCACTGTCCAGGGTATTGCAACACTGGAATCGATTCACGGCGGCGGCGGCTGCGGCAGCTGCGGCTGCGGCATAAGAATAAATATCGATACGCCCGACTCTATATACGAGTATATCTACACTCTGTATACAGTCTGACGCAAAGTTGATTTATTTAGGAATTTAGTTTAAGAAATGGAACAGTTACCCCCTTTCGTCATGCACATATGTACCCCTGTTCAGATATTTTATATATACTTCACTCGTACAAGTTCCATCGCAAAGCTTGAAAAGAATTTAAAATGCAATAGAGGCAACATCCGGAGCTCATTTCCCCAATTTGTGTAGGCGAGTGTGCCTCCAGGGTCATCCGAGCCCAAGCATTGACAGAGTAAAGGGCCAGCCCAACCCAACTGGGTGCCGGCAGCCGGAAGCCAACTCAGAGCCTCACTATCCAGAGTCCAACACTGTAACCACTGAGCTACCGTGAGCTCAAAGTGTAATATCAATAATAAACTAAATCAAAACTGATGAGGTTGCTTATCAGTTGTCTTTTCACTATCAATAAACTTTCTCACTTACTTTGACAAACGACAGATAATCCTTTCGACGCACATGTACTCCTATAAATGTGATGTCAGTTATGTTTCTCTCTCGGTGAATGGACATTTCAATGCTCTTTAAAAATTTTATAGCCTGTAATGGAATTGAGCTTGTGAAAAGTAAGAATAATCCCGTTTGAACGACCTTGTTTAATCCTACTTAAGCAAATAAGTTTATTTAAGTAGATTTAACAAACATTTAAATAAACTTATTTGTAATATCTTCAAATTGAAAATGAAAGTAATTTTCTGTATTCCTTATCAATAGGAACAAAATTTCAAAGTTAAATTATTTTCTGTTTGGTCATAGAACGTATGTTTTACGCAGTCATCCCAATATTTTTATCACAGTTTTAATGTAACGTAACCATTTGCAAAATTTATAATGTTAATATACAGTTTAGATATTTATTTAATTATTTATTTATAATTACAAAGCTGCCACACAGGAATAGTAGTAGTAGCAAAGTGTAGAGTAGACGAGGCTTCCACTCCTCTTCCAGCCACTGCTGACAGAAAATGGTTGCGAAAGATTTATGGGAAAGTAGGAAACGGCACAATGAAAAGAATAGCTTTAAATTTCGTTCACTTCATGCGTACACTTATTTCGTATACCCAATTACAGTGGAAAGTAAAGAATAGCGTGAAACATTAGTCTACTTAATTTAATCTAAACGCTGCTTTTTTAAATAATTTTTTATTTGTTTATGATATATAGGAATTCATAATTTTATCGCCGCATCATTCCTTCGATCAATTTCAAAGGCCACCATACTGAGAGACTGACTTTTTAAAATTTATTATTTATATTGCCATTATTTATATTGCATAGATAAAAGAGCACTGATCCAGAGGCACCTCCAGCTGATCAGCACATCCTAATTTAAGAATTGACCCGAAAGTGTACACCATGTATATGATTTCTTTCACTCCCCCCCCCCCCCCCCCATTTCGGTCTATATTTTTTGATTACCTCCCTTTTTTTTTAATTTATGCTATTAAAATACTTGTCTAACCTATTCTTAAACATATTTACCGAAGTGTTCGCCACGATTCCTGCGAGAAGGTTATTCCACCTCTCGACATCTCATAGGTGAAAAGGCCCTTCTCAACGTTTGTCTCAAATCTTTTGCCCCTTATTTAAAAGCTGTTGTTTCTCGTAATGTTCCTATCATCTAAGTAAAAACAAATATTCATAATTTACATTGTGAAGACGATTTAAAATTTTAAAGATCTGAAATAATTCAACTCTTAAATGCTTGGTTTCAAGTGTATACAAATTCAGCTTTTTGAGTCTGTCTTCGTACGGTTTAGTACATAATAATGGAATAAGATTTGTTGGGTGGCGCTGAACTCTTTTCACCATTTCTATATCCTTACTTATGTATGGCGACCAAATCTGAACACCATATTCCAAGTGAGGCCTAACGAGGGACTTATATAATGGCAAAACAATATCTTTAGATTTATATTAAAAACTACGAGAAATAAAATTCATTACTTTATTAGTTTTACTCTTCGCGACTAAACATTGTTTTGAGAACTTTGTAGCAAGTATTTAAAGAGAGAGGAGAGAGAGAGAGAGAGAGAGAGAGAGAGAACGCATTTACATGAACCTAATTAATGAAAATGAACACAACCTTCCCTTTAATATCGTCTCTAATGCGAAGATTGTTAAACAGGAAATCTTCATACCCCGAGAAAAGATCCAAAGGCTGACCTGCGAAAAAAGTCTTTATTTCAGCACCAACTAAATGAAACCTTATTGAACACATTAATATCTCCCGAACAACTCTTAGGCAACCCTTCAAAAGAAGTGTACAATTGGTTGGGTATTCCATATTACGTATAATTATAGTAAATGCTACATACTTATAAGAAAAGGTAAAACTGGAAATTACGAAGTAAATGATTAGTGTTTACATCATAAACAAGAGCGCGGTATCGTAAAATATAAGCATATACTCAATGAGTCAACTCGCATCAAATTCCTATAGAAACATACGTTACTTACTGTTTTGTGTTATGGACTGTATTTTTAAAATAGGAAGAGAAGTAAAAAAATGGTATAAAATTAAAGATTTACCTTCTAAAATAAGCACAATTTTCTTGCCCATCGCATACTTCACCGCTGGTAAAACATGGGATGAAACGTCTCCTAAGGCCAATTGTGGTTGCATTGATGTTGTTAAGTTTCGAGGAAGTTTACTGTAAAGAACTTCATTACCTAATAAAAAAAATGCACACCACAAAAATGGGAATCAGACTCTGGATTATTTGTTCAGTTCTTTTATATTGCCACCCAAGACCAACTATTAAAATTAATGTTACAGAAATGTTACTAAGAATTTCTAGCTCTCTACAGTCTCTAATTTAAGTTCATTGGAGTAACGAAATAAATATTTTAAAGGAATTTTCGATTCTAAAGTTTAAAATTTAACCAGAAGAAAAAAATCAAGTGAATTAATGATAGTACAGTAAGTACTTCATAGACCATATAATGACCATTCAACTAAAAAAAAAAAATACAGTGGACCTAATAAGACAATTTAACAACTGTTTACTATGGACTACTACTACAACTGCTGCTATTATTATTATTATTATTATTATTATTATTATTACTACTACTAAAAATAATAATAATAATAATAATTTCTAATCAGTGTTCAAAAGTGTTCAAATAAACATGTAACGATTTAAAAGAAATATAATAATAATTAAAAATTAAAGAATGAATCGTGAAATGAATGAATGGCTCATTCAATGAGTAAATGATAAAACTTAACGCTCTACGATTAATACAATATGAACAATAACATATTTCTGACTTTCTAACGACGATGAGCTGCTTGGTTACAAATAAATAGAACGAGAAATCTTTAACCTTTTGTTGATCGGTGGCCTCTCGTAAGATTAAACAAACTTTTCTGGCGTTACGGATTAAAATCAGTAAGATGGACGCTATGCAACGTACTACAGACTGTAAGAGATCTTACTTATGACGGGCAACACCAGTGCATCTTCGGCAAACACTGTTCTGACATAGTTGTGAAGATTCTCAGCGACAAAATAGGTGGCATTTGGGAACCGTTTTTGAAGAACCATATTTAAAGCGTAGTTATGTATGTTGTTTCCAAGACGCCCGGTTGACATGGAAACAATAACTGGCCATTGGCGCTTATTTACGTAAGACAGTATCTACGGAAATAGAAATAAATGTGCTACAGATTAAGATTCGTACTCTTGCTGTGGAAGGCTGACAAGAAAGACTTTGTGAATAAAGTCTGTTCAAAATATCTGTGAACAAAACAATTTTGTTGAAAACAATTTCGTTCATCCTCTCGAAAGAGCAGCGTAAATTTAAAAATCTTCATTCGCTATTTTTATGAGTTTCTTTCCAGCATGAAACTTTAATATTTTTTGCCAACAAGCCCCTTTAGATGGATGAGCTAGATCAGGGGTTCCCAAACTTTTACCACCAAGGACCCCTAAATATTAATTCCGTACGGACATAGACCCCCCACAAAAAAAATTATGAATTCAGTTACAAACTATAGTATATTTCATAAACATAGATAGCTTTTAAATTAATGTAAAATTAAACATTCTACCCTCATTAAACCAGTTTAATAAACACTTACCGAATGTCTAGTGTGAAATGGAAATTTATTTTAATATAGTTAATGTTACTATTTTTCCAAAAGCTTAGAGACCCCCTGGAAGCTTCCTACAGACCCCTGGGGTCTGTACAGACCACTTTGGGAATCCCTGAGCTAGATTATGGACAGCATTATTGTAGAAGATTGTAAACACTAGTCGACCAAGAAAGTACTTCAGGGGAACGTTAGGCAGAAGACGGGGAACTCCCGTTTCCCCCTGTCACTTCAGCTGATCTTTTTCCCCGTGTCTCATCTGCCCTGTGAACAGTCCAGCACGCTCTCAAATACACACTTCTCCCTCTACTCTTCACTACACATACATGCATTTTACACACTACACAATTTTTTAAAAAATTTTAAAAATGGCATCGTGAGCCTCGGAGACCTTGATTTCGGCTCTCTCCTTCTTGTATAGAGGGGACATTTTTACGGGTGCTCACCCTTGGCCCCTCCTTGCTGCATAAAAAAATTAAGATCAGTAAAATTAAATAAGTTTAAATTAAATTACGACCAGATGTATAGAGGTCAGGTTTCAAATCACCACCTTAATTATCAAGTACACCCGGACTTATTTTAGAGAGGACAAATTGTTCATAAAAGTATATTAACAATCAAAACGTTTTAATACAAGAAATACTTTAATTATCAAGAACACTCGGTCAAGTGAGACCTTCTAGGAAGAAGTGGCTAAGCGACAAAAGTTAAAAACGTCAGAAAACGCAGTTAAACGTTGTATCAATCTGAAAGTGAAATAACTTTTGAAGTTTTTGAAGGTATTTCAACGAAATATCTTCATAAGTGGCAAAAGAAAGGAAAGTCAGTCGGAACTGATAGGATGTGTAGTGAGATGTCTAAAGGTCAGGATTGAATACTAAAGTTGGTGTATACCGAGAGACTGTGCAAAAACTGTAATTGTGCTATTGCATTAATAAAACATCTAGGTCACAAGCCTATGTTAGCCAGATCAACAAACGCATCCAGTTTCAAAAGTGAACCTTGTGGGTTATTTGACTTAAAAAATTGCAACGAGTTATTAAGCCTGAAGTAGTTAATTTGCAGCTAGTCTTGGTGATGCAAAATAAATTGACTTATTTAATTTGATTGAAACATGTCAAATGACTAATTGCTCGTTCTATTTTTAAATCAGATGACTAGTTTCACTTTGTGGTTAATTAGTAGATAAACTTTAACAGCTGATAGCTCAATTGATGTTTCTTTCTTTCCAAGTTAAACCCATTAGAATTAATAATGGCAGTCAGACTAAGCTTTGAACAAAGGAAATTCATTCTAAAATGCTACTGGAAGTGTGAAAACGCAGTTGAAGTGCAAAGACAGTTTAGGAGGGAGTTTCAAACAGATCCACCAACGCGACTTACCATCACTCGAATTAGAGATAAGTTTGAAGCCGATGGAACTGTTCAGAATGTCCACAAGAAGCGTTCCGGAAGACCACGGACATCGACAAGCCCCACAAAGCAAGAAAGAGTACTGGAAACGTATCACCAAAGTCCAAGAAAATCTGTGCGGCAAGCGAGTCGTGAGGTAGGAATTTCAGAATCGTCTGTCCAACGCATTTTGAAGCGCTGTCAATGGAAAAGTTACATTCCAAGATTAGTCCATGCTATTAATGAAGATGATCCGGACCGAAGAGTGGAGTATTGCGAGTGGTACTTGGCACGATGTGGATGTGGATTGGACGAAGGGGTTTCGTAGAATACCCTCCGCGTTCACCAGACCTCACACCACTAGACTTTTTTTTATGGGGATACTTAAAAGACAAAGTCTACGCTATAAAACCTGCAACAGTCGCTGAATTGAGAGCAGCCATTGAACGAGAATGCACACAAATACCAAACGAAAATGTTTCGTGATGTTTGCGATTCCATTGCTTCGCGTTATCAGCAGTGCCTGGACCAGAACGGACGTCAGTTTGAAAACAGGCGTTGACAAAACAATTAAATAATGTCTGTAGATTCTATTACATTTTGAAAATGAAATGTATTTTAATAAACACTGCCTTTATAAGTATTTAAAGTGTGTATACATTTTTTTGGGACGCCCTCTATAATATATATATATATATAGCTAATTGTGTGGTAGAGTAACTAGTTTCAAATTCAGGTTAACTAGTAGATAGATTATAAGCATAGTCTAAATAAATAGGAAATACAAAAGAACACGCATGCCATTTGTACGTATTGGTTTTATTGCATAAATATGGTACGCCATATTTAAAATGATACTCATTAATAAATAATTTGTCCTTTTTAAGCCAAAATCAACAAATTATATTAATGTACACAAAACCAGTCAAAGTTCTAAAGTCATTTGAAACCTAAATTTTAAAAGGAATGCACGAATTATTGTATCAAACATAATAGTTGACAAATTACCTTACGGTAGCACATTAAGTTGTTACTTGGCTGTGTGTAGCGGATCCAGGGGGTGTCACCATGCGTACGTGACACCCGACTCGTGGAAACGTTTTTCACAATTGAATGGGTAAGATAATTTGGATCACCTGAAGATCCGTCACCCGAGCCTTTTTTAGTTAGCTTTATAAGGCTAACTAACGAAAATATCACGACCTAACCTAACCAATTGTCAAGGGCGTACAGTTGACCTAACGATTGGTTAGGTTAAATCGTGATATTTTCGTTAGTTAGCCTTATAAAGCTAACTAAAAAAGGCTCGGGTGACGGATCTTCAGGTGATCCAAATTATCTTACCCATTCAAGTGTGGAAAACGTTTCCACAAGTCGGGTGTCACGTACGCATGGTGACACACCCTGGATCCGCTACACACAGCCAAATAACTTAATATGCTACCGTAAGGTAATTTGTCAACTATTATGTTTGATACAATAATTCGTGCATTCCTTTTAAAAGGTTTCAAATGACTTTAGAACTTTGACTGGTTTTCTGTACATTAAAATAATTTGTTGATTTTGGCTTAAAAAGGACAAATTATTTATTAATGAGTAAATAATTTTACCCCACATATACTTATGTAAATATGGATATGTATATATATACCAGTGGCGTACTAAGGGGGGTACGAGGGGGCGGTCTGCCCCGGGTGACAGCCAGGAGGGGGGGTGCCATCGGGAGAGTTGAAATACCAGTACAAGTTTTCAAACCAAATGAAAAATTCGCCAAAGTAAGAAAAAAAAAATTAAAATGTTCAAACTATTACAACAGCTAAATGTTAATTTCCACTATAAAATAAATTTTTATTTTTATTGTCAATACAAAATTTACGAACGAAAAATTAAATATTTAATAAAAATTACATCGAAAGGCGAACGTTTGTTGACGTTTTAGTCATCAGTTTGTTGAGCATAGCCAGCTGGCTGCAACTAACATTCCAAGTCTTGTTCACTTGACACTGTGACTCCACATACATGAAGTATGTTTCATTAAATAATTATGAATAATTGATAAAGCATAAAGTGCTGGTGTTTATAACAATATCATGGTACTTATACCACTATACCAGTGTCCAATAATTTTTGACAATGTGGTATCATAGTGATGTTTAAGTGTTTGTAAATGCATCGTCGTGATGTTATAATAAATGCATCGTCGTGATGTGATTTATTTTACTTCTTTATTTACTGGATATACTGTTAATTTTCATTTTGTCAGTGGTCTAGTTATTTGTGAGTAATGCTCATAGTTTTCTACTTTTTTAGGATTCGTGTTTGCACTTAACCCCCCCCCCCCCCCAAATAATAATAATAATAATAATAATAATAATAATAATAATAATAATAATCACAAACAATTTGTTCAGTTAATGTATTTCAAGTACGGTGGCCAGACGTCCGGCTTTAGGCGGACAGTCCGCCTTTTGAGCACTCTGTCCTTAGGGTGGCCATTTCCAAATTTCCAAAAGGAGGACACTGCGTATGTGGCCGTACGTTAACATATATATATATATATATATGTTAACGTACGGCCACATACGCAGTGTCCTCCTTTTTAAATGGCCATCCTAATTTCAAGTCATAATAGTTCATGCTTGTTATGCATGTTCACGCTTTATACCTTTTGATTTTAAAAATCTACTTGCAAACATAATATATTTTTCTGTGTATTTAAATTTTAAAATTATTTATGGGGGGTGCCAAAGGAAGGATCCGCCCCGAGTGCCAAATCCATATTGCTAATTTTTTAAGATTTGGCGCATTCGTTTGCTTTTTGATTTAGCTATTGATTAGAATTGTATTTCATTGTTATTTACTCTTAATTCTAAATGTGATTTGAATTAAATATAGTTTCTAGATTTATTTGAGATTCATTAATCTTTAATGTCCATTTGAGCTGACATTTCATAGTTTAAATTAGTGTAGAGAAGCTTTTAAAAAGTAAGTCTCCACTAGTTTAATTTGTTACATTTGAGTTTTTGCCCTTTGATTTACGAGTATGCTGGCCCTATAACGTTGTTGTAGGGTGGGATTAATTTACATTGGTATATTATTTACATACTTCTTTGTTTATTGTTGCATATATATATATATATACACATCTTGTTTGTTGTATTTTACTGTATATACTTCTTTGTTTATATTGGTGGTGGTTGTAAGTTTTAATATTATAGTTGAAAGGTTAAAGCTGATAATCTTCAATTAGTTCACGTCTACGGTTCATATAATTTGTCTCTTCCTATGGTAGTCAATTTGTATGAATTGCTGCTGTGACTGAGTCAAGAGATTGGTTACCATACAGCCCCTCCTAATAATACCTCCCTCCTAGTTAGATAAATTATTTATAGATATCATTTCGAGCTAATTACTGGACATGAACCAGCCAGTATCGATATTATGTAGTTTTGCTATAAATAATAAGGGGAAAATAACCGAAACCCATGACGGTTTCAAAAACAATTTTTTTACGTGTTCTAAGCTAAAAATAAAGAAATGAAAAGATGAATTGAGGAAAAATCGCCTCAGAATGCCTCTAGAATGCAGGATTTTGCATCATTTCTACAGAAACTTTTCAGGGGGAACATGCCCCCGGACACCAATAGCTTTCTTCGCGGCTTCCTGCTCAGTTTCCATGCAATGGTGATGCCCCCCAAATAAATCTCTGGATCCGCCCCTGCTGTATATTTTTATATAATAGAATATTTTGTTAAATTTGTACTTTTTTATAATAGAAAGGTAACTAAAATATTTGTATATTTTATATATACACATGGTCAGATTACTTTGTTTGCTGTAACATTTGATTGATAGATTAAGTGATGAGGAAAATTAAAGGTATAGCTGACGTTTATGGCTTTGGAGAAATTGTATGAAGAAGCGGTGGTGGTAAGTTTTTACATGCGGAGAGAAGCTGTGTGTGTATAATAATAGTGTTTGCATGACAATATAGGAGTAAATTAACAGACTGTTTCAGCATTGATGCTGGATTGCGAGAAGGATATGTGATGTCTCCATTTAATGTGTATGAGGATAGTAATATGCGAGTTGGAAACGAGAATACTAGAGAGATGTAAATAGGAATTTCTAAGAGAATGAGTGGCAACTGTCGCATCTGATGTATGCTTTTAGGTAGGCTTACCATACGTCCCGGTTTGAAGGTCCGGTCCCGGCCGGTTTTGGGCTTGCATGAAAATATGGTAAGCCTACTTTTAGGTGAAACAGCAGTTTATATAGCGAAACTGTACAGGCCAGAGGTGGGGAGTCGGAGTCAGGAGTCGGGGCTTTTTTGAAGAGTCGGGAGTCGGAGTCGGGAGTCGGTAAAAACGACCGACTCCTGACTCTTTGATTCAATTTCTATATGCCAACAATTTACCAGAATACTACTCTGCCCTAAATAAATATCTTCCTGAACTAATTCTAGATTCACATTTCCACATTTGATTTATTGTTCTGATAAATCTTAGCAAATGAATTTCATATTTCTATTTTAGGATACTAGGTACCATATAAAAATTAGCAATATATTAATTATTAATTTAATTAGCCCCTATTAGTAATGAGTCGTGGGCCTAGTAGAAAATCAGCAGTCTTTCAATATTTTAAGCTAAATGAGGATGAAAGTATTTATATTTGTCAAGTAGAAAAGGATGGTAAAGAGTGTAATGCAAAAATTAGTGCTTACACTGGGAAACATGCTAATGTTCCAACTAGAGCCTCAAACTTGAAACGCCATCTACGAAACAAACATCCCAATATTTATAAGGTTGTAGATCAGCATGATAAGGAAAGAGTCGGGAGTCGGGAGTCGGAGTCGGTTTTTAAAAATACCGACTCGGGAGTCGGGAGTCGGTTGTTTTTGGCCGACTCCCCATCCCTGGTACAGGCACAGTTTGAAGGTACGTGGTGTTGGGATGAAGGAAACTATGTTGGGCATTGAGAGACTAAAATCTTCCAGAGTGCCACGCAATAAAAAGATTAACAAATGACATTGGGATGCCTTCAGCCAACAAAAAGATTGAAAACAATCGTCATGCTGTAACTATTTTACTGGAAAGTGAATTTCACACAGTAAGTTTTGCGAGTTTGGTGGTGAT
The DNA here is from genome assembly GCA_023014485.1 of Bathynomus jamesi. Lineage (NCBI taxonomy): Eukaryota > Metazoa > Arthropoda > Malacostraca > Isopoda > Cirolanidae > Bathynomus > Bathynomus jamesi. The sequence continues at coordinate 436,029 of JAJOZX010000352.1, forward strand.
TTTTAATGGGAATAGACACGCACTACATGAGTACTCAATTAATAACAAATTATGAAAGATTTTCAGTAGTTTTAGAAATATGTTTAATATTTACTAAAGGATATTTAAAGTAGCCAAATAACTTAATTAGATTCTTAAGCATACAAACGAGCAAGCCTTCAATATCTCAACACACAAAAGTTTCAACATACCTGTTGAAAAGAGGAGATGAATACAAATTGTTTTCTCTCGCGTAAATTATGCTGAGGTTTCCTCGTGACGAGAACACTCTCCTGGAATGCGAGTAAATTATCTCTGTTCTCGGAATCCTTCATCCAAACAAATCTCGAAGAATAATCTAATGAAAAACTTAAAATGATGTACAAATTGTTTAGAATTAGAAAAAAGAATATGCATTATGCATTTAATAAACATACAAATAAAAATGCTTCACATAATTTGTAGATAAGTGTAATATTATCCAAGAATTCCTTACTGATATAAAGCATAAAACAAACACTTTAGTATGACTGTATTGGTATGACTACAAATGTTGCATTCAATTTCAAAATCATGTCCGTAAATGACTCTCTTCCCACCCTTTTTGCAACACTACAGCGTTTCAAAGGAAGGAGACTCGAATCACCGTAATGTCGCGATATTCCAATATTACAATGTCTCGCTGTACAGTAGTCGCTCGCCAGCGAAGTTCAAAAACTTCATCCGGCGTAAATATGTAACTAGAAATTACACTAATTAGTACTCTCGTGTTGCATCTGACAATGTAAGTCGAATCCTCGTAATGGATTTCCGCCACATCCTTAGCCACATCCTTCAAAAAAGACCACAGCTTTCTCTCTTCCTTACGCCATTACGCGAACTTTCCACACCGTCCAAAATGAAGCTACGTAATGTAAAAGATATTTTTTGTTTATATCTTCCAACTATAAATCTTTGAGATAGTTGAATATTATATATATATATATAATGATAAATCACAATAATCACTAAAACGGAGTAATAATGAAACAGTTTACACGTTAACTGTAAGTTTCGCGTTCAAACGTCTTTTTTTCATTGTACTGTACTTGATTTTTCACTTCAGTTTAATGTTCACCTACTGTTCGATTTGAGAAGGCAACCCCGAGGCCTCGAGTTTTTCTTAAAAGTTCGAACCATAGAAAAAGAAAACTCACGAAGTCTTTCATGGTTCAATAAGAAATTTATCGTGTACGAATGATCTCTCTTTTTGTGAATTACTTTTTATTGACTTTGCTTTTAACCCATTAATTCTATTAATCAGTTATATTAATAAATTAATTATATTAATTAATTATTTAATCAATTATATTAATTAATTTAATCAATTAATTATATTAATCAATTAATTATACTGCAGCTATAGAAGTTATTTTGAATACTGAATAGTGAACTACCATTATTATTTATCTAATCTAAAATTTTGTTCTCGGTGTCCCATTTCCTCAGACAGATCGAATCTTGGCCCCTCCTTCCTGCACAAAAAATCTATCAAAAGTTAATTTAGTTAGATCAACTCTGTAGAGTGAAATACTTTGACTTTTCATCATCTTTTCTAATACGAATGTTTTTTTCAGAAGTCACTGATTTAATCCAATTGTCTATGGGGTTCAAAACCAAATTCTCGGTCGTAAACTGAAGATAAAATTATTAAAAATATTTTTTTTTTATTTAATTTCAACACTTTTATAACGCGTGAATTGAATTTAATTTAGCGTCGCTGACTACGAATCCATCGGACCCGGGTTCGAGACCCGGTGACGGCAGCCGGCGCGCAGCAAAACCCAGCTGTTCATCTTTCTACACAATAAAGAAAGTGGTTGGTAGACAAATGGGTATCCTGGGTGGCCTTGTGGTTAAGACGCTGGGGCTGCTGGTGGGGCGTGGTTCGGATTCCACGTTAAACTGTAGGTCTAAGGTGGAGTGAAAAGCTTGACCTTCGTCAGAATGAACAATTCGGGCGGAAGCTAACCAAAGGTTAAAGGTACTTTAAATTGTAAACGTACTTTAAATTGGTTTTCCATAATTTCCACGTTTCTACGGAAGTTACACGCTATATTCACCGGTACAGAAAGATCAAATGATCTTTTTCAAAATGCTAATAAAGAGATTGTAATTATACAGATACATTTTTCGAAAACTATCATATTTATATTAAGTATAAAAATAAATGAAATGGTATCATATTATACGTATATACTTCACGTATAATTTATACCAAATTGATTCGAGTCGTGCATTTACCTATTAGATATTCATTTCCGACAATAAAAAGGCACACGAAGATGATTAAAATAATAAATATCTTTTTGGTGAAGTTTTTGAACTTCTCAAAAATTAAGTCATTCTTATTCTTGCATGAAAACATTTTACTTCAAATGGAGAATTTATTAATATCTTCTAGACTTAATTAGATAAAAAATTACGCCTGAAAAATATTACTTTTAATAAGATTAAAAATACCAAAAAAAAAAAATAATTTACACACACACACACACACACACTAAAAATGTATAAATATAAAATACATAAACTATATATAGTCATTTATATAAACGTATTTAATCGGAATTCATATTCACATTGTATCAGACTATCGGAGACAATGGCACTGGCACCAGTGGCAGTGATATCCTTTTGGTGAAACACTGATGTAGCGACTGACACAACTACAAGCAATTAAAAGTTCATATTTTATACGCAAAACACGTGTGTGTGTGATCAGGATAAGGCGATTATTTATTAGTGTGATGCTTCGCCAATTTGTTTTTAAGCTTTCAACAGAACTCTGCTTTGAAAGATTGTTCAACGTTTGACGGCACAAAGAAATCAGTCTGGTTCCGTTTTACATTAAAAGTGGTTGTTTTTTTAATTTTAAAAGCAAACGAATCGTGGAAAGTGTTTTTCGATTTTATGAAAACAAATCCTTAACCCTTAACTACTATCATTATTTCCCATGATAAAATAAACAAATGTACTCAGGGTCAGAATTGACCCAACGATAGTAGCCGAGGGTTAACCTGCGAATGTCCTGAAGAAATCGAGTACTGTACAGAGGCAACTTCATCTGAAAAATTTAGAGCAAGTCGTGGAATGTGCTTTCCTACACTAAACTGAAATATATGAAGTACATCTTAAAACAACTTAAACCCACTACAACCACATCACTTCCGTATTTTTGTCATGAAACACAGCTATTACATTCAGTAATCCACACAAATTTCACTCGTCCAAATACCCAATGATCATTCTTCTTGGGTTGATTTACAATACAGTATAATAAATTATTCGTTTGTTATAAAGTTAATGTGTTTTCAACAGGTATTTTTTCATATTTATGAAAACATTAAAAAGTACCTCTTATGCTTCAATGAAAAGGACAAAATTTACAAAGAATGTAATATCACAAGTGACCAAGTAAACAAACGAGTAAAATGGCGAAGAATTTCTTAGATATTTCCTTCAACTGAATTTTGTATAATATTTCCTCATTTCACGCAGTGTTGTCAGTACATTAAACGAGGAAAAGGTTTACACTTTTTCCTCATTGATCAACAAAATTTAATGTAAATGGTGTAACTATTTTATTTTCAACGGTTTTTAAATTACTTATTCACGGAAGATCGGTAGTGTACAGTTGCTGAAAAAATTACGAAATGGTATGGGGATGTTTTGAAATTTTATTTTCACAAAATTATGGGACCATACAAAGATAGTATTTGACAATAATAGTACTTGACAAACTATGAGGAAAGTAATCTTCATGTAAATATATATTTAGGGACTGGAGCCAAGTTTACTAATTTTATGCCAATCCCTAAATTCACTTGTTATAAAGGTATGTATTTTTCCTTCATAAAGATCAATCTTGCCATATTGTACAGGGTGCCCACAATGTCTTGTCACCCCAGTAAAATACTAACTGATTTTCGTTTTTCTTTCAGACCCATTTGAAATGTGTGATAGCAGCAACTATACGATTGAACAACCCATATTGGCTCGTACCTGCGTTCATGAGCGACCACGTAATGGCAAAACCATTGAAAATATTCGTGCAGACTTCCAGGACCAATTGAATCGTGCAGCTCCCCCAAAAAGGACTCTGTTGAGATGGGAAAAGAAACTGTTCACAACAGGAACTATAAAAGATAAACCAAGAACTGGCAGGCCATCTAACTGTATCAGTGATAAATGGGTCTGAAAGAAAAACGAAAATCGGTTAATATTTTACTGGGGTGACAAGACATTGTGGACACCCTGTACATTAAACACCGAGATATTGAATTTCTTCATGGAGGTACACTGCGTTCGCACTTATTAAGAAGATTACATTTTCTCCAATGTTTTCAAAAGTTTTTCCCCGATTTCAATGAAATTTGTAGCAAATAATCATTATATATAGCAACATTGATGGTATTCATTTCGATAAAGTATTTTGATAATTAAAATAATTATCTCATTTTATTGAAAAATATGTAAAATTGTGTTCCGAATTATTAAGCAAGTATTCTATTTACAGATCTAAATGGTGAAAATGGGTAAGAAGAAGAAGGATTTAACACTAACTGAGAAAAGAAAAATAGTCAAGTTACTCGCTGAAAATATAAAATCTATTGAAATTGCGAAGCAGTTTGGCAGAGCTTATCAAACTGTAAACAGGTTTGTAGCGGAGGGTACCAAACTGAGGCAGCGAAGTGATAAAGGAGCTATAAGAAAAGTGACAAGGCGGCAGATATCTGCAATCAAGCGCAAACTGCAAAGCATGCATTGTCCTTAAGTAAAGAGGTTTTTGAGCAGGCTGGCATACATAATGTACCAAGAACATCTCGATGTGGAATCCTCCAAACAATTGGCAAGACGTGTAAATCTACGATTCAGTCACCATTAACACCCAGGTACAAGAAGCAGCGTGTTGAATGGGCGCGTCAGTACGTGAAAACAGATTTTAATACCGTATTGTTAACCGATGAATGAAGAGCAACCCTTGAGGGATCTGATGGTTGGTCAAGAAGATGGATTGCTAAGGGTCAATCTCTACCATGGAATGAGGTTTTCTTTTAGAAAGTTTGTGTAAGACTGGGCATTCATTTTTACACCATCAGGCACTCTGTATGGTACAGCTACTTAATTGCCTATCAATCCTGCCCAAAACATGACACTACCTCCACCTTGTTGGCGTCTTAATCTCGATGGTAGAAATTGGCTCTCAGCAATCCATCTTCTTGACCAAACATCAAGTCCCTCAAGGGTTGCTTTTCATTCATCGGTGAACAATTAAAATCTGTTTTCACGTACTGACGCGTCCATTCAACACGCTGCTTCTTGTACCTGGGTGTTAATGGTGACTGAATCGTAGGTTTACACGTCTTGCCAATTGTTTGGAGGATTCCACATCGAGATGTTCTTGGTACATTATGTATGCCAGCCTGCTCAAAAACCTCTTTACTTGAGGACAATGGATGCTTTGCAATTTGCGCTTGATTACAGATATCTGCCGCCTTGTCACTTTTCTTATAGCTCCTTTATCACTTCGCTGCCTCAGTTTGGTACCCTCCGCTACAAACTTGTTTACAGTTTGATAAGCTCTGCCAAACTGCTTCGCAATTTCAATAGATTTTATATTTTCAGCGAGTAACTTGACTATTTTTCTTTTCTCAGTTAATGTTAAATCCTTCTTCTTACCCATTTTCACCATTTAGATCCGTAAGTAGAATACTTGCTTAATAATTCGGAACACAATATTTTACATATTTTTCAATAAAATGAGATAATTATTTTAATTATCAAAATATTTTATCGAAATGAATACCATCAATGCTGCTATATATAATGATTATTTGCTACAAATTTCATTGAAATCGGGGAAAAACTTTTGAAAACATTGGAGAAAATGTAATCTGCTTAATAAGTGCGAACGCAGTGTAATCCATTTCACAAACTTTCCTTTGAAAATAATTAATTAATCCTTTATGGTTGGAATTTTGATTGAAGAATAGGGACCCCAGCCTTCTTTAGTTAGGCTTATAAGGCTAACTAACGAAAATATCACGACCTAACCTAACCAATCGTTAGGTTAACTGTACGCCCTTGACGATTGGTTAGGTTAGGTCATGATATTTTCGTTAGTTAGCCTTATAAAGCTAACTAAAGAAGGCTGGGGTCCCTATTCTTCAATAGCTCCCAGACGTTTTCCAACATTAACAAAGCAATTAAAAAAAAATTCAATTTAAAATTTTTTTTAAATAAATTTACTAATTAGTAAATTCTGTGATTTCCTTGAAATCTTTTTCGCAAAACTTTTTGCAGCTATGTTAATTCCACTTTTATTAATTATTATTATTAATTAGAAATCTATAAAGCAAATTTTTAGTTTTAAAATTATATAATTAAAACGCTTAAAAACCATTTAGTTTATATTTTAAGATTTTAATCTTTGCAAACTGTATGAAGTTTGACCTTTGTAATGAATTCTGTGGAGTCAATTCAATGACGTTGTCTTAGTAGATGTCATTAGATGTCGTATATATATATATATATATTCTAGCTGAGGTACCCGGCGTTGCCCGGGATAAATTTCACATTAGATCCCCAGTTTAAATAAAATAAAGTTTAAGACAAAAGGCTGAATTTGATTAAAATGATTTATCTTAAAGCTTCTGGATACACTATGTTTGCAATTTTTCCAGTGGGAGCATAGATGAAGAGGCGTTTTGGTGTGCCAACTCTTGACATGGCAACTTAAAGCTGACCGTGGGAAAAGCAGGGAGTTCCGAGATAGATTCCGGCAGCTTTAAAAGATTGTCCTTGAGATTTATTAATTGACATAGCGAAGAAAAAACGGAGGGGGAATTGAATTCTTTTAAATTGGAATGGTATTTCCGTTGGAATCAAAGGAATCCGTGGGATAAAAACATCTTCATCTTTTGCACATCCAGTGATGATGGTAGCCTCAATTACATTGGTCATCAATGATTTGATAACCAGTCGAGTTCCATTGCGGAGCTTGGGAGGATCTAAGTTTCTGAGCAAAATGATTGGAGCTCCTTCTTTTAAGGTGAGGTTGTGAAGTGGAATCCCAGGAGGCTCCAAGGAGTTGAGGAATTCCACAGGGTACTGGACTGTTTGATCTTGATCAACCACAGTGTCAATGCTTTTGTATGATTTTTGTTCTGAAGGAATTTGCTGTAGGAGCTGGGTGTTGATGAGAGGTTCCCGTGCCAAATTTAGTAGCTCTAGGTCAAACGGTTTGAAGTCGTCCTAAAAAATAATTATATATGAAGCTCAAGATTTTCATGACTGTGTTCTTTTCTATAGTTTTATTGGCCAAATAAGCAAAATTTTCACGGCTGCGTTCTTTTCTGTAGTTTAATCGCGGTGCTGGGGCCTTCGGGTCCAGTAATTTTAATTATTTAATTTATTAACACCTAGGTGCACAACCTGGGAACCTAATCAATATGTGTGTGAAGTTTCATGTGACACACACACACACGTCCTTTCCAGGTACCCGGCGTTACCCGGGACAAATCTCACAAACATACAAACAGACAGGCTGACCGACTCTGTGTTGACATTCTTCATCCCATAAGAGGTTCCCGTGCCAAATTTGGTAGCTCTAGGTCAAACGGTTTGCGCTTGCATAAAGGACAGACAAACAAACAGACAGGCGAAAATATGTATATATATATATATATATATATATATTAAGTTTCGCGGAGACCAGTGGTTTTTGACAAGTCGAAATTTCTTATAAAGATTATGATTGGCCGAAATCGATCATCATGTCAAAATCATCAGCAAAGGAGAGGTTATTTATCCTCAAATTATTCAGTGTTATCCCCTCAGGACTCTGTGTCACTTCCTGAGCCCCTTTTTCCATGACAAAATTAAATAAGAGGGGAGACAGTATGCATCCTCATCTTAGTCCACTCTCCACCCCAAAGGGGTTTTTTGAAAAAACTATACACTGCTATGGGTTGATTGCCCTTTACCCTCATCCGTTGGAAATTTCCAGCAGATTTCAGTAGAGAGTTAACGACAAAATTCCTACGTTTTTTCGTTAGAGAGTTAAGTATGTGTAGATCTTCAAAGGACCTCTTTATGTATTGTTTTTACTGGTTAATATTAAATTTATTTGCCTTCGGTATTTTAGCGCTGCCTAATGGTAAAGAAAGAAATTGCCTTACCTCATTATTTCGTTGGGCCTCGCTTCTGTTTCGATGTAGGGTGCGACGATTTTTTTTTATGTACGGCCATGGTACGATGGAGTTACACAACGAGTTTATTCGGTTTAATTAATATAGGCATTCACTACACTTAAATACCTGAAGGAATAGGCCTATCATTTTGAGTTATTAGTTTTATATTATGAATTATTCACTCAGAAATTATAGGAAGATTAAGTACGTCTCCCTCGCTTAAAGCATCGCTGTAACATAAGCAAGCTCAGAGTGCCGCAAAATATAAATCGTTTGCTTAAGAATCTGCTGATTTTGCAAAGTTCGTTGACTCTTCTCTCGAAGTAATTTTCACGAGTCAGCAGCGGAAAATTTTGAACACGAAATAATAAAGTTTTCTTGTTGTTGGGTGGGCCCAATGCCTCCATTTTGGGTTCTATGTATGTATGGCAATTATTTTAATTCCCAATAGGCTATGTCGCCAATCCCGAGGCAATTTTGTAGATATTTAATTCAATTAATTAATAATTTATATTTAATTAAGAAGTAAAAGTACCACATACGATACCATGTTATAAGCATATATAGTTTTTCCATAGGTTTGTTAATTTGCTACCAACTCTAACTGAGCATTTACTGCTTTCATAGTGTGCTCTGGTCATTCTTATTAACTTCTCTGGGATACCAAACTCTCTTAGTATGTTCCACATACGTTCCACATACGTAACAAAAACCCTGATAAGCAACATCATGTGGTGTACCAATTTACATGTCCTGTAGTTGACTGTGCGTCGACTTACATTGGTTACACCACAAACCACATTAAAGAGAGAGCATACCAACATAAATATCGTCCAAGTAAAATTAACGAACATTACAGAGTAGATCATAAAATATTAAAATCAAAAAATATCTCACAAAACTTTCAAATCTTATCCTCATCACATAACGTACAAAAACTAAAAATTGCCGAAGCCTTTTACATTAAAATGAAAAAATAAAAATTAATATAAAATTTAATGAACTTTCGAATATTCTTAAATTAATTTGAAATTGTATCAAACTTACAATCAAGAAATATATATATATATAACCCATTTTACTTTAAAATTATGTATAAAGCTCTGAAGATGTTCAAAGTATATGAACGAAACGCGTCAGCAGAAGAAAAAATGAAGACAGTATTCTTAGCATACTGCAAATTCTTATCTAGAGTTATTATTAAGAAACTCAGTACTGAAAATAAAAAAACTATTCAGAATATTGGAAATTAAATAGAAATCATTTATAAAGACATAGGCTGATATCGACTTTCTATAATAATAATAATCTTTCAACCTTTCAAATGTTCCGCGCGATGATTCCTCATTTCACGAAGGTCAAGCTTATCGCCTCCCCTCTCAAGTTGGCCTGGTGAAGTAGGAGTTGTTTTCTTGTACTCTCCATTTCACATAGCCAGATACGCCCGACTCATCTGGGATTGTTCTGAGCCAGGTGTCTAATCTTCTTTTGAGGATGTCCACTGCAACACCACTCGTATTCCTTAGTTCCATGGGCAGCTGGTTAAACAGTCTTGGTCCTCTCACAACAAAACTATTTTCCTTCAGGGTTGAGGATGTTCCCTGTCTCGCCTTTAATTTGGGAACACGACACAGTCTTCTTTTTCTACTTTCCACTGTTGTTTAGGAGTTATAGGGTTCAGAGTAAGATTAGGGGCTAGTTTCTCCATTATTTTCCAAGCGTAAATAATGGTGTACCTCTCTCCTCTTCTTCGTTCCAGTGAATATAGGTTTAATTCATGTAACCTGTTTTTTGTGTAATTAATATTTTCAAATTGAAACCTGAGGTTTATATACTGTATATAGTGATTTTTTATTTTAAGTATTTATAACGTGAATGAGTATTCAACATGAAGAGACAGGGGGTGCTGTCATTTTACAAATTAAAACAGAAAGCACAACTCTCGTAAGAAATAGTTCATCCAAAGTTCCAGATTGGCCAGATTGTTGGTTCCCAAAACAATTTAACATGGTTAAACGTTAAAAACAAAAATTTGGACTGCAAAACATATTCAAACATAGGTTGTCTTGGTCTAAAAAGTGAGAAACGTGTACATTTATCTATCCAATGTCACACTGTTTACTTACTGCAAATGGAACATCTAAAGAAATTTAACAGGCGGCTCCAAAAAATAAAATAAAAGAACAGTCATTGTCAAGCGCTCATTTGAAGATGGCCAAGATGATAGAAGAATCCCAAAAGCAGGCACTGCCATCAATAATTAATTGGCACTATTCGAGACATTAGGGGCCGTTCAAAAATTACGTAACGCTATATTTGCTAAAACTTGACACCCCTTTGTAACGTTCCGTAATACTAGACCAAACACCCACTAAAATGTTATGTAACCCCTAATAGGGGGGTGTCTGGTCTAGCGTTATTACGGAACGTTATAAGGGGGTGGGAGGTGTCGTTTTAGCAAAACAAGCGTTACGTAATTTTTGAATGGCCCCTTATGGTTAATATTTTTAATGTAGTTTACAGTCTAGCGAAGTGAAATAGAACTATGTGTGATATTGACGCTGCACTCGATTACAAAAAAAGAATGCGGTTAACATCGGCAATTGTCTTCATTCTTGATTTTCAGTAACTCGCATTGCTGAACATACTTCAGCTCAAATGAAAAAACTCTTTACGAACATAGTTAAGGATGACGCGAAGGTGTGCATAATAACTGACGAAGCATCAACAATAGCAAAGAAAAGTGCGTTGGTTATTTATTTACGGTGTGAAGTCACATCTGCAGCCGAGTCAATAACCATTTTTGTCGATTTGAATGAACTATCATCTACAACTGAGGACAACGCGTCCGGATCTCTAATTGAATGTTTAAATAACCATGGGTTTGACAAAGAATACTTGTTAAAAAATCTGATAGCCTTTTGCTCGGATGGCGCCAATACAATGTTACGCATGCACTCAGTGGGTAGCAAGAAAGTTGACAGAAGTATTTCCAAAGCATTGCTTGAATCATTGCTGATTTAAATGATTTAAATGAAGTGAATCATTTTAAAATATTCTTAGACAAAATTTATTCAATTTACCATCAGCCAAGTAAAATCTAAGTAGAACCCAATGCAATTGCAAAAATTTGGGAACTGAAATTATTAAAATGGGGCGTGTTCTGGGTCCTCGGTGGGCAGTCTGTAATGTGAGAGCCGCCAATGCTGTCTGGAAAGTGTATTCTGCTTTATGTCCATTTTTCCAGAAATTCAAACCTTGCTGGAATAGCTAATATAAAGTTCTTCTACGATTTAGCCCTGATGATCGATATTTTAAGGATATTGTCTTGCTATCAAACGCTTTGCAATCGCGTTCTACAACTTTTCAAAAAGCCGATAAACTTACAAGGTGCACAATAAGAGCAATGGCAGATCTTAAGGGAAGTGTTGATCAACACAAACGGAAGTTCCACAGTTTATTCAGTCAGAAGCGTATAAATGTATACCATTTCACAACAGCCAAAATAGCAGTTCAAAGTTCACATTTTCACCCAGAGATAGAATAATTCAAAATGTAATTAACAAAATTACAGCCAGGCTTTTATCAAAAAGTAATTTTAATTTTAAGTGAAGCAGTCAATATCGATTGCAATACGAAGAACTGTTAGCACTTTTTGATTTATGGGAGCCAACCTCTTGGACATACGATGAAGTACTTTCTCCATGGCTAAAAAGTGAGGGAAAAACTAAAGCGGTTGAATGAGTTGTTAAAATTTGAAATCAACATTAACGACTTCAGGGATTTTGTAGATTCAAACTTGGAATCAAAGAATATTTCTCTTCCACCTACTATTGCAAAAGCTAAGAAAGTAGCGCGTACAGTTGCCATCAGCAGCGAAGAAGCAGAACAAGGCTTTAGCGTCATGAATGATATAACCACAACTGAAAGAAGCAAACTTTCAGTGGTGGGCACGCGCAACAATTTTTGTAGCGCCGCAACCGCAACCGCAACTCTGCTGAAATAGTTGCGCCGCACGCGCAAGCGCAACCCTTTTCAAAAAGTTGCGCCGCAAGCGCAAGCGCAACCAAAAATGTTGCGCCGCAAGTTGCGCCGCAACTGCCCACCTTTGCATTTAACGTATATCTGCAGTGGTGGGCACGCGCAACAATTTTTGTAGCGCCGCAACCGCAACCGCAACTCTGCTGAAATAGTTGCGCCGCACGCGCAAGCGCAACCCTTTTCAAAAAGTTGCGCCGCAAGCGCAAGCGCAACCAAAAATGTTGCGCCGCAAGTTGCGCCGCAACTGCCCACCTTTGCATGATTTAACGTATATCTGCAGTGGTGGGCACGCGCAACAATTTTTGTAGCGCCGCAACCGCAACTCTGCTGAAATAGTTGCGCCGCACGCGCAAGCGCAACCCTTTTCAAAAAGTTGCGCCGCAAGCGCAAGCGCAACCAAAAATGTTGCGCCGCAACTTTTTGCGGCGCAACTGCCCACCTTTGCAAACTTTCTATCGACAATGTTTCCAGTTAATGACGACAAAAATATTGGGAAAACCTTTAGCAGATTGGAATGCTGTACCTTTCGTCAAGACTTCGTTTCGAAGCCACCGTCAAGCAAATGATACGAGAGTTCGAAACAAACTCGTTATTCAACCATTGGAAAACCAACAAGCGATATGGAAACTTCTTTGAACGAGACGGCGATTATGCACTATGCAGCTACGTTTTATTTCTTGAAAAATGACAAAGTGCAAAAATGCAACTAAGTATATTAAATATTTATTCAATTGGAGTCTAAGTCTTCTAGTTGAAGCAAGTAGTAATGCTATTGTCATTACACTTGCGTAACTTAAGTTAATTACTTTCTAACAACTTTTGAATACTGAATTCCACAACTTAACTGATGCCGATTTCATGAAAATTGCGGATATCGATGCTGATTCTTCGCCTTGATTCTAAAAAATCAATTCCCTTCATAAATTATACTAATCTAATTTGAAAACTTTCAATTTTCATATTTTTACATTTCAAATTTATTTAAATGCTTTCCTTAGCTCACTACAATATACAGTACCAGAATTTGTTACTCAAATATCGTAGCTAAAGTGATGGTAAACAGATGTATTACCAGTAAAATTATAAAATAATTTTTTTTCATTTCCATAAATTGAATACCAATATTTAAATTGTTTTTTCTTATGTTGAAGTATTTTCTTCCTTCAACAATGTCAACAGCAACAAAATTTTTCATTAAAATTTCAAGGCCCTGGTGGCCCATTTCAATAAAAAAATGGATATACAATTTGGGTTTATAAAATTATTAAAATATTTAAAATGAAGTCAATATAATAAGATGATACAATATAGAATTATTATTAATATAGAGTAGATTACAATAGTTTATAATATTTTGAGATTGCTAGTTAGAGAAAATGTAAATTTATGGGTAACTTATTAAACTTTGCCTTTTTATGAATGTAAAATATATTTTATACAATTACACTTTGAAATGAATATAAATTATCGTGTATTTTTATATGTTCAGTTTTCTATAAATATAGATTTTGTTTTGTAATGAAAATTTTAAAATTGCAAAGAATCGGTAAGAAGAATCGGCTAAATTTGGCCATGCCGATGCCAAAAAATGGCCGAGTTTGCCGATCACGATTAATCGGTACAGCACTAATATTAAATTGATGTTCACTCCAATAAAAATTATCATGATTAAGTATCGCTATATTATGTCTTAAATCATTAAATTATTAAGTTAATGATCACCTATCCACCCGTTTAACTCCCTTGTATATTGAATCGGTTGTTAATTAATTGACAGCACATCCCTGTGTGTGTGTGTGTGTGTGTGTGTACGGGGCTCCAATAAACCTTAGCCCCCCCCGCCCATGGCATAAAGCCCTAAACCATTAGAGGTACAATAAAACTAAACATACCTTACAAAAGAGAATTTAATCCTGCATTTAATGAGAAACAATTAAAACTTGGTGTTCCCACCATTGGCTTCCAAGACAGCCTGAATTCGCTTTGGGTAGCTTGCCAAAAGTGACGTGAATAGATCTTGATCGTTAAGCAAATTTGCTAAAACAGTTTCAATGTGTTGCGTCATTGTATCCTTCGAAAATCGATTTGCTGCAGGTTTTTTAAACAAGAGACATTCAACCTTGTCCTTTATAACTGATCCAATGTGTTCACAGACGTTCAGGTCAGAAGAATTTCCTGGCCATTCTTCATTTCCAAAGAAATCGATCTCATGGTTCCGCAACAACTGTTGAGTGGCTAATGCCTTAAAGCAGGGGACTTATCGTGCAGAAGTGTGACCTGATCGACATCCATAACATTGTTTGGGTTTCTTAGAAAAGGAATGACATGCTGGGATAGAATAATATCACGAAAATACTGTCCATCCCAACTCTGACCATTTGGCTTCAGCACCCACATGAGCTTCTTTGCAGTGAACAAAACAAACACACCAACACAGTCTGGACTTTTTAATAATTCGCGATAATGTTCATTGTCATCGATTTCATCTGGTGTTGTGGCCCACACTCGATCATTTTGGTAGTTAGGCCTACGTGTTACGTAAACAAAAAATTCATCGGAGACAGCTAAATGCATGAAATCATCCACATCCCAATCTTCAAGATAATGGGCAAACCACATTCTGTCATCGATGTTAAGTTGAGTTTTTCTTGGCTTTGGAAGTTCATGCCAAGGCTTTAAACCTTGCCTACGACGGTACAGTCGAATGATCTCACCACTAACGATCTTTCCTCTCAACACTTCGATCTCTCTAGAAAGTTTAGCACAGCTGTTTTTCCGCTTACGCGTACCGCTTTCAATGATGTCCTTTGTTTCCTGAGAGAGTGGCAAATTTGGGCGCCCAGATTTGGTTGTATCTATTTCACATTCATCCAAAGTTTTATTCCAATTTCTTTTGACGAAGTCCTCACTTCTTCGCAACTTTTTGGCAACCCATGAACGTGTTATAAAGGTAGCTCCAGCATCACGAGCTTCCCGAAATGTTATTGCTCGTATTTGATCTATCACACGTTGCCTCTCCGAATCACCAATTAATCGAGAAGCCATTATATTATCACTTTGTCAGCTAGAGTAATTTTAATACCTGCAATAAATAAAGAATTTTATATATTTTTATAAAACTATTTCGATATAAGTAAACATGTAAGCTGCAAATGGGAGGGCTAAGGTTTTTTGGAACCCCTTTTTATATATATATATATATATATATATATGTATAGAAACGACGTAAGTATAGAGGAGTGTTCTGCACACGAGGAAGAGAAATAACAAACAAATGAAAAATAAGGCACCCGCCCGGGAATCGAACCCAGGATCTTCCGATTGCCGGTCAGACGTGCTAACCACTACACTACGGAGCCACGATAGTCAGAAGTTGTAATTCTCCTACATAGGGCAGAAACCAATGCCTTGAGAGGGCACCCTCGCAAACGTGAATATGTACATTTAACTGCAATGACCGCGCAGTATATTAACGTATAGAAACGACGTAAGTATAGAGGAGTGTTCTGCACACGAGGAAGAGAAATAACAAACAAATGAAAAATAAGGCACCCGCCCGGGAATCGAACCCAGGATCTTCCGATTGCCGGTCAGACGTGCTAACCACTACACTACGGAGCCACGATAGTCAGAAGTTGTAATTCTCCTACATAGGGCAGAAACCAATGCCTTGAGAGGGCACCCTCGCAAATCGTGAATATGTACATTTAACTGCAATGACCGCGCAGTATATTAACGTATAGAAACGACGTAAGTATAGAGGAGTGTTCTGCACACGAGGAAGAGAAATAACAAACAAATGAAATAAGGCACCCGCCCGGGAATCGAACCCAGGATCTTCCGATTGCCGGTCAGACGTGCTAACCACTACACTACGGAGCCACGATAGTCAGAAGTTGTAATTCTCCTACATAGGGCAGAAACCAATGCCTTGAGAGGGCACCCTCGCAAATCGTGAATATGTACATTTAACTGCAATGACCGCGCAGTATATTAACGTATAGAAACGACGTAAGTATAGAGGAGTGTTCTGCACACGAGGAAGAGAAATAACAAACAAATGAAAAATAAGGCACCCGCCCGGGAATCGAACCCAGGATCTTCCGATTGTCGGTCAGACGTGCTAACCACTACACTACGGAGCCACGATAGTCAGAAGTTGTAATTCTCCTACATAGGGCAGAAACCAATGCCTTGAGAGGGCATTGGTTTCTGCCCTATGTAGGAGAATTACAACTTCTGACTATCGTGGCTCCGTAGTGTAGTGGTTAGCACGTCTGACCGGCAATCGGAAGATCCTGGGTTCGATTCCCGGGCGGGTGCCTTATTTTTCATTTGTTTGTTATTTCTCTTCCTCGTTGCAGAACACTCCTCTATACTTACGTCGTTTCTATACGTTAATATACTGCGCGGTCATTGCAGTTATATATATATATATATATATATATATATATATATATATATATATGTCCCGTAAGCCCACTGCATACACTCAACCTTTGGGAAGTGACCCGACCACTGATCCAAGTACTTAACACATGTGTCATAAAACTCAACTAATATTTTCTTTACAGATAAGGAATCATTAGAATCAATCAACCCATCTTGTTCAAGTTTGTTTACAAGACTCCTGACTGAGAATGGCACAAACACATCATCTTTCTTTGATTGCAAATTATCCTTCAGATCAGAAATTGCACTCATCACTTCCACAACTGATATATGTTCACCCTCAATCTTTAAAACCACTTGGTGAAAGGTGGCTGCTTGACAGTGCACAAAGTTGAGCCATATCTCTGATTGTGGATTTTCACAAAAGTTTTTCAGTATCACCGGACACTTGCTTTGGCTCAGAAAGTATGATCTTAAACCAGGAAACAACTTGAGTATTCTTTCAACTGCAGGCATTAATGCCAACCACCTTGTTTTACTATATCCCAGTAACTGTTTATATTCAATGTCCACAAAATCACAAAACTCTTTCAGCTCTTCTACTCGATGTAGAAATATGAATATATTTTTACAACCACTGTTTCCACATCAATTGGCAGACAGTCACTGGCAGACTGAACAGCATTATGTACAATATGTGCAAAACAACCAATCCCAATTAGTTCTCTACCAATGTAGTCATTTAGCTTCCTGAAAATGTTATTCTCCTTTTCTTGCAGCACCACCAAAATTACAGTTAGTGTTATCACCAAAGAAAGCAACTAATTTTGCCCAGGTCATGCTCTTCAATAATAATAGTTAAATATTTCACCACAATATCTGAGGTTTCTCCAGGCTGAGATTTAAAGTCAATAGGCTTCACTTGAACACCTTTATATAGCTGAAAGAAGCGAATTAAAACAGGAAACAGCATGTTTCCATGGTTGCTTGCATCAGTTAGCAATGTTATGCAATGAGCATCCTTTAATTGTTTTTTTAATTCTGTTTCAGCATATGGTGCAAATACATTTGAAACAATCGCTTCGCACTTTGTTCTGGCACATGAAAATTTTGGTTCAAAGCATGTTTTCAAAATTTTTGTTGCACAATCAGTAGATCTGAAGCTTTGATTTTTCCCTGACTGTATGGTAAGCCCACAAACCTTCAGCAGCAGCTACTTCTAAATCCTTATTACTAGGCGTCACACTTTTAAAATAATCACTCACTATCTTACTAGATGAGGCACCTATGAAAAACTATATAGGGCTATGGGTTGATTGCCTGATACCCTCATCCGTTGGAAATTTCCAGCAGACTTCAGTGGAGAGTTACCGACAAAAGCCCTATGTTTTTTCGTTAGAGTTATATATATGTAGGTCTTCAAAGGACCTCTTTATATTTAATTGTTTTCGGGATTTGGACTACCCAATGGCAAAGAAAGAAATTGCCTTACCTTATTATTTCGTTGGGCCTCGCTTCTGTTTCGATGTAGTTAGGGCCGTGGTCTTCTTCGATGTAGGGCCGTTACGATGGAGCCTACACTTTGTAACTAATATAGGCAGTCACTATATTATAAGGAATTCACTCAGAACTTTAGGGAAGACAAAAGCACATCTTCCCTGTTTAAAGCATTCGCTGTAACAAAGAGCTCCGAGCGAGCCGATATAATATAATCTTCGTATTTTAGTATAAATTGCTGATTTGGCGAAGGTTGTTGACCCTTGCCTTGATGTAATCTCATGAGTTGACAATGAAAAATTTTGATCACGCGAAATAAATGTTTCTCGTGGTTATGTAAGCCCGATGCCTACATACGGGTTCTAGGTATGTATGGCAATCATTTCATTCCCAATAGGCTATGTCGCCAATCCCGAGGCAATTTTGTAGATATTTAATTCAATTAATTAATAATTTATATTTAATTATGAAATAAAGGTACCACATACGATACCATGTTGTAAGCGTGTATAGTTTTTCCATATACTCGGGGGGGGGCAGAGAAAAATTTGTATGTTATAGATCAAATTTTTGGACAATGTGTGTTTTTTAAACCATGTGAAATGGATTAAAAGGAATGAAGTAAGAATTTAAAAAAAGAGAAAGGTTACTCAAGACCTATTTAAATACAAAAGTTCAAGAGGCTAACTTCTCAAGTTTAGTTTAGTTATGTCAATCAGTTTGACTCCCCTTAGGTATAGGAAATTTATGGAATTAAAGTAAAGTTATTAAGCACTTCAACTTTGCTAATTATTTGTGTAAATTTTATAAGTCACCAGTTTCTAAATGCTGGTTTACTGATGTTTTGGAGTTTTGTCACGTTTTGTTTTGTTAACGATTTATGTTTTAAAGTGACTTCTACGTTGGTGAGTTAATTGAAATGTACTGTACTTCCATGTTGTGTTGTTTGGTTAAAAGAGTTTGTACTGTATTCAAACCTCCTACCACTTCAGACTAGTCAATACCCGTAGTTTTAGTGGAGTAAATGTTACTCCTCCACAGGTAGATCTGGAGGGCTTGGGGCTTTGAATCCTATACTGTTTGTGTGTTGTTTGGTCTCTGGCCAAGGGAGGCCATAAGACCGTTGTTGTAGTTTGGTCTCTGGCCAAGGGAGGCCATAAGACCCTTTTGAATAGTTTGGGCTATGGCCAAGGAAGTACTCCGGGGGTGGACATTAGACAGAAGACGGGGAGTGCTGGAACTTCCTGTCTCATCTGCCCTGTGAGCAGTCCAGTATGCTCCGAAACACACTCTTCTCCCTTTATTCTTCACTATACATACAGTACATACATTTTTCACACTACAATTTTTTCAAAATTTATAAGAAAAAAATAGCACCATAAATAAATAAAATGGGCCTCAGACGCTCACCTTTGCCCCCTTCCTACATAATACGAGTATATTAGTCCTAGGTTTAATTTCATTGCATTACGCAGATTTTCATAAACTTCAAATTCGTGATTATCAGTGATCAAAGTTGTAATTATCCCGAATAAGATGGTTGTTAATAACCATCACACGTCCACCATTACTATAACATCCACCAGATTTTGATTTAGTTTCAGTGATATTGGGAACCCCATCAGAACGAAAGCCAAGTCTGATGCACTCACTCGTTCGGGATAAACACTCACGCTTATTTTTCAAATTTAAGGTTAGTAAAACGGTGATAGACTCATTATGCATTTGTTAATGTTGTTCATATTTGAGTATCAGGAAGATAACATTAATCAAAATTGAAAAGGTTTTTTCTGCATTCGGGGAAAAAAAAATATTAGTTACTGGAGCAGAAAAATTGTGAAATAATCAAAAATAGCCTCTAAGAACTAATGTTTAACGCTGAATATACCTTACATTTAATAAAATATAAAGTTTAACTGCAATTGTGAAAAACACGAGGAAGACGTCATGAAAAAACGATTTCATTACAAAGCATTTAATATCTACTTGGCATAAAAAATAAAAAGGCTTTCAAAACAGTTTTTTTTTTTTTTTTAAATTAGTCAAAAAATGGGTTCAGTGACCTTATGTAAGGTTCAAAGACCGTAAGACCTCTTAAATATCAGTGATCTTAAATGGGGGAAAAAAATTTAAAATCACTGATAAAATCAAAGCAACATTGAATTTGGGAGGCAAATTAACCTTCAAAGTGGTTATGGAATCACAACAACAAAAAGTCAAACCACTGAAAACACAAATACACAATACTCTGTCGACAATTAAAATGCTCTTCAATTATAACAATAATACATTCAGTACTTTATCAAAAATAAAACACTAAAACGGGAAGAATGATCTTTTTGCTAATAGAAAGGTTATTAAGGATATCGTATGCTGAAAAATGATGACTGAAATTTCTCAATCGGTAAATATCAGGGATTTTATATTTCGGAGGGCTAACTTCAGGGGGGGGAAAAAAAAACTATCTACTGATACAATGAAGAAGGCCTCTGTGAACCAAGCAAACTAAAACTTCAATTATTATTATTATTATTATTATTATTGTAATATATATATATATATTATATTATGAAATTATTTCACGAAAGTATATATATATATATATATATATATATATATATATATATATATATATATATATTATATATATATACATATAATTTGTGCTCTTTCATGCTTTGCAAGCAAAACCTATTTTATCATGACTTTCATCCTCAAATATTTTATTCGTATATATATATATATATTATATATATATATAATGTGTGTGTGTGTGTGTGTCCCAAAAGTCACTTAACATTTTTGGTACAAAATACCAACAGTATAAGTGACTTTCGGAACACCCTGTATACAATAAAATAAACATACGATACCAACATTCTGCCCTGTTTTTATCTATACTGTTTTTTATTCATATTTCAATGATTTTTATCAAACGAATTTAATTTTTTGGTCTTTTTTAGAGTATTCATAGAAAGATTCAAGTAGGGACAATAGTGATCAACTTAATTGCAGGTATTTAAGTGTGTGTGTGTGTGTGTGTGTGTGTGTGTGTGTGTGTGTGTGTGTGTGTGTGTGATCAAAGTTTATAACCCTAAAAGTTAATATCATTAACTTTATTATTCATGGCACCGATTTCTTTTTTTTTTTTAATCATACAATTAAAAAGCAAAGTAGTAGTAGTAGTAATAATTCAGTTAAAGAAGAAAAATTAAGTTTCCATAAAATTTCAAATTACTCATATACTGATCACAATATTTATACGTATTTAATATTAAAACTTTTAAAATAACGAATCACAAACTTACACCTACCAAATAATAATAATATTATTATTATTTTTATTATTATTATTTATTATTATTATATATTACAATACAGATATTAAGCTAGTTTAAGTCGTTAAAACTGTTCTTCCACAATTAACACATTGAGGGGGGGGGGGGGAGAGAAGGAGCAAAGGGGACTGGTAGGGGGAGGGGGAGTTACGAGTTGGAGGGGGGCGGGATCTGGGGGTGGGAGGAGGGTAAGGTTTGTGAAAATGACGGGGTTTACGTGTGGTAAGGAGCTACATAGGTGGAGGGGAAGAGTCCTTTGCGGTTGCCAACTTCACCGCTCCACCAATGCTGGTCCGATTGATCCGTTACAGTAATGACGTCACCACGTCGAAATTCCAACTCCCCTTGTTCTTGCCGAGTAAAGTCGTAAAGAGCTTGAACCAAGAACTGAAACGAAAAGGTACGATAGAAAGGAAACTAAACAAAAAAGTTTTAATTAAAAAATCTGCATCCGAATCACGATATAATTAAGAGTTTTCTTACGGTCTCAAAAATGGGGGTGGGACGTTGGATCAGTTGGACGAACCAGAAAAAATTAACTTAACTGAATCTCGATGATCACTTTTTTGCCATTCTTCTTCATTAAAATTAATGCCCAACCCCTTACCAATAAATACCAAAAAAAATTATGCATTCATACTAGGCCGGGTCGAATTTTTTTATTTCTTACGTACATAGTGTGAGGTGGCTCAATCAATCATAGTAACACCCTGGTAAAATATTTTTGAATTCCGAGAACCCCTACCCACCCTACCGGTTTCAGTTTTCAGAAAATTCGTAAAATTAGAGATAATTTGCGATTTACTTCGAATTTTTTTTTATTATTACAAAAGTTCGCTTATAAAACAGTTATATTTATTTTTTAATGAAAAAAATTTAAAAAATACAAAAATGCATGAAAAAAAAAATACATAAATTTTTAGCTATTATTGGTAGAAATTTAGAAATTAAGACAGAAATTCAATAAAATTTTTGACCTAAAACTAATTTTTTTTTTATTCCTTCCATTGACCTTTCCACTCAAAAGTAAGCAGTTCTTTTCTAGACTCTAAAGTATTTAAAATAAATTGATGCCGATTAATATAACCATTTCTTTCCTGACTAGATTTAGTTACTAAGTTCACACCCCGTTCAACGCTTTGGCTGTGACATGGAAAATCTAGTATTTCTAGAGGTTTAGTTCTAATCTGAAGCAATTGCTCATTGGTAAAATTACTTAGCAAAGGTGGAGGAGTGATTATCTGCTCATTCCAATTAATCAAATCAATATAATCATTTGCTAGAAAATTTATAGATCTTGGTAGCTCAAAATTTCTGGCTCTTGAAAACCCAGTTCTGAAAAGAATTCTCTTTTGAATTGCTAGCTCTCTAACATGTAATCGTTCGTCAGAAACCATTGACAGGAGTATATTTTCAGGATTAGCGAAGTAAGCGTTGTTTTTCATGACCAGCTCAATAATTTAGTTAACTTATCAGCATCTTCTATAAGTCTAGTAACTCTAACATAAATTCTCTTTGTATCAATTGTTGGGCAAAAATTTTTGCCAAATTTCTTTTATATCTTGAACAAGTACGTTATAGCAATCATTTTTACTTATTTTACCCTGTGCTTTAGATTCTTCCTCTCTAACAATAAAATGGAAGTGCCTTACATCAGCTTTTGATGGCGTCAAGGCAGATGAAAATTTTGCTGGATATCCGAAGGCTGCATTGTGGCTTCTTTTTCTAGTAGCCATAATTTAATTTAATAAGATTTTAACTATATTTTATTTATTACTGATATTTTAAAATTAAATAACGTATTTTAATACAAACTTTTAACATTCTAGGTACCTAAATAGGAATCTGGAAAGAAAAAAAAATAATAATATAATATTAGGTCTTATATCCGGTGCTATGAGTCAGCACCGGATTTAAGACCCTACCCCCTAACCCCCGATCTCAAAAAAAGTTGGTGAATGGTCTATTCTGATGTAATTCGTGCCGGGGAATCCGATTTTGGCCATCCGAAAGCCAAAAAATTAATATTTAGGGTCGATTTTTACGATTTTCGATTTTTGGCCTATTTCCCATACAAATTCATATGGAAAAAAGTGAGTATCAGTAAGGGGGGGGGGGGGGGGGGGGGGGGGGGGGGGGGGGGGGGGGGGGGGGGGGGGGGGGGGGGGGGGGGGGGGGGGTACAAAATGATCAACCTCACAATATGTGCCTAAGCAAAATCTTGAACTTGACCCCTTTTCGACCCGGCCTAATTCATACACACACTTTTATCCATCATAGCTCGTGTTTCGGGTGAACACACGCTACATCTTCGATTATGCGACTGTCTGAGTAGCGGTATTTTACATACACCGGGTGATTACAAATGATCTTCCCGATTTTAAACATTATGAAAAAAATAAAGCTACAGCGAAAAGCAAGATATACAAATAAAGAACAACTCAAAAGTTTTATTTACGAGCTATTGAAGTTCAATATGAGCTCCTTTTGTGGCTCTGCAGACATCAAAGCGGTATTCTGTTTCCCTCCATACATTGTGTAGCATATCATACTGACCTTTTCTAACAGCCTCACGTATCCTTTCCTTCAAATGTTCCAAACTTGTTGCCAGTGGTAGAACAAAATTTCATTTTTGACATAGCCACAGAGGAAGAAGTCATGGGCGAACGAGCCGGCCAAGGAATGGACCCCCACACCCGATCCAACGATCAGGCAATTGTTCATTCAGAAATGTTGTAACCTCAAAAGGAGCTCATATTGAACTTTAATATCTTGTTTTTGCTGTAGCTTTGTTAGTTTTTTCATAATAAATGTTTAAAATCGGGAAAACCATTTGTATATAAGAATTATTCAAATTTAAATAAAGCAGAAATAACGAAAGAACATTAGCCTTATATTACTTTAACTACAACGAGTATACCCGCTTCTGCAGTTACATTACTCAACCCAACCCAGGAACTAGCAGACAGGAGCAACCCTCAGCCTCACCACCGTAACCACTGAGCTACCGGGCGCCCATTACAACTAAAGCCAAGGCCAAGCGAAAAACATATGGTAAAAACAGTTGCTATACAATCTTTTTTTAAAATTAGCCTATTTTCGCCACTGTTTGGGTTTTATACAAAAAAATAATGAAACTTCACATTACTAAATCAATTAATCCTAATTATGGGCCAAATTACATATGTAATCTAAATGACGGTATTATTGTGACAATTCTAATATTCATTTTATAATTTATAAATATATACTCATATATAAAAAATATTTTCACAATGACTGTAATGACTACACTGATTTAACCTTCATCAGGAAGCCATTATGAGAGTCAAAACATTGAAACAGATGATGATATTCGTTAAAAGTTCTTAAATATGAAATACAATGTTTCATTCATGCGATTATTTCATTACAGACTTTTTATAGCAACATTTTGAAAGATTTTTGGCCTGGGGTCATATAGACCCAATGGTTCCAACAACGTAAATAAATTGATAGTTCTGGCGAGGGTTAAATTTATTGTCTAATTTTATCTGCAAGTTCATTTATATATTTTAAATTAATACTTCTTATGATTATTAATCATAACTACCTATGAAATGAAGTTTTATTTTTAATTAATCCGAGAGCCCAGTAAAGCCTAAAGCTTAAGAGCTAAATTAAATTAAATAAAAATAGTCCAACGGACAATTACTTATTCTGTTAAAATTATTATTATTATTATTATAAACGTGGTAATATTTTTTCCCATCCAACTACTATCCACACCCAATAACGCTTAACTTTGCTGATTGACGGGAGGCGATGCTACATTAGCCAAAAGGCAGCCCAAGAAAATTAATTCAAAATGATACTGTGAAGAATTGTTCCGCACTGCATTGCATTGAACTAAATTGAATTTTTGTCATCAGAGATGCTAAACTACCCTTTCATGCAAGATGGGATATCGACACACCGTTCTGAAGTAACCATTAATTTTCTTGATAACAAATACGAAGACTTCACTTCAAATACAGCCCAGATTTGAATCCTGTCAATTATTTGGTTTAGGGAAACATACAGGAGATAGTGTATCGTAGAACCCAAATCAATAACACAAAAATTGAAGGAGAGAACATAGCAACAGTGGCGTAAGAGGTTACGAGCTATTGTTAAAACTGATGAACATACTGAACTCCACCATGACCAATAACCACTCTCTCTACACACCAATCTAACCAAGCCGAAGGAGAAGCAACATTACCTAAATAAATCAATTGTGGCAACGAACTTTTTTTGTACGTAATTTCTCGCAAATATTTTTGAAAATAGATATACAAAGTTAAAACTAGCTAGCTAACTGTCGATACCGTGTTTACACATTTCTTCCACGCTTTAACAAAGTTATCAATAATGAAAATGACAAATTTTTGGTGGGACACTACATATAACGTTTTACTCTTGGCCTTTGACACTGGTCTCTGCTAAGGAGGGAACTATTTTAGTAGACCGAAATTATTAATGTGTAAAAACTTTCCAATCATAAATTTCAATCACAAAATATGTCGAGAACTTTGACTCACTCTCGTATCATGGTACGTCTTAAAGATATCTTCGACGCCCAAATCTTAATATATATGTCCCACTCTTCCACACAATCATTAATGTCTCATAAATAATGACTATCAACCTCTGTAGTATACATTTGTTCCATTAATATGAGCATGTATAAGAATACTAGGACCAGTCAATAAATTCGCGGAATCACCGTTACCGTTTTTTAATGAAAATTCCACGAATTTATTGACTAGAACGTCGTACTTCATCGAGAACCGTGAATTGAAAAGGTCCCATCATTGACAAATTAGTTCCAACTGACAAATTTAGTTCTCTGCCCAGAGATGAAATAAAGCATTACCTCTTCAGGTGTCATGTCCCTTAGTTTGATGTCGTGTGAGCGTGAGACGGAGGCTGACCGATGATATTCAACTAATTCGTTCAGGGAGTTGAATTTAACAACCCAAAGGAAGAACTTTCCCTGGGCATCACGGAGGACTTTGAAGTGCTGAACTCCATCCACGCACCTATAAAAATACTTAAATTTAACTCGCGCTCTTTCGTTATCGATTTTTCAATACGAAAATAATGAATCCCACGTCACTCAGGCTACAGACAGGGATACTAGAATTTCTTAATCCTTTTCACAAACAAAAGCATCACACAAAGTTAACTATTTGTATTTGTTAGAATAATTTTATTCATATAGAATGCGGTTGATAACCTAATGAGACGCAAACTATTATTTTTTTTACATTTAATTAAGATGAAACGAAAAACGCATAGTGTGGAGTAACTGCTCAAGAAATGTGACAAAAGTATCAATTATATTTATCATCTTGGTTAAAATAAGGAAAAGTGTGGGAGGTGGAAAATACCGACAATTTTAGGATGGATTATGATGCTCGTGGGAACTCATTTTGCGTGATTACCTCTAACGTAAGCAGTTAAGTGCAGTCATAAAGACGAGGAAAATATGTAGTGCGACACTTTGGCAGATTCTACCCAAATATTTCTATAGTGATACGCAAAATTAATTTAGGATACGGACTTTCATATTAAATTGAGTTAAGTTAAATCGGATTAGAAGAGCTGTCGATAAAATGAGTATAGGTCAACCTCAAAGGTGATCGAAAACTATAAAAAAATAACTGAAAGGGGATGCGAAGTTTGTATAATACAAGCTTCGCATCTCCTTTCTTACATTGTGGGATGCAGGACTGAGAAACGCCCTCTCCTTTCGAAAGAAACGCAATTTTCTGCAATCCCAATTGTAAAATTTAATTTTGTACGAGGTAATTAATGAATGTGTCGTGATTATGAAGAGCTAAAGTTCGTTAGTTTGGGTATTTTAAATTAATACATTTTACTCGTGTATTTATTACATATAACTTAATCATAAATACCTTTGAAGTAATAGGTTATCTTTTAATTAATCCAAGAACCTAGTAAAGCCTAAAACTTAAAGGTCAAATTAAATAAAAAATAAATATCAACAGTCCAATTAAGGATTGGACGTTTTGTTAAAAGTACCATAATATTGTACAAAAAAAACTGATTAATGTGTTGTGTTAATTTTTATCAATAATGGATTTTCACATTGATAACTTTGTATATCCCTATAGTCACCAGTTGGTTCGTTAAGTTTTAAAATATTTACTTGGGAACAGTGAAAGTTGAAACGGTGTCCATCAAAACTATTGCCTTTTTTAGAATTTGTTTCTAAACGATATTTTAGAACTATCTGCACTACTCAACACTAGAATGCTATTGAAATAAATAAGGACGATTGAAAAGGTAATATCTAGTAAGGTTTTGGGTACGTTCTGCTCTACAAATTTTTTATATTTAAATTTAACACAAATACTGATATTTTCGATACGATTTAATTTCATGTCAATTTGTATTGAAAAAGTCGCATCAACTGAATTCACCCTTACAAGTTCATGAAGTTTGGTTCAAATTTGTTTGTGCACACTCACGTAGGGGAAAAAACCAAAGGGAGAGAGAATCCCCAACTATATGTATCTTTGTGCTTAGCCCAGTAAAGCCACATTAGCCTCTTGCAATCCCCATTAAAAAAAATACATTTTTTATTCTTTTTTAAGATTTAATTCAAAAGGTTTCAACAACCTAAGTTTTCTTATAAATGAAAATCTATTTGAACTTCCAAAACAAACACATGACAGGTTACCTTATTTATTAGTGTGTGTGTGTGTGTGTGTGTGTGTGTGTGTGTGTGTGTGTGTGTGTGTGTGTGTGTGTGTGTGTCATACGCCTGTCTTTTTCTTTTCTTTGACCATTTATTTTCCTGAGCTAACCACAAATGGATCAAATGGTTTTTCTTTGTTAGTCTGTAGTTCTGTAATTCCTATAAGATAGTATCCTCACCTCAGCATTTCCCAAACTGTAGGGCTCAAAACCTACTGAAGAAGAGGCGCGAGGTGGTTAGTGGAAGAAAAATAAAAAATTAAAAATCTGGATATTTTCAATAATTTCATCCACTATCACTTATACCCGGTAGTGTAGGTAAAAATTTTGAAAATGTGTCATGTACTAGAGTACATTCAAAATAGAGGCATTCATTTTTAATGCTACTTCACAGTGATTATGGTACCACTAAATTATACACTATGAATACTATTTGCATTTGAAGTAAAGGGGACGTGAATAAATGATTTCAATTTGAAGGGGGCATTGGATAAGAAAGTTTGGGAAACGCTGCCTTATGGTTAGGTATAAATTCCCAACTGTAATTTTGCTGACTGAAAACATTGACAGTGATTTACAAACACGTTCAAACTTGTTCATTCACTTATCAGGTAATTTGCGTGATGATGAGTTGAAGCAAGTGCAAGTGCACTTTAAGGGTGCTTCACACAAGGGATACCCTGACGTGAATTTAGAGAGAGTAATAGGACTCGTTTTAAACCGAACTTACTTATGATGATTTGATGGCTACAAACCAGAACAAAGAAATTTGAATGAAATTTTACATTTTCTATCGAGGTCGATGGATAAGTTTTCTAAATTAATAAAAAAAAATTATCGCATTGAATAATTTAGGCACTACCCAATGCTGAATTTAAGTTTTATTTTACAATTCATTAAATCGTGTAAATAGGTCATATTCCACACGCGAAAAGACTAAGCAAAGTGGGCACAGAAGCGCTAGTGATCAAGGGTCTACATCATTCACATGGCGATTTTTGCAGGGGCTTCTGTTACTAGTAAAAAAGCATTACAATTTTTCCTATTGTTGGGAGGAATTGTACATGTAGTCTCGTGTAATATTATTTTACATAATTTTACTGTACTCATATTGATGTCTGTTTTCAAATCACTTATTGCGACTTGTATCATTTCTCTGAATTAGGTTAATGAAAAATGAATTTAGTATAGATTGTGGCATGTGCTACTGAGAGTGATCAGTGATTGTGCGTGTTAGAATGGATCCTGCTAGACGAGCAACAGTAAACTTCACCTATCCATTACGTTGTTTTTACATGTTCAGGTCGAATTTGTTATTTTAAAACAGTAATTTTATTATTATTAACACATACATACATACATACATACATACATATATATATATATATATATATATATATATACTGGTCAAAAAAAGAAACGCAATTTTTGAGATTTATTAATAAACATGAGGACTCAGTATATAGTAAATGATTCTTTAACATAACAAACAGTCAATAACGCGTATGGCCACCCCTAGCCACAATGCAGGCTTGGAGTCTGGCCCTCATCGACCTCAACAGTCTCCGCAGGAAAGCAACAGGGATGGCCTCCACTCTTCAATAATTGCATTGGTCAGTTCCCTGATGTTCTGCGGCTGATGCTGACGTCTGCGAACTCGCCGTTCAAGTTCATCCCATGCGTGCTCTATCGGTGACATGTCTGGGCTGAAGGCTGGCCATGGTAAGGTCTGCACCTGTTGTCCCTGCAGGTACGCCTGCACTATCCTGGCTGCATGAGGTCTGGCATTGTCCTGTTGCAGGAGCACCAATTCTGGATGTTGCCTCATGAATGGAAGAACATGTGGGTGAAGAATCTCATCCCTGTAGCGCTGGTCAGTCAGAGCTGATAGGCCCACGATAGGTCACGGTGCTGATAGGCCCATTGCAGGCGTCGTTGCCTTCTTGCATCAGTGAGAAAAGGACCTCTGTACGGCCTGCGGGATCGGAGTCCTGCATTACAAAGTCGGTTTCTGACGGTCTGGTCACTAATTCTGTTGTTGTGGATACCAGGTGTCTCTCTGGCTGTCTGACGAGCATTCCGCTGCCGATGACGCAGGTGCTGCAGTACAATGTGGCGATCCTGGCGTTGGGTCGTCACACGAGGTCGCCCACGTCTTGGCAGGTCCTGAACACTTCCTGTGGCATTGTACCGTCTAACAAGCCTAGGGATTGTGCTGGGATGCACATGCATTCGTTGTGCAACTTGGGACAGCAGACATGCCTGCATCCAACATGCCCAAGGCACGACCTCTGTTGACCTCTGAGAGTCGTGGCATGCCTCAATCGCGGGAAAAAGTTTGGTTTTCAACGGGCAGTGTGTATTCTGTGAAGTCAAAGAAAAATGCATGCCTTCATAAAGAATACATTCAATTTAATCTCTGTTTATTGTTTGTAACAAATGGCGTCTTAGCCGGGATTAGTCAGGTTTAAAAAATGCACTAAGTGGCTTTAAAAGATTTGAACAAACATTTAACCATAATCTTGAAACTGTGATAATACCACTAACAACTTAAATTTTACACCATATGCAAGCTAATTGCGTTTCTTTTTTTGACCAGTATATATATATATATATATATATATATAATATATATATAATATATATATACACACACAGTGGTGGGCACCGTTAACCAAAAAGTTAACTTCGATAACGATAATCCGATAATTTTACTACAAAGTTAATGGAAGTTAACGATAATCCGTTAACGATAACTATTTCTTTACTAACATTTAAAAAATCAAGGAAAAAAGCTTTAAACCATAGAAAATGTTTATTTATGCAAAATCCAACAATAAATAGGTATTTAACTATTTTTATCAAGTTTTGCAACTTTTTTCCTTAACTTTTTTTTCTTATTTTTAATAAAAAATGTACTAATTACATGTTTTGAAACCCTTGTAACCACTAACCATTAACTAAATTTTAATTTGCCAGAGAATTATTATGGCGGGAACTGAAAGGTAAAATTAAATTTTAGGCACATTTATTAAAGACTGACACAATGTGCTGGTTGCCCTTCAGAAAGACCAACTTCTCAAAGTTAGGCCCAACTGCCAGTCTTGACCTCTTGGGCCTCAGGATGTCCTTGCCGAGAGAGAAGAGCCGTTCCACTGCGGCAGAGGACGGAATTGGCAGACTGAAGTTATGGCGGTTTGAATTCATTCGCGGAGCGGTGATCTTCCGTGAATGACTCCTCGCAGTTAACGTGTTAACGGACTTTAACAGACTAAATATCGAGTTATCGGAAGTTAACTGGTCCGATAACGATAAATGGAAATTAACTTCAGTTAATAGTCCGTTAAAAAAAGTTAACTTCGTTAATTAACTGTTATCGGATTAACGCTTTAGTGCCCAACACTGTGTGTGTGTGTGTGGTGTGTGTGTGTGTGTGTGTGTGTGTATATATATTAGGGTGCTTTTAAAAACAAAGTGTGAATTTCGGGTCACGGAACCCCACAAATGATGAGGTTCCGGGAGCAAATAAAGCACATGATTTTTTTGGAAAATCATCAAATATTTAGAGGTTGCCCAAAGACCCCAAAGTTTTACCCATATGTTCATTTATTTATGCGCCCTTTTTAAGTCACTTCTAGTGTTTATTAACCCATTGATACATAGCGTCCCCAAAATTAGAAATTGCATTTGTCAATTGCGTTCTGATAATCCATATTTCGTTACTTCAGTATACCAACAAATGAATTTTCTTTAATTCTAAATCGTTTTCTCTTAATTACTCACGTCTTTCATGCATTTACGTAATGTTGGCCAAGAAGCATCACAGTTCTCATAACGGTAAGTGTTATTTAAATAATTCATATATTTCAAACGTTTTTTTTACTTAGCACTGTAATGGATGGTATTATGAATTGTTTGTAAGTATAATGACTTGTTTTACCGGCAATATTTTTGTTTCCAAAAATAGTTATAAGGTTTAATTTTTATGCGTATAAAATTTTGGACGCTCTCTGCTTCAGCGTATTGCAATCATCTTTTTTCGCATCGTCTGAGTGAAATAGTTTAGTGTACCGTAGATTATTTTAATTATATATGGATTGGATATA
Source organism: Bathynomus jamesi (assembly GCA_023014485.1). Taxonomy (NCBI): domain Eukaryota; kingdom Metazoa; phylum Arthropoda; class Malacostraca; order Isopoda; family Cirolanidae; genus Bathynomus; species Bathynomus jamesi. Next base: position 468,363 of record JAJOZX010000352.1, read on the forward strand.
CTGTAAATGGTTATGTATGCATGATTTCGCAAAATTATTATAATTTTAATACATATTGTGTTCATGGGTTATCAGCCAATCATTGTTTGAACACAGATTACGGTTACAAAGAGGGTGGCTTATTTCTACACATTTTCCTGAGGTACTTTATCCATGAATGGGTTAAATTAACTTACCAATTTCACTGTTTTGTCTTATTCACAGATAACTGGTGAACGATGGCGGCATGTACAAGATCGAAGAAATCAATCTGGCTTGTGGGTCATCAAGTCCTACTATTGCCGGTCAGCAATTACCTTCAAGAGGTGATGTATTGAAGTACCTTTTCCATCTCCACAATGAAGAGAAGAAATCCTTAGCTGAGAGTGTGTCCTCGACATCACAAGCCATCATTGAAATCTGGGTGACAGAAGGTTTACCGACGAAACATCCGCACGACGTCAAGAAGCACGTCCGGAAATTGCATGACGAATGGCAGGGTTTGAAGAAGAGAATTTCGCGGAAAACGAAGACCAATTTGGACAACCAGGCTGCGTTCAGGTCAAGCTTGAACAACCTTTTCGACATTGGTCACCAAAATGCCCTAAATCTTATCAAAATTCAGGAGGACAAGGACTTCCTGCTTGCTCAAAGGGAGAGGTCGGAGAGGAAGGATTGGAAATGTCGACAAGAAGATTGCCAAAAAGTCGCAAGGGCCCAAGAAAGAACTGCTCAGGAATTGAAGCGGAAAGACAGGCATGTGCAGGAAATGGAAGAAATCTCTGTTACCGTTGTTATGGAAACCTCATCGTCAGCAAGTGAGGAAACAAGTCCCGAAAGAAAGCCAGTTACATCGTCGGCTCCAAAACATCGCCGTGGGACGACGGCAATCAGTTCGGAGGTCGCTGCGGCATTGGACCGCACGCGGATGAGCGACAGGGCAGCTGCTCGTGTTCTCATCCCCTTTGGCATGCAAATGGGTCAGGACATAAGTAGATGTGCCTCAGTCCAAGTGCTATTCGGGCCAGCAATCCAGGTACAGATCAGCCCACGAAGCAGAGGTGAGAGCTTCCTACAAGCCTGAATGCCCTCTTGTTCTTCACTGGGATGGAAAACTTATGGCAGACTTAATGGGAAGAGACAAAATCGACCGTTTAGCCATCTTAGTTACTGGGGATGGGATGAGCAAGATTCTAGCCATCCCCAAACTCCAGACTCCAAGGCAGAAAGGACAGCAATCGTCATCATCGAAACCATCGAAAACTGGGATCTTGGCCAGAAGATCAAAGCTCTTTGCTTTGACACGACAGCCACCAACACCGGCATTCATGGAGGATGTGTGTGCGAGTAGAGCAGGCTCTCGGGCGTGAAATGATTTACTTTGCGTGTCGACATCACGTGCTGGAACTGCTGCTTGAAGCAGTATTTCTTTCCTTGTTGGAGACCTTTCCAAAGGACCTGAGATTACGATTTTCCAGAGCTTCCGTAATATTTGGCCGCAACTGAAATTGAATGAATACTCCACTGCCGCGGACGAAGAGGACACGGCTGCAGTGATCAGTCCCTGGGCCGAGAAGATGATTCATGAAGCAAATGACCTTCTGAAAGTGAAGCATCCCAGAGATGACTACAAAGAGCTTCTTGAACTTGTAGTCATTTTCTTGGGAGGATACCTCACGGACGTCGGAGTCCTGTGTTCATAGCTCCAGGGGCTTTGCACCGAGCACGGTGGATGGCGCGTGGAATTTACTCTTTCAAGATTTGGATGTTCAGATACCAGTTCACGATGCACATGAACCAATGTCCTTCAACATCTCGTGGAGCAAGTAGCAGTGACCGCCTGATTTTTGGGTTGCGGGACTTCTGTTCTTCGTTGCTCAAGATTACGTCCTTCGTGGTTTTCAGCAAGAGAAGCAGCAAGCGCTCCACGAAGCGACTTAGCCTCCTTCAAAAGTTGCAAAACACCAACGCGCTGGGTACAAGAGTTTTAATCGGCATCTCTGGTACCTCAATGAGGTAAACGTGGGCCTTGCACTATTCGATCCTGCAGTCGATGATGATGAGAAGCGGAAAATGGTAGAGAATATGAATTCCGTTGAAGGGTCAGAAGCTCCCCCCCCGACGAGTCTGGATTCCAGATCCAAGAGGAAAGACCCTGGCAGACTTTTGCTCTTCCAATACGTACAATCTGTTCACCCTTCTAGATCTTCCGGTCGATTTCCTGCAAGAGGATCCATCAAACTGGGAAAACAACACCAGCTTTGGTTCAGCAAAGATCAGGGTGGATTCCTTAAATGTAGTGAATGATGCAGCAGAGCGAGGCATAGCATTGATTCAAGAATTTACGAAGGCTGGAAGGACTCGGAACGAAGAGCAGATGCAGTTCATGATTCAAATCGTCGAAGAACATCGTAAAGTCTTGCCGACAGCCTCCAAAGCCACTTTGATGAAAAAATGAACGCCAACACTCGAGGTGTCATGTACTTTAATCGTTAATTATGAATTTAGTGAATATACTCACGATATATTTGTTCTGAATACTTATTGGAGATGCAATTTATCATTTAAACTGAGAATTAAAATTTCCATTGCCCTATAAATTGAAAATACCTATCAGCTGTGGGCAACCTCTAAATGTTGTTGGATTACAAAGAAATTTTGCCTGTTCTGTTTTCTCATGTATCCTCACAAAATAAAGGGTTCCGCTCCCTTGCATTTTCATTTCGCATTTTTCACCATATACCATAAACACACCCTAATATATATACACGTGTATATGTGTACACACACACACACACACTTTTACTTTTGTTGAGTTTGAACGACGGTTCAGGATCGACCTGCGGTCGACCCCTCTGCAGCATCCCGCTTAATTTGCAGGACTTGGTGAAGGAGGGAATTGCTCTCTGATCTTCTCCTGCCCTCGTAGCCAGCCACGCATGGCTGGTCAGGGACTTTGCACAAGAATCTGTCCAGCTGGTTCTTGAAGTTATTCAGGTCGGGTGTGCTGGAGATTCCTCACTTCTTTTGGAAGGACATTGAAAAGCTTTGGGCCCCGTATTCTGAGGGTATTTTCCATCCTCGTTTTCATGGCTCCTTGTTCCACCGCAGCTGGGACCGTACAAAATCTGCCTCTTCTCTCATTCCAGTTTGTTTCTATTTCATTTCTGAGGTTAGGGACAGAGCCCTCAAGTATTTCCCATATGTATATTATTGTGTACCGCTCGCGCCTTCTTTCAAGAGAGTAGAGTTCCAGGGATTGTAGTCGAGACCAGTAGTCTTCACCTTCTGTTTCCTCTATCTTAGACGTAAAAGTCCTTTGTATAGCTTCAATGCTCGCAATGTCTCGTTTTCTGTATGGGCTTGTGAGTACTGAGCAGTACTCAATTATTGGTAGGACTAGACTCTTCCATAATTTGAGCATGATGTTCGCTTTTCTTCTGCGCAAGCTACTCCAGATGATTCCCATTATTTTTCTAGCCGTTGTGATTTTGATTTTATAGTGCTCTCTGAATTCTGCATCCGACGACACTATTACTCCAAGATCCCTGACTTGTGGATTTGGTGTTATCTGTTTGGCTTGCGGAGTTTTGTACCCTTTTTTCTGTAACTCTTTGTTATTATCATATCTTAGAAGTTGGAATTTTTCTTCGTTGAACTTCATATGTTGTCTTCTGCCCACTGAAATAATGTTTCAATGTCGTTTTGCAGTTTTGTTATGTCATCTTCGTTCAATATTTCCTTACATATCTTTGTGTCATCTGCGAAGCATGATACAATACTGTCCTTAATATCTGCAATCATTATTATGAACAGCAAGGGAGCTAATACTGTCCCTTGTGGGACAGAGCTCACGACTTCCGAGACTTTCAACTCCGTTTATCACCACTCTTTGCGTCAAGAAATTAAATATCCACCTTCCTAGCTTTCCAGTAATTCCTGTATCCTTAAGTTTGTGTGCTATGATTCCATGGTCACATAGTTATCGGAGGCTTTAGCAAAGTCAGTATATATTACATCAATGTTCCTAATATTTTCTCCTGGTGGTCTAGTAGCTGTGACAGGCATGATCTACACGCCCTGAAGCCAGGGTTGTGGAGTCGGTCCAAAATTTTCCGACTCCGACTCCACACATTGTCAAAAATTCGACTCCGACTCCGACTCCACACTTGTAAAAAATCTAAAAATCCGACTCCGACTCCTCACATTTTAAATATACGACTCCGACTCCTCTAGTGTTTCACTCTATAATTATCATAATAATAAGACATTTCATCACCACCACACTAAATGTGAAATTTTATATTTTATATTTTATATTTAAATAAATATTAATTGTATATTCTGAAACTGTAAAAAAAAAATATTAAAAAAAACTTAATCTAGGGGCTATCAATGAATAAGGTTTATTGACCCAAAAAACTAAATAACCTAAATGTTAGTATTTAGGATTTAGAAATTAAGGGTGACACAGGACAGAAATTGGAGTCGGAGTCGGAAGTTTTTTACCGACTCCGACTCCGACTCCGCCCTGAAACGTGCGACTCCACGACTCCGACTCCACAACCCTGCCTGAAGCCATGTTGATTTGGGTTGTATAAGTCTTTTTCTCGTAGGTAGTAGGTAGTTTTGCCTCTAATTATGCGTTCAACACACTTTATAAGGCGTGAGGTGAGAGCCACTGGCCGATAATTTTTGGGCATTGCTCTGTTACCACCTTTAAATAGGGGGCGATGTTCGCGTTCTTTAAGGGGAGTGGAATTTCTCCTGTGTCGAGTTATTTCCTCCATGGTAAGTATAGCGGTTTTGCAATATTCTCTGCATTTCTTCAGAAGTGTGGCACTACATGTGTCTGGCCCTGGCGCTGAGTTGTCTCGCATCTGTGATAAGGCCATAATTACATCTCCTTCCGTGAACTCGAAGTCCATTAATAGGTTTGTGCCGGGATTTGTTCTTGGTTGATCTGTATCAATGTCGAAAAACTCGTGTGGGTTTTCCACTTCCATCTCGGACTTAGGGGTGCTAAACACAGATTTAAATCGTTTCCTAAGCAGTTCACTTATTTCTTTGGGGTCATTTGTGTATTCGGCCTCCCCGTCTATCAACGATCCAATACTCTCCTTACGCTGCATTTTCCTTTTCGCAAAAGTGTAGAAGTATTTTGGATTATTTTTTATATGAAAATAAAAGTGAAGTTTTTGCATTTGTTATTTTTTATGTTTTCTGCTACCTTGTTTTCCTCCTCGTTTGTCTTATGTATGAATGTTTGCCTTAGGTCCATTTCTATTTCGCCAAGTTTTCTCTCTAGTTTGAGTCTCTCTGCATCAGTTCTGCATCTGTGGAGATGTTTTACGGTTTGTCTTCGTTGCCTGAATAGAGGCCTGATTTTCCTCTCGAGCTTGCTACGTTTTCTTTCCTGTCTCTCTGGAATATGTTTCAGTATTATAGGTTTGGTTTCCGTCTCAATTATACATAGTATTTCTTCTGGAGTCTTCTCGTGTAGTAGCAATTTCCAATTTACCTCCTTTAAGTCTTTATTTACGTTTTCCCAATTTACTTTCGTTGAATTTATGTTCAAGCCTTCAAATATTCCATCTGCCTCTCTAGAATGCGTTTTCGGACCTCTGGGTGCTAACTTCAATTGTATATCGATGAGGTTATGGTCGGAGAACTTTGTGTGAATTACTTTTTTATTTATTATTATATCTCTGTTATTTGTCCAGATTAAATCCAAAACGTTCTCCTTTCTCGTGGCTTCACCGATTTCCTGGGTAAGGGCGTAATGTTCCATAATATCTACTAGCATTGTTGCTTGGGTTCTGTCACCTTTAGTAATGTCGCCATGAAACTCCAACATATATAACTTCGTCATTTTTCTTCAATGATATGAATGGGAAATTAAAATCTCCGAAAATTAGAATATTTGTTGCTGGAGTTTCAAGTAATTTTAATTTTTTTCTATTTCATTCGTAGCAAATTGGAATTCACTTTTTGTGGTGTTTGGTGGTCTGTAGATGTTCATAATGGTTAGGGTCAGTTCTTTTACTTTTAATATAATAACTTTGACTGTGCTGTTTGATTTCTTTACCCTCACTTCATATGTGTTAAGTGTTTTTCACGTAGATACAACACCCTCCTCCTCGTCTAGCCACTATCTGCTCTGTATATGTTGTAGTCCAGCAATGCTATTTCAGTATTCTCGATGCAGTTTTCACAGCCTTTTTCGCACTTATGTAAGTGTGTTTCCGTTAGGCATATGATATCTATGCTGGTTTCCGTAGCTAAATTTTGCAAGTATTGTAATTTGCAGTCTGCATGGTCCGTACAGAGGCCGTGTATATTTGTGTATAATACATTTACCGGGTTTCTAATCTTCGTCTTCAATTCTCCTAAATGGTCGTCGTTTCCTGTTTGGTGTTATTGGTTGAGCCGCTGCATTTGGGAGTATTGGGGGTTGCGGCCCGTGATACCACTGTTGTTGTTGTATTATTGGTGGGTGGTGTTGAATAGGAGGGTGATGTGCGTAATGTTGTGGTGCATATGTTTGCGGCGCTCTCTCTCTCCTTGTTAGAAGGGCAAGCTGAGCTTTTATTATCCTCATTTCTTCTAAAAAAAAATGTTTCATTACTCTTGCTATTTCTTCTATGTCGAATATGATCTGTTCTTTCTCGTTCTCTTCTTTGCGTACCCTTTATGTGAAAATGTGGGCACTCTATGTTCAGGCATTTTCTCTCAGTAATTGACTGTCTGCACATACGAGAGTGAAAAAAGTTGCAATTTGGTCCGTACTTGCACTTCCCATTCCTCATCATATAGAAGCATTTTGTAGGGTGATTGTACATGCAGTTTGAGCCATATTTGCACGCACCTATTTTATAATATTCGCATATGGCCAGTTGTTTAAATTCCCTCCGAGTCTTGTGTGATTCGATTTCCTCCTCCTGCTTCGCCACCACTTCTTCCCTACCCAGTGGGGTTGTTTTCTTCCGCGTGTATTTCGTATCTCCCTCTTCTGCCGTGGGTACCTCTTTTTCTGAGGCTGCTTTCGCCCCCTCCCTGTAGTGTGTTCTCTTTTTTCCTTCTCGGTTGTGCAGGCGTTTTCTATTTCATGTTTTTCCGTCGGTAAAACTGCTGTACTTGATTCTTCTATTTCAACATTTTGTGTCCCCCTCTGTACTAATTTTCTATTGTTTTCCATGCACTTGACGCATAAGAAACCACAAAAGCCTATGATTTTGTTATTTATTCTATTTACCATTTTCCTCTCTTTTCTATCTATCTAAGTCCATGCATTCGTAGTGCTTAAAGGTATTGCACAAAATACAGTTTAAGCCCGAGGTCTGGTCTGCTTCATTTTTGCAATCCCAAAGTTGATATGCGGCACATTCCATTACACAATCTGGCTTTATTCAATTTTCTGACTTTCCCGCAATTTACACATTTCTTCGTATGTTTTGCCATTTTCTCCTTTATTTTCGTCTTCTCACTTCTCAAATTTCTCTCGATAACTCGACCTTCGTTTTATGGCACTGACCCTTTTCCCTCTTAGGCCTAGTGTACAATCTCAGAGCTGTTTTTCCGTTCGAAGTGTTTTAAATTTGTTTCAATTTGATGTTTTTTCGTTGTGCAAGCTATATGCCACCGGCTTTCACTTAATTTATTATCGCGAATTCACTGGTATTAGATAGAATTTACCGCTGAACTTATAAACACTAGTTATTTCGATATTACACAGTGCGGAAACAAAAACGTCCGTACACCACGACGTAGAAACACACACACACACACACACATATATATATATGATGAATAAAACCACGAAGGAAAGGAAACACAAAATGGTGCTCAAGCGCTTTCGTCTAATGACATCCTCAGGAACACTGAAGTATATAAAAAGGTTAAGCCTATATATATGTTCCGTTAGAACAGGACAGTTGTCCAGTGCCCTTTTTGTCCATTTGTCAGAGTTAGCCCACTGTATTGATTGGAATAATGCTTCAGTTTTATTCCATTCAAGCAACATTGTTAATAGAAATATTCTTGAGTCTGCCATTATCCAACTTTCAAATAACTTCAACATAAGCAAAGGTCTTTTTCAACTCGATCCTGTTATGTTGAATTCCTTTAAAGCAGACTTAGATAAGAAGTGTAAAACATTAAATCTTTGGTAAACTTGTCTTCTACTTTATTAACTTTTAATTTGCATTTTATTTTTTATATATATCGAAACCTGACCATAGGCAGAAATGTGTTAAAACCCGGACAGAGTTCTAGTATAAATTTGTATTTTTATAATCCATTTGATCTTGTGCTAAAAATCGATTAACTTTTAAATTTGCATTTTTTTTTAAAAAATCGATTAACTTTAATTTGCATTTTTTTTTTTTTTTTTTTTTAATATCGAAACCTGACCATAGGCAGCATTGTGTTAAAACCCGGCAGAGTCCCAGTATAAATTTGTATTTTTATAATCCATTTGATCTTGTGCTAAAAATCGATATTTTTCCTTACAATCTGTACGCCTCATTGGTAATCCTTTAAGGTTTTAATTTTTAATTTTTAATTATTTTTACTTCTCTGTTTATTGTATATACAGGGTGGGCCGTAAGTTTCCATACATAGGAAAAATAAAAAAAAATTTATGGACAACCATTTTTATTTATATAATATGCTCTACATGGTTGCCATTGTTTTGAAAACACATTTCAATACGTGTTCCCCACTGTTGATGAACACGCATTACTCAGCAGAGCTGGGCACTTGCGTTTTTTTGCGCGTTTTTTTGCGGTACTGCGGTACTGCGGTACTACTACCGCACTACCAAACCGGTACCGCATAACGCAGTACCGCAAAGGATCGCTGAAAGTACAGCAGTACCGCTACCGCATTCAAATTTCCCGCGGTACTTTCCGCGGTACCGACCAACACGGTAGTACCGCAGTACCGCAAAAAAAACCGCAAGTGCCCAGCTCTGCGCGGCATTAGCACAGTTGACGTTATGCTTGTAATGGCGTTGGTGATACGTTCCTTTAGATGATTTATGTCTCGTATCTTTTCCTGATACACCATGGCCTTCAAGTGCCCCCAAAGATAGAAATCAAGGGGGTGAGATCTGGGGATCTGGGAGGCCACTCCACAGGACCACGCCGACCAATCCAAGCATCCGGAAACTGCTGATCCAAATACGACGCACGTGAAGACCATAATGAGGTGGAGCTCCATCTTGCTGGAAGTAAACTGGGAAGTTACCTTCCTCGTTTAGCAGGGATGGGAAAATCTCTTCTTGCAACATGTTAAGATACCTTTCGGCATTAAGATTTCCACTGACAAAAATTGGTCCAATAATTCTGTCACCCCATATCCCGGCCCACACCATCACTTTACCGGCACCTTGCATCTTCGTCGGACTCAGCCAGTTAGGGTTAGCATTACTCCAATAACGTATGTTTTGCCGATTAACCTCTCCATTGACGTAAACATTTGCTTCATCAGTAAACAAGATCTTACACGCATATTCTTAGGGTATCTGAAACATAAAAACAAACGTTTAATTTTTCCTATGTATGGAAACTTACGGCCCACCCTGTATATGTATGTATGTATGTATGTATTTTGTATATATAGATATGTATGTATATATATATATATATATAATGTGTGTGTTATTTATTTTCTTTTTTTCTTTCTGTAACCTATATATAGGCTTAACCTTTTTATATACTTCAGTGTTCCTGAGGATGTCATTAGACGAAAGCGCTTGAGCACCATTTTGTGTTTCCTTTCCTTCGTGGTTTTATTCATCATAAATATTTTTCACGTGTTACCTTCGTGAAATAATTTTCATATATATATATATATATATATATATATATATATATATATATATATATATATATATTATAGTGATGTAGCGGATGTCATTTTTTCACATCCGCGGATGCGATGAGGATGTTTGATTTCAACATCCGCGGATGCGGATGTCTACATTTTCGTTATTTTTTAGGATATATTCGAGATTTGTTGTGTTTAACGTATGTAATAAGTTATTATATAGAGAGCGCTGTAGCTATAATGTAGTATAATTGATTAATTGTACAATAATTGCTGTACTTTTCTCTGAACATATAAAATAATATCAAGCATCTAACTAATATAGAAATCAATCAGTGAATTCGTCTGCAAATAAATTCGTTATATTTTGTTGAGTTTCAGCCACAATTAGAAATCATAATTGTGTTACCAGGATGCGGGACGTGAACCCAACTCAAATGCACCCCACCGACCTCTTTCCCCAACCTCCACCCTTATAGAAAGAGATCTTTAATTAGCTTGATAACTATTTATATTAAGTTTAAAGTTTATTAGGCATATTTATAAATGAGTAATTAAAATAAAGTAAACTAAGATGTTCATCGTTTAATGTTCAAACTTAATTATAGGAAGGTTATGCTTAAGGAACATTAATTTTCTGCCTTTTCTGCTGCCAGTCTGTTTCTCTTTTCATCATATATTAATCCAGCACTGCTAAATAATCTCTCGCTTGGTACGTTTGTTGGAGGACAGGCTAAATGTTTCCTTGCAAGTTTACTCAAGTATGGATAGATATTCTGCGTATTTTCCACCAACTAATAGGATTGTCACATGCAGCCAGGCGTTTTTCTGGTGATAGCTCTCGATCATTTTTACTACATCTTTTGACATCGCGTAGGTCTCGTCATTGCTGCTTGACTCAAGAAACTGAGAGACAGATTCTGTGATAGATTTGCTTGTTGAAGGTGTTGGTTCTGTCACTGAAACTTTTATTCTTTTGGTGGGTGGCGAAGCGACAGATTCAAGAGATTGAAGCTCTTCAACTGCTTTGCCAAGTGATGATTTAACTCGTTCTAATGTACTAGGTGAAAATAACTTAGCTTTGTAACGTGGATCTAAGTAGGTTGCAAGAGAGTAACTTCATACAAGAACAGCCTCTCGTCTTGTAGCTTGCATCACTTGCGCACAATGAACTAGTTCTATTAATATAGTAGAATTTGATAATTTCCGCTTATTAATGACGTTTTATCTCAACGGTCCACATCCGCAGTCCAAAGTGCGGATGCGGACGCGAGAAAATGTGCGGATGTCCGCGGATGCGGATGAGACCCACATCACTAATATATATTATATATATATATATATTATATATATTTATATATATATATATATATATATATATATATATATATACACAGGTGTACATAAAGTCAGGATCTATTTTTGTGAAATAATTATTTTTTTCTATTTTTCTTTTCAGAAGCCCTTAGAATGAATACAGAAGAGCGTGTGGCAATAGTAATTTGGCGAATCGAGGGAAAGAAATACAATGATATCAGAGAAAGTTTAGAAGGAGATTTCATAAGCCGGGGCCAATAGACAAGACGATACGAAAACTGGTGAACAAAATTTAAACGAACGGGATCTGTAAATGATGAAGCAAGATCAGGACGACCGTGTATGTCAGATCTTACCGTGAATGCAGTACGCGGAATTATCACTGAGGAGCCACGTACGTCCGTTCGTGCTGCATCACACAGACTCGGCCTCCCGACGTCATCTGTGCACAAAATTCTGAAAGTTAATTTGCAGAAGAAAACTATCATTTGCAGGTTTTACATGATTTACATGAGGAAGATTCCCTCGACGAAGTGGTGTGTGTGCTGATCTCGTAGAACAAATCTGGAGTGATAATTTAATGGACAACATTCTCTTTAGTGATGAAGCCACTTTCCATACGTGTGAAAAGTAAATCGCCATAACTGTCGAATTGGGCAGATGAAAGACCGAATGATTTCGTCCAAAATTGGGAAAGAGACTCACCTAAAGTTAATGTCTGGATAGGTTTAACAAAATCTAAGGTTTATGGTCCTTTTTTCTTTGCTGAAGCTACAGTTACGGGGCTTATTTATCTGGACATGTTGCAGCAATTCCTTGAACCTCAGCTGATTGGGGATAGGATTGTTAGTACCGTCGTCTATCAACATGATGGTGCTCCTTGTCACTATGCAAAATTGTTCAGGATTATCTAAATGGACGTTTTCCAAATCGCTGGATCGGACGCGGAAGCAACAAAGACCTTGGCCAGCGAGATCACCAGATTTAAACCCCTTTAGATTTCTTTGCATGGGGCTTTATCAAATCGCACGTCTAACAGACGAAGATTACGAGTCTTGAAAACTTACGTACACGTATACGAACTGCTGCAGATAACATAACCCCGCAAATGCTCCAGAATGTGTTTAGAAATGCTGCGGAACGATTTGAGCTGTGCAGGGATACTGATGGGCGTCACGTCGAATCCTACTCTTAATTATTTAATAAATGTTACCACTATCATTTTATGATTGAATTCCATATAATTTCCAAGTGCTTCACAAAAATAGATCCTGACTTTATGTACACCCTGTGTGTGTGTGTGTGTGTGTTATATATATATATATATATATATATATATATATATATATATATACACACGTGTGTGTGTGTTTTTCTTTATTCTTCAATATTAGGTAGATTCAAATCTTATCTTATGCTGAATATTTTAAACGTGAACTTAATTTTAATCTTTCAGTTGCATATATTTTATAAATCCATCCAATTGCCACATTTAATCTGTGATACAGTTTGTCATACAACTAACTTTGTACATTTATTGCTGCTGAAGATGTAGACAATGAAACTCCAAAACGTCTGCTGAAATGTATACATGAACAAGTAAAATGTTTCTGGCATGCATTTGATTCCTCTTATTCACACCTCTAGCGTGTGCTCAACATTTTGACTTTTGAACTTACTTTAACTAGAACACATACTGCTACTATAGTCTCTTTTTTAAACATCCCTCTTATCCTCAGTTTATAATAGTGCCAATAGTCTACCAGTACATCAAAGTTTGTACTAAATATTTTAATTTGTTATGCTACTTTCCGATTATTATTTGAAGATATTTTGGGGTTATTAACCTCATTCTTACCCTGCAACAACCCTCTGTATTTTGAGCTGGCTTCTTAGTTGTATAGATTGTATTACTGAAAATTTGAAGTCTGATAAAAATACCGTACAAAATTAAGGCCAGTAAAATACACCAATTAAGATGGCTTTATTCATACTCTATACCAGCTTGTATTATTTGAAAAGAAAGTAATAGAAACAGTAATGTTGAGAAAATATTATTAACATTTAGACATTGGTGCTAATGCAACCCTAGTATCAATTATTAAACACCAAGGAAAATTCTGATAACTATAAGCAATTAAGAAAGTAATAATTCTTCTATTTGCGTTTTCTCATGACGAGGACAATGCATTAAAATGAGTCTTAAAACTTTAAAAAGTAAGTGCGTAGAGTGGATTGTGGATGGAAATAAAACTAAAATTTATCCATTCCATTGGAACCATTTCCAAACATTACTACCAATATGAATCAAGTAGTTAATTTCACTTTCTATCCAATTAATTTGAATCTCAATTGTATCTAATGAATGATCACAAAGTGGGGTGAGAGAGGGGGGGGGGGGGGGGGGAGTGGCTCAACTAGAAGATTGTCTAGATGGGTTCACAGACCAAACACACTACAATTACAGTAATGTAATAAAGCTTTGAAAATAAACAAAAAACAACCTGAAGAGTGCACCTTCAATTTTGAAAATCTGTCCATTGACTACAAATTACAAATGCTTTATGGTAGTATCGTAACAATAGTAATTAGAATGGTACCTTTGCAATTTAATGCACTTTACTCCTAAGTACTTGTACACTGAAAAAATCTTCAGTCCCAAATACTAACAAGTTTACTTTACATTGTAAAAAAAATAATTAATTTTTAAAAACTCATTTTCAAAAGATTTTGCATTAACTACAAATGCCTTTCAAATATGCAATAATTACAATGGTACCTTTCCAATAAGTGTTGTTGTGGTTGTTTTTTCTGTCCAAAGTAACAGATAAAAATGTTAAGAGAGCTTTGCTTCAACCTTCAGTTGGTGAACAAAAAGGAATAAAAACTTACTTGACTGAGAGGGAAAAATCTCCTGGAGAACTTTCACTTATTCGAATGAGAAAAGCTCCTTCATGTTTATTTAAAAGTAATTTTTCGGCATCTGCTCTCGTGATACGACCATAATACCAACTGTAATAAGTAGAACCACCATTAGAAATTGATTTAACAGGACCAACACTGAATAGAGATCCAGTCAATAATTTCGCGGAATTGTTTCATTAAAAAAAAAAACCACATTTGGTGATTCCACAAATTTACCAACTTGACCTCACACAGTTTCAAATCCTTAAAAGTACTCTCTAGGCCCAAATGGTTTCATGTTATCCAAATGCAAGAGAAAGAGTATGAAATCCTTTGGAGTGTCAGAAGCTTTTCTCGATAGCATTTTAGTGTGATGTCAGCAGAAAAAATTTGAAAACCAATAATCCTTTCATTTTTATATGTTGACTGGCTTTCAAGCTATCATCTAGCCAAACTACACAAAATTTCATGAATGAGGAGTGAACGAGTGTATAATTTTATCTGACTACTTAAGGGTATGCTGCTGCTGCTGCTATGACTAACTTCTAAATCATTTAAAATGAAAAATGGTTCAACCAATATTTAAAAAAAAAAAAAATTATCTCACTTAGTTTATAAAAATTGTATCTTTAGATTCTGTAATCTACATTAATTCACCTTACAAAGAACTGCAAACTGTACACTGTTGGTGCTTAAGCTAGACCAAGCCATAAGCATAACCAAATAAAGCTCCTGGTTGTGATAAACATTTAGGCTAGGATTCTCGGGGAATGAAAGGCTATCCATTTAGAAGGATGGTAAAAAGAAGTTAGGAAACAATAAGCCCATTAGTGGCAGAGATGATACTAGAAGAAAATTAAAAATAGTATCGAGTATTATGATATATTTAATCTTATTTTAAGTTACCAGAAAGGATTTAGATCAATCAGGAAGGTCTTGTCTGATTGCAGTAGTGCCAAACCTTTTCTGGTTCAAGGCACTCCAATGTTATCCATTCTTTTTCTTCTTTCCCAACATTCAGGAGGATTCTCATCTCCCACCACTCAACATCTGGTCATCTTCACACCACTACGCAATTTTCATATGAACATAATAAATCATGCAATTTTGTTTTATTTGAAATTTCCACATTTCCACAAAATTTTGAATTTTCAATTACTTATTTTCGACATTTTACAATGTTCCAAATAGAAGACACATAAATCAAAGACACAGGTAATATAAACTTCATGAAAAGATGATTACAGAAATTGATATGGTGAAATAATTTAACATTCAAGATACAAGAGAGCAATATTGGAATTTTGCTAAAGCAAAGGGGATTTGAGATTTTGACTCAGTACAAGTGAAGTGAATGACATTCTTTTTCACAACTTTTGTATGAACACATATTAGTAAAAATTATAGGCTAATAATTAAAAACCACGAGTAAATCCTAAACATGCTTTAAAAATGGCATTTCAAAGGTTGCCTCAAAGATACTTGACTTGGCAAATCTTTGTTAATCACAATGCAATGAACGTCACAGAAGAAAAAAGATAAGCCCAACTCAGAAGCATAATTCAATCATCTGTTTGGTAAATACCAACATTCCATCCTCGTAAATTTCAAAACTAACTAGGACAACACCAAATCTGATATATATAGGCAATGACCACTTTACAAATGTTTGCTTTATGAAAATCCACAATTACAAATCCGACTTCGAAAGGAGCAGCAAAGTTGCCATTGGAGTCCACAATAACAGCACATACTATAAGGAGATTTTGAGAGAGGAGAAACAAGGCCAGACAAACTTCTTTGGACTCCTTCAGAAAGCCCATAAGCAAACCTTCCACTCCAGCAAAGAGCACTCCCCCTGGAAGTCCATCTAAGTATTCTTCAAATTAACGTTTAAAAGTAGCTTTCATCATGTCTTTTATTTAATATGAAATTGATTTAATATTAATTTTTAATATTTATGTCCTTATTCCTCCTTTAAAAGGCAAAAACTTGTCTATTTTTGTGAATTTTTAGTTCTTGGGAGCTGAGTCAGGAATGAATTAACCCATATTACATTAATTTCTATACGAGAAATTTGTGTTTCACTTTACAAATGGTTTTCAAGGAACCAATTGATTCATAACTGCAGACAATATATATATATATATATATATATATATATATATATATATATATACAGGGCGTCCCAAAAAAATGTATACACACTTTAAATAATTATAAAGAAGTGTTTATTAAAATACATTTCATTTTCAAAATGTAATAGAATCTACAGACATTATTTAATTGTTTTGTCAACGCCTGTTTTCAAACTGACGTCCGTTCTGGTCCAGGCACTGCTGATAATGCGAAGCAATGGAATCGCAAACATCACGAAACATTTCGTTTGGTATTTATGTGCATTCTCGTTCAATGGCTGCTCTCAATTCAGCGACTGTTGCAGGTTTTATAGCGTAGACTTTGTCTTTTAAGTATCCCCATAAAAAAAAGTCTAGTGGTGTGAGGTCTGGTGAACGCGGAGGGTATTCTACGAAACCCCTTCGTCCAATCCACATCCACATCGTGCCAAGTACCACTCGCAATACTCCACTCTTCGGTCCGGATCATCTTCATTAATAGCATGGACTAATCTTGGAATGTAACTTTTCCATTGACAACGCTTCAAAATGCGTTAGACAGACGATTCTGAAATTCCTACCTCATGACTTGCTTGCCGCACAGATTTTCTTGGACTTTGGTGATACGTTTCCAGTACTCTTTCTTGCTTTGTGGGGCTTGTCGATGTCCGTGGTCTTCCGGAACGCTTCTTGTGGACATTCTGAACAGTTCCATCGGCTTCAAACTTATCTCTAATTCGAGTGATGGTAAGTCGCGTTGGTGGATCTGTTTGAAACTCCCTCCTAAACTGTCTTTGCACTTCAACTGCGTTTTCACACTTCCAGTAGCATTTTAGAATGAATTTCCTTTGTTCAAAGCTCAGTCTGACTGCCATTATTAATTCTAATGGGTTTAACTTGGAAAGAAAGAAACATCAATTGAGCTATCAGCTGTTAAAGTGTGTATACATTTTTTTGGGACGCCCTGTATATATATATATAATTAATTTCATAATTAAAAACACAAAATGAATGAATGATATAAACCCACAAGGAAAAAAATGATTCCAAGGCCTTTCATGTATTCATTCCCTGATGAGGTATACTTCTGAATACACAAAAGAGCTTGGAATCATTTTTTCCTTGTGGATTTGCATTTTATATATACAGTATATATTAAACCCTCAATACGACGGACTATATAGGGCTCTAGCCAGTCCGACATCGCGAATTACCTTAATTACCCCCCTATTTACCCCTAAAGAGGCATAAATACTCTCTAACCTTTTAAGTTTGATTAGTGAGAGTCTAATACAATGTTCAAAATAAACACACAACACAAACACAAAAAAAATTTCATTGTTTACCTTTTCATACAATACAGTATTAAAAGACACTTCACTTAGTAAAAGAAAAACTAATAATGGCACTTGACATAGAAAATAAAACGCTTCTCTCAGTAAAATAAACAATTCCGACTCATCGAGGGTTTACTATTATATATATATATATATATACAGGGTGGGCGGAAAGTAGCTCCCTATTTTGGATTGGTAAAAAAATATGTATATTATCCATTTATTTCAGAAGAAATAATATGAAAAGGTAGGCATACATGGTAGGTTTTCTCTAAAATTCAATGTGGGCTCCAACTCTTTCCACCAGCTTCTGGAGCCGCCCAGGAATGGCGTCCACTGACTTTAGCAGGAAGTTCGCACTGAGTCCACGAAAGTCAACTCGCCAGGCAGCTCGGGAAAGTGGACTCTCCCGCTACTCAGTGCGAACTGTGCTGAAGAAGGAGCTGAACTGGCGTGCGTGGAAGCCGCATTACTGCCAATCTCTCTCGGACGAGGACTGCGACATTCGCATGGAGTTCGGGGAAATCATGCTGGCTTGGCATGAAGACTGGCCCCATCTCTTCCGCAACATCCTCTGGAGCGACGAGGCGGTGTTCCACGTCGGAGGCTTTGTCAACCGCCACAATTGCCACTACTGGGCAGGAGAGGATCCCATAGTTACCGCTGAAAAACGGCAGAATCGGTTCAGTGTAACGGTGTGGTGTGGTATGACCTCAGATCAGGTTGTGGGCCCGTTCCTTCTGCGCAACACCATGAATGCTCAGCGGTACCTTGCTATGTTGCGAAACGAGGTCTGGCCGGTTGTCAGCACATGGGAGAACATCGACGATCTGATATTTATGCAAGATGGCGCCCCTCCGCACTTCGCTCTTGTTGTCCGTGAGTGGCTGGATGCCCACTTCCCTGGGCGTTGGATGGGTCGTCGTGGTCCACATCAATGGCCAGCCAGGAGCCCCGACTTGACACCGTGCGACTTCTTTCTTTGGGGGTGGGTAAAGGAAGAAGTCTACCGCACCAAACCGAGGACATTGGAAGAACTGGAGGACCGAATTCGGGAAGTCATGTCCTCCATCCCGCCGGAATTCCTGCTAAAGTCAGTGGACGCCATTCCTGGGCGGCTCCAGAAGCTGGTGGAAAGAGTTGGAGCCCACATTGAATTTTAGAGAAAACCTACCATGTATGCCTACCTTTTCATATTATTTCTTCTGAAATAAATGGATAATATACGTATTTTTTTACCAATCCAAAATAGGGAGCTACTTTCCGCCCACCCTGTATATATATATATATATATAGAATGACGCTTGTGTAGAAGAGCATTCAGCACAAGATGAGGAGGGAGAACGAGCAAATGAAAAACAAGGTACCACCCAGGAATTGAACCCGGGATCATCCAATTGCCAGTCAGACATGCTATCCACTACACCAAGGTCTTCGATCAATCAGAAGTCGTAATTCTCCTACATGCGAGCAGAATCAAATGCCCTGAGGGGGCACTTTTGCATGCCATACATACTGTATATACATTTTAACTGCAAACAACACACAGTATAATTAATGTAAAGAACGACACTTGTGTAGAAGTGTGTTCCACACAAGATGAGGAGGGAGAATAAGCAAATGAAAAATGAGGTACCTCCCAGGAATCAATATATGTATGGCATGCGAAGGTGCCCCCTCAGGGCATTTGATTCCGCTCGTATGTAGGAGAATTAAGACTTGATTAATCGAGGACCTTGGTGTAGTGGATAGTATGTCCGACCAGCAATTGGATGATCCCGAGTTCGATTCCTGGGAGGTACCTCGTTTTTCATTTGCTCATTCTCCCTCATCATCTTGTGCGAAACACTCTTCTACACAAGCATCGTTCTTTACATTAATTATACTGTGTGTTCTTTGCAGTTAAAATACACACACACACGTGTATGTGTGTAAGTTTCCTCTCAACCTTTCAAACGTTCCATGTGATGATTCCTCATTTCACGAAGGTCAAGCTTGTTACCCACCTCAGGACTCTCGAGTTGGTTTCTTGTACTCTCCACCTCACATAGCCAGGTACACCTGGCTCATCAGGGATTGTCCTGAGCCAGGTATCTAATCTTCTTTTGAAGATGTCCACTGCAACACCATTAGTGTTCCTTAGGTCTTTGGGCAGCTGATTAAACAGTTTTGGTCCTCTCACAACAAAACTATTTTCTTTCAGGTTAAGGATGTTCCCCATCTCACCTTTAATTTTGGAACACAACAGTCTTCCTTTTCTACTTTCCACCATTGTTTGGGGAATTACAGGGTTCAGATTAAGATTAGGGAGTAGTTTCTCCATTGTTTTCCAAGTGTAAATAATGGTGTATCTCTCTTCTCCTTTCCACTGAATATAGATTTAGTTCACGTAACCTTTCCCAGTAATTTAGTTCTTTGCACCCATTGATCTTGGCTGTGAAGCTTCTCTGAATCCCTTCTAGCTGTCTAATGTCTTCTTTTTTATATGGAGATGTTAGGACCAAGCAGTATTCCAATTTGGGTATGATCAGTGTTTTCAGTAGAGGAATCATTATATTCCTATCCCTTCGTTTAAAGGTTCTCAGTATCTGCCCAGTTATTCTCTTTGCTCTGTTTACTGCTATCTTATTTTGTGTTTCAAATTTCGCATCCTCTGTCATTTACAACCCCCAAGTCTTTTGCTTTAGAATTTCTCTGAATTTCCTGTCCATTTCAGGTATAATATTCCATGGATTTTAGGTCCTCTCTTTTCCCATACCTTAACAGCTGAAATTTCCAAGTGTTAAACTTCATATTGCTGTCTCCCATCCACTTGTAAATTCTGTTCATGTCAGTTTGTAGAGATCCTATATCTTCTGGGGGTTCTTATTTTTCTACTGATCTTTGTGTTATCAGCAAAGGATGTTACTGTGCTGTCTCTGGTAACCTCCTCATCTATGTCAGTTAGCATGATTATGAATAGTGGAACTAATACTGTTCCTCATGGTACTGAGCTGAGGACCCCTGATTCTGATGAAGATACTCCTTGTACTGTAACAACTTGCCGCTGCTCACTAAGGAAATTATATATCCATTTCCCTACTTTTCCTGTTATTCCCATATATTTCAGTTTATGTACTATGATTGCATAGTCACACTTGTTGAACACTTTGGCAAAGTCTGTGTATATTACATCATAGTTTT
The DNA here is from genome assembly GCA_023014485.1 of Bathynomus jamesi. Classification (NCBI taxonomy): domain Eukaryota; kingdom Metazoa; phylum Arthropoda; class Malacostraca; order Isopoda; family Cirolanidae; genus Bathynomus; species Bathynomus jamesi. The sequence goes on from JAJOZX010000352.1 coordinate 489,031, forward strand.
CATTACTTTCAAGTGCATCAATAATGTTATTATAGTGTTCCATTAGTTGTGATAGGCATGATCTACCTGACCAAAACCAATGTTGGTTATCATTTAATTTTTTCTTAGTTTCCAAAAAGTCATAGATTTTTCTCTAACTATTCTTTCAAATATTTGAATGAGATGACATGTAAGCGACACTGGCCTATAGTTTTTGGCCTCGGATCGATCTCCTCCTTTATATATTGGGACTATGTTTGAGCTCTTCAGGATGCCCAGTATTTCTCCCATGTCTAGTGATCATCTCCATATCCAATACAGGGGCTCAGCAATTGCATTCTTGCAGTTTTTGATCAGTGTAGCATTCCATTTACCCAGTCCTGCCACTGAGTGTGCTTTTAGTTTCCCTATAGCTTGTGTAATATGTCAAAGTCAAAGTCCATTATACTTTCCCCTTGTAGTTCTTCTTCAAAGAACATATTTCTATCACATATAAGTTTGTCAGTTTTGGGATACTGAAAGATGATTCATACTGAGCTCTTAATATTTCAGATACTTCTGTTAGATCATCAGATAAAGCACTGTTCTCATTTTTCAGAGGTCGAATGAATACTCGCATGGTTTTTCAACTTCCCTTTTGCAAAATTATAGAAGTACTTCGAGTTAACCTTTATCACTTCTATAGCGTCATCATCTTTTTCTGTATGCTTCTCAATTTGTTCCTGTATGACATCATCGATACTCTGCAGTATATTTTTCTGATGTTATTATCTTTACAGTTATTCATATGGATGGGTACAGTAAAACCTGTACAGTACAGTGTACATCTCAGACTCTGGCTAAGCGAGAAGAAAATCACCTCAGGAAAAACCTGTCTTACTCAGAATTTGTACAAGTTGTACAGGTAAAGTTAAAGGTGACCACATGGTACACACTGATACTCATTGGCAATGCAACAAACCAACACCATCACATGATACCCTCAAGCTACCACTTGTTTATCCACTTGTATATATTTTCTTTCAGAAACATTGTTTTAGTACACTTTATTGATTTATACACTTCAAAATAGGGTTTTTTACAATACTTTCAATTTTACTTCTACAAGATGGAATCCTCTATTTTTCAAACTGCACATCCTCTCCGTTAGTTTGTTATATAGGTTTTACTGCACATGTATTCTTTTTTAATCTAACTCAATCCAGAACTCTCATATGATGATACCATACTGTAAAACACACTGATGCCCCAATTATACTTTAACTTGTATACTTAGACCTAAGCCAATCCACAGCTGACAAGAGCTTAGCAACTGTATTCTAGTTAATATAAATAAAAAAAAAAACTTACTCATGTTCTTTCATTTCAATGTAATTACTGGGAATGAGTCCCTCCTTCCCATCCAGTTCTGCTCTGTACCAATTTATGTCATCTTCCATATTTAAGACCTAAAATTTAAAAAAACAATTTGCGAGGTTTGAAATGCATAGTTTAATTATAATGTTGAACTGGGTAATACAGCTTTACGATATAGCACAATTGAAAGCTCTATAGCATTGGGTACAATAAAATTTAGATGCTGGTTATTTACAAGGAAAAAATTTTTTGAGAAAGAAAAATTAATTTTCAATCTTAACTGAGCAGATGGTAATTTTTTATCTGATTAACATAAAAAATTACCATCTGCTGAGTTAAGATTGAAAATTAATTTTTTATTTTCACTTCCAACATACTTTTAGGATGCTGCCTTTCCTAAAACTAAGTTCATCTTCAGCAGTTGCGCAGAAATCATGCTTTGCTATTGCTTCCATCTTAAAATTCTGTAAATATATAAATAATTGTACCTTATTTATGAAATTAAAACTAAGTGAGGTTAATACATTAAGAACTGCATACAAAATTTCTTATGCAATAAAATAGTTGGGTACTACAGCTATTTTCACCTTACCACAGTTAGGATTTAGGTAGGACATCAAGGTCTACTGGTAATCTACATTTTTGCATAAATTATAGAACTAAACGTGGTTTTAAATCTCCATATTACTAATCATTATTGTGCTCCTTTTCCCTACAATTCTCAGTGAATAACTACACTAATATTTATTCTTGTGACAGTCACAACACCACTGCATTATTATAATTGCCTTGAAATAGGTATTAAGGCTAATGAGCAGCTTACACAGCAAGTTTTTGCATCTTAGGAAAATGGAATATTTTTAAAGTAATAATTTAAATACACCAGATAACACAGTAATGTAAGTAGTAGTGCTTCAAGCAAATTAATTTTTGTTGGTAAAATAGGCTTTATTTTACACATTTACGGTAAAGTGTTTAGAAATTTTCCATGCATTGGTATTTGAATGTTTGGGAAAAACTAAAAATGGTAAAGGTTATCAGTCTGGCAATTATCAGTAAAAACAGTTAAGGCTATATATAAAAGTTCAATTAAAAACTTAAGGTAGTTTGATCACAAGACATTCTCTCTTTTACACATTTGAAATTTAATTAGCCATTTCACCAAAAAGTAATATATTACACACGTAAAACAAACTTCTTAAACTGCTTCTTGTCACACACTGCCAGAAGGGACTTAAAACTGCTAACTTGAACTTAGGAGTTCACCTGGGGCTTCACCCCTAGGGGTATGCACTTGCCAATTAAAAAATTGTCTTGGATGCTCATTCACACAGTTCTCAACACTTTACATGATGTATTTATGAGGATAAAGTGTTTCTATGTAATGTTTACATGCTATAAATCCGACAAAATAAAACTCTGTGAAGCCTAAACTAGGCAGCTTTTGCAAAAACACAAAAATAGCATTGTGGCCACTGTGAAGGAAGACAACCAGACATGCCCCAAACTCACTGAGTAGAGAAGGTTGAATTTGGTGCCAGCGCAGTACTCTAGTACTTGCACTCTCTTTGACTGTAGTGTAATGAACTTGGTAAGTTAATGTCTAAAATGAAGTAGATTATATTAGCTATTGCAAAGTTTTTTTAAGTTAATTTTCGTGTGCATGTGTACCTTAGTTTTGAAAACAAAAAAATTTCAAGTCATTTAAGTAGACTGGCCCAAATAGTAGTAGTGTTGGTTTACTTGTGTAAGTACTGTATAACAGTTTATTCACAGAAATAAACTTATAATTGCCACATGAAGTACAGTTCAGTCCAACCTGTATTCTTGTAAAGCCTATCATGCACCATCTGAAGAAGAAAGCACCTAATTTGGGAAGATCTTCAGCGAGCTACATAGTGTTGCGAAGCTAAGAAAAATAATTTTGACCTATCACATCTATATAAATTAATAAGTAGGGTACTGTAAAATGCAGGGACTCTGAACATCATCATAAATTTTTATTTTTGTAATAGTACCATAACTTAGCTACATATGTTGCAAAAAATTTAAAATAAATAAAAAAATATAAATAAAATTGGCCAAATTTGGGAGGGAATTTAATATCATTGAACCAGTAAATACAACAATATGTTCTAACTAAAAGTTTGGAGTCGCCCCATTTTATGGTACTATGGACTTGAGCCACCAGCCAAGGTGAGTAACACTCAAAATAGTTTGTAACATGCAGAAATGCATAACACTACCCTGCATCTCAAATGTTTGTAGTGTTATGAAAACTCAAATATAAAGCCATATTAAATTAGAACAGCATGTTTTGGATTGACACTCCATCATACACATCTACAATATACCTACAAGAAGCAGACCATTTATAATTGATAAAGCTGTATTACAGAGTTGAAGACTTTGTATATTATTTACACAACTGCTGGTATATGCTACATTACCATATAATGTGAAATGTATAATTTATGGGAAAACCTTTGCAAATATCACAAAAAATTCCCACAAGTACAGCACATTTGTACACTTCCTTTAATGTTCAAACAATATTTAAAAGACTAACCATATTCAAGACATTACACTAATAAAAAACTTGTATTGAATTAATATAGCAAAATTAAAATTAAATTGGAAATCTGAAACAATGACAACAGGACACCATGCATAGGTAATTTCATTATACAGGGTGTCCCATAAGTCTGGCATCATAGGAGAAATTCATATTTTTCTATTTCTACAAACCATAATTCATATTTTTCCCTTTCTACAGGTCATAATGTCTGTGAATAAGGAAGAACGAATCCAGATAACTCTACTCATAGATTTTTATCTCTGGGGCCACTTGAAAGCGCTGGTATATGCAGAGAAAATTAGGAGTGTTGAACATTTGCGGCAGCGCATTATTGGGGCATGTAACACCATTACTCCTGACTTCATTCACCGTGTGCTTGCTGACTGGGTATCATGTCTGAATTTGTGTATTGAAAACAATGGTGGACATATTGAGCACGTTCTGTAAATAAAAGCTTTTGTTTTGCCTTTTTTTATTATTTTTCCTATGATGCCGGACTTATGGGACACCCTGTATATTGTAGCATGTGTATACTGTGCAGTTTAATTTTTTGTTCACTAAAATTTTATTTAGTATATTAAGTAATTTTGAAGTACTTTTATGGAAGGAACAGCAGCAAGGTAAAATGACAGAAAAATATACATAAATATACCACATAGTGATATATACCTGGGGAGAGAGAGTCAAGATACGCTATCAAAAATACTGGGTACATCAGAATTGACATTCATCTTACATTTTTTGATTAGGTTGGACTTAAAGTTGTAAATGAAAATGAAAGCGTTTTATACTAAAGCAAGCTTCACTGCTTGCACATTCCAAGTGTTCAAATTCTGTCAATATACTTTCTTCTTTAATAAAAAGAACACAGTATGGAGAAAAGGTCATTGCAAACACAGACCTTCCACAAAAACATGCCAAAAAGGAAAAACAATAATCTTTAAACAAGTAAAGTCAGTGCTGTAATTATCAGACTATAAAGGCCAAAGGTATGAAATAAGGATCAGTGTAAACTTGGTTGTCTGTGAATCTATTAACACAGTTGCTATAGGCCTAGCCTATATTTAAGCTTCATAAATGCACTGAAAATACGGTACTGTATTCTAGTCTTATTGGCTGAGCTTTTATCTTAGTTGCTTCTTACATAATAAGGTTTCTACTGTCAAACTTCAAAAGTCGATGTTGATAGCCTTCATGATGGAGTTTCCCCCCTTGATCATCTCCAAAGGGCAGTGTGTTCTCCCTGGACTCCCCCTCAGTAGTCAGGTTTTTAGGGTGTTATTTCCTGCATGTTTAGAGTATGAATAAGCATATTAAAAATAAAGTTTCCTAGTTAAACTAGGGCCCTGCATTTATTCTTTCACATCACTGAAGGAGAGGTGCACAAATTCATACTCTGGAAGGATGTTCACAGTTATGAAACAAAACTTTACTTGAAAACAAAATACAAGACAAAATTAAAGACTGTTAACCCATTAACTGCACAAGTGCCCAGTTATGAGTCAAGCCAAAAAAACAGGGTACACAAAGAGCTCTCTCAGCTTAAAGTTTAAACCGATGTATATACAGGGCTACACAGAAATGGTTAGAAGTGAGAGCTCTTTAAATAATGCACAAGATGATTATGGAAATCAGCATCAGATAACCTTATTGCTCATTTCTGGATAACAAATATGAAAATGAAAAATCAAAAAGGTTTATTGGCAGACTATAGTCCATATGACAAATATTATTAATACAATGACATTTCATATACTACTTAAGGATAAAAATGTATACAATTGATTAGAAATAATACAGTAATGTGTCAATGTTAAGTGAAGCTACAGACAGACGTTTTCATACAAAAGTCCATAGCTTAGAGGATAAATGGCAAGACTCATGGATAGCTTGGATAATTGGGTTGGTTGACTTTTTAATTCTTTGCATTAGATTGCATTGAGCAAGTCTTGTTACCTCCAGGAAGCTCAGGACATTGCAGGCAGCAAACATTTGCAAAGCTGAGCATCTAGGGGGTAATTTATGCAAGTCGAAAAGGCCTGTTGTACAGCAAATTTAGAGTTCTGCCAAAACCTTTTTTATAATTCACCCAGAGTTGCTGTCTGTATATATTACTGCAGAAAGTACAAAAGAGTGTGTCTTTAGCTTCACTTGTACAGAACTGAAAGTTCCTTATAGTCATATTCGCTTTAGCACAAAGGCTTTGAGATCATTTTTTTTATATCCGAGTCATCACTCAAGGAGCTGGTGATAGTTTGACCCAAATACTTAAACTCGTGTACTTCCTCAATTACTTCACCTTTCATTCTAAACTTAATGTCACCTGGCTGATTATAGCTTTTAGATGAAATTGTATAACCTTAGTTTTTGTAACATCAGAAAGAATATCATGTTTCTGCGAATACACTTTGCAGATTTTTAGTAGCCAATCCAGACCTTTAATAGAGGGACTTATTAACACCATATCATTGGCATAAACTAAGTTATTTATCCTTGTGCTATCTATACAACATCCCACTGTTGCCTCATTAAGTGAAGCAATTAATCCATCAATATACACATTAAACAGCATAGGGAGAGCAAGGAGCCTTTTCTCACCCCACAACAGGAGCCAAAACATTCAGATAGTACATTGCCCCATCTAACAGTAAAAGATTAGTGGGAATACCAAAATTTCAATAAATTTAATATGTACATAGGAACCTTCCTGTCTTCTAGGTTTTTAAATAAAATATACTGTTTAAAGCATTGTTAGTGGAGTTTCCCCAAACAAGGGTACAGTACATTATATAAGGAATAACAGTAGTATGATACAGAGTTGAAACCTGTTTAGGGACTACATTTATAAGTTCCAACATAATAGCACATTCTTATCTATCATTACACCAAGAAATTTTGTTACAGTGCACTCCTTTACAGCAATTTTATCAACAACAATAGAACACCTGCACACAAACAAAAATACTGAAAGTTAGGGAACATTTAGACATGAGGGGAACACAATTCATGGCAGCAGCGACAACTAACCCACAACACCCTTGCCACTACATGTACAATCATGCACTGACACCTCGCACCATTAAGGTAACACCACACACACATTATAACCAAATACTCCATCCCATACCATGCCCCATAGACATCACACACTAGAGAAAACACACACACACACACACACACACACACACACACACACACACACACACCTAACCCACAAAGCACTGACATGACTCAGTCCAAATGCAGTCCTAGGTGCGAAACTGCCACTAACTGACAGGTCAGAGACCAGCCTGAGCAGATCGGATCGAGTTAACTTAGCACGATTCCGATGTGAACATCACCTCAACTTACAGACATATAAATGCAAACTAGACAACTCCACAGATGACACCTGCCACCTGTGCCAGGACATACCACAAACAATTGAACATATTATGACAGACTGTACTGCTCTAGCACAACAATAAACACAACACATCACTAGTGCGCTGAACCTCTGGTCCACTCCAGAAAGGGCAATCAGTTACCTGCGTGCCACTGGCTTGCTCGATCAGGGTGGGCTGATCAGCTAAACAACAACATTTTGTTTATCAAGATATACATTTTATTTATTTGTAAAAATCATGAAATTTGTTTTACTGGTATTTAGGAAGAGTTTAATAGTGGTCAACCATTTCATTACATTGATAAATTCTGATTTAAATATACTTAGCTGAATTAACATCTTGACAAGAAAAAGATACAGTTGTATCATCTGCAAACATTATGAAGTTAGGTACATCAGATGAGCAGGAAAGGTCATTTAGCTATATATAATAAAAATAACATTGCACCTAAACCTGAGCCCTGTCGTACACCATGTTTAACAAGCATTTTAGTTGAGCATACCTTATTTACTGATACAAAATGATATCTATTGGACAAATAACTTAGATTGCTCCTCTAAAACTATAACAATATAATTTAAGTAGAATATGGTCTATTATATCAAACACCTTACTCAAATCCACAAATACTGATATCATTAGTTCTTTGTTCTCTTTAGCTATATTTGCATTTTCCATGAAATTTAAAATAGTCATTTCCGTTGTTTTATTATTACTAAAGTAAATGATTTGGAGATGATAAATTGTAGGATTCTAAATATTGCTGCATTGTACATTTTACAATTTTTTCAAAACTTTGCTGAACATAGATAATGAACACACTGGCCTGTAATTAGTTGCTAGTGCAGATCACCCCCTTGAAAAGGGGTTATACAACCAATTTTTAACAATGATGAGAATATTTTTTTGGAAATACTTTGATAATTTTAGCCATAGTTACAGATATCTTGTCTTTAACAAGCTTCAATATAGGTATAGCAATGTTATAAATGTTATTTTTTGCACTTTTTAATTTACCAGTAATATTTCAGACCTCAGTAGGGGTAGCAGGAACAAAAGAAAATGAATTTAGTGGGCTGGGTGGCATATATTCTAATGGTGAGAGATCATTATTTAGTAATTTGAGTGAAGTTTATCAGCTATTAAAGTAAAATGGTTATTTAAAGAGCCCGCAATAGAGGTATCATCAGTAATTCTTTTATTACCAACATTTAGTTTCTCTATTGAATTTTTCCTAATTTGGTTTCCAAGAGGACTCTTTATAGTTTAAGATTTTGTCATGCTCCTTTATGTTTGGAAAATTTATCGTTATAATACAATATTACCCCTCTATATTGGAATAATTGGTGAACAGCCAGTCCAGTACAGCATAGAGAATTTTCCAGTATATAACAAATCCACAAAGTGTTTGATAATCTAATGCTAAATAAATGCTATTATTGTCCTTATTTATTATTATTATTATGCAATATAGCTTAAAGGCATTTAAATGATCCATCCTATTAAATGATAACTGTGAATTTTGTTGCAATTTTAATAAATATTGTGTTGAATGAGGCCTGTCAGAGAAATCATGCCACAGGATATTCCATTTTGGTTAATATTCGTTTTAGCACATGACCTGGACTTTGGGATGACAATAGGTTTTTCTTATATAGAATTTAAATCTGAATCTATTTTCTTCTATGGTATTTCTTGTGCAAATTGATATTAACAGATATATAAGCAATTTTTTGATTGATTAAAATCGACTGAAATTGTATGGTTTGTCAACCGTGATGTGTGGGAGGATTGAGTGCATTTCTTTGCACATGTGTAAATGCAGGGAAGAAAATAATGATGAGCTTCAAATTCATCATGGCCACTGTTGGTTTTTCTGGTGTATTTCACTGTTATTTGTGCATTTCTGATCTTCAAATATCCCCATAGGGGGGTCCAGGAGACAAAGCCCCCATCTAGGAGCATGGTATTAGGCCTAGGTTAAGTTACGTTGGGTTGGGTTTTTTCAGTTTGGTAGTGGCACTATGGGCTAGGAGCACACCCTCTTTTACCCCACAATTTCCCTCTACTTCGAAGCCCTGCCCACTTCCACGGACTTCAAAATCATAGGGTTGGGGGAGAGGGGGGTCATTATCTCCACAACCACTCATTTGCATAAGAAATGAAGGTCAGATTCACACAAAACAGCGAAATACACCAGAAAAACTCATTTTTATGCCACAGTCCAGGTCATGTGCTAAAATGAATATTTACCTCCATTTCTAGTTATGCCACTGGAAACAACCTATGAGGGGCAGTCAGAAAATAATTTACACAGTGTACAATTTCGTAACTAAAGAACCTACATTGATCATTTTTGTATCTGGTGAATTGTTAATCATTGTTGGCAACACTGCATGTTGATTCAGCTGCCATCTACTGTACATTGGTTATACAAGTCAGTTGAACATGGCAGCTCAAATGGAACAGTGCCCTGTCATTTCTGCAATGATATTCTGAGTGTCAGTGGTCAAGAATTTCTCAAGCACATTGTCACACGAGACAAGACATTGGTTCATCACCATACTCTAGAAGCAAGAAGTGCCAGCATAGAATGGAAACACCCTGGGTCCAGGTCCCTGCGACCAAAGTAGTTCAGGATTGTGAGGTTTGCTGGCAAAGTGATAGTTACTGTGTTTTGGGATCACAAAGGCGTTTTGCTCGCAGACTTCATGCAAAAAGGCACAACAATCAATGCAGCTGCATATTGTTCAACATTGGAACATTTACAAGTGACCATTAAACGTAAATGTCCTGGACTGCTCCGTAGGGAAGGGCACTGTTCCAGTCAAACCACCATGTTCAACTGACTCATATAACCAATGTACAGTAGATGGCAGCCAAATCAATGTGCAGTGTTGCCAACAATGATTAACGAATTCACCTGATACAAACATAATCAATGTAGGTCCTTCAGTTACAAAATTATACACAGTGTAATCTTATTTTCTGATCACCCCTCATACTTTCTAAACTTGATCTGGGACTATTATTATGCAAATTGATGGCAATAATATTGCTGATCATGTTCATTTACTCATCAAATAATACCACACTGTTATGTTCATTTGTAGCATCAAATTACATTCTAACACAATGGAAGGCATTTACAATTGGGGGGGAGGGAGGTTAATGCAGGGCTACCAAATGATTTCAAGAAAGTGAGGTTTTATGTTATTATTAGACATTTTTTTAATACTGGATTAATTCTGGTATTAAAAAAAAATACCAGTCTGCTAAGATAAGTGCAGTATTAAGCAAATTCCAGTATAGAGGGGTAATACTGTCATTACATTTTGCAATTTTGATTATTTTAGTTAATTTGTTTCTATATTCAGTATAGTGTAGTTTAGGAATTTTGCTTTGTACAGTGATCCCCCAACCTGCATGAGGTCTGATGTGCATGAATTCAGAGATTGAAAAAAGGGTAGTGAAACGTCCTCATCCTATCTGCATAAGCTAAGATTCAAAGATAGATCAGCACAAATTTTTTAAAAATGTGGTAAATACTATGATTTCTTGACACTTTCGCAAGCAATTGTAAGTCCAGAACAAAGGCTCTTATTGCACATGCGACATACAGTAGCCATCAAATGTTGTGGCAGGTCACACAGATTCCACCATGACATTTGACATTTCCATTCATACCCTTCCTAGCCAGCCTGTATTGGTAGAATTATAAATATGGCTAATCTGGCATATTTCCTGGTCCCGTAACACCACCTCGGAGCTCAGACTGTCATTCCATGTTCATCCAGGCATGAAGGGGGAAGAGTTGTTTAGTGGCTGATATTCCAGTGCTTGTGTCCAAATTCAAGCATATTCTTCAGATTGTTGTGATCACTCAGTGTGACATGGCACCTAAGCGCATTATATCTCAGGATACTATCAGCCATATATACACCTGCATAAGGCTGGTTTTGGTGCAAAAGCTATTGTGGAAACAATGGGAGTTGCTCAAAGAACTGTTGAATGGTGGGTTCAGCACTGCAGGGCGGCAGTGGGTGATAAGACACCCACACATTTACCAAAGTCTGGACAGCCACATAAATGTAGTAAAAAGATTTTGAATGTTATTAAAAGACAGCTGAAGGCCTCGCCAACAAAAACAGCACATGAAATAAAGGAAACTTATCCTGCATTACTGGGTAACATGTCTGTAAGAACTGTGCAGCATTATTTGCTATGAGATCTCAATCTGCCAATGAGGAATGCAGCAAAGAAACCTCTCTTGACTGCCCACCACAAAGCAAAATGAATTAGTTTTGCTAAGGAAATTAAAGACTGGCATTTGGAGAAAGTTCAGCACATTTTGTGGTCAGATGAAAGGAGTTTACAGTGTCAGATACTAAATGAGGGAAGGTGAGATGGCCCCAGAAATTGGACAAGTTCAACCCACAGTACATCATGAAGACTGTAAAGCACCCTGGTTCAGTTATGCTATGGGGTTGTTTTTCTTATTATGGAGTGGGTAATTTAATTTTCTTAGAGAAAGGTACCTTGATTTATTGTATGACAATCTGGAGGAATGTTTTGACAAGTATAATGCAGACACATTCATGCAGAATGGTGCTCCATGCCACACAAGTAAACAAGTGGTTTGATTTGTGTGCCCTGGATTACTTTAATGACTGGCCTGGTAATAGCCCAGACCTTAGTCCTATTAAAAATTTATGGTCAATAATGAAAAAACGACTCCAGGATGTTGACACTTGCTCAGTTCCTAAGTTGAAAGCAGCCTTAGTGAAAGTGTGGGAGGAGATACTTGCAGACTCATTGCCTCATAGGCTACACGAGGTTATTAAGAAGAAAAGAAATACCACAAAGTACTAAAAGGTATGTTTTAAGTGTGTTATTTGATGTTTTTATGTTGCGCTGCTGTTGCCATGGATGGTGTATGACTGGGAATGTAAAATTTCATGATGGGTTTGCATAACACCACAACATTTGATGGCTACTGTGCATAACACCACAACATTTGATGGCTACTGTACATTACACCACTGCCACATGTAGAAGTCCCCAAGTAAATTATGTATTAATTATAACTAATATTAATATAAAATATATTACATATCTAATAAAGTATTATTGTAATTAACATAATGCTGCTATGGAAACTTTAAGTATTGATTCAATATTGAAATAAACTTGCTGTATAAGTGCAGTGCATACAATACTTTAGCATTTGCAGCTGGTAACAACATGCCTGGTAGTGCATCCCTTGTATGACTGGCTAGTTTATATTGAGTCATCTTTCTCACACTCCTCTTGAGTGAGTTTTTGTATTAAATTTGGTTTTTTTTACAAGTTTTCACTACTTATACTTTTGTTATATTATTTTACATGCATTATTTATATACATTTATTGTACAATGATTTGAAAGCTTTTTATTCAGGTAAAAATTACTTTATACACAATTTTCTTAAACTATTATCCTCCTATGCCCATTTATTTTATGGAGAGAATTCCAACCTGCACAGTTTTGTGCTGCACAAGTTTTTTTAAGAATGGAACTCTCATGCAGGTTAGGGATCACTGTAATAGCAATTTGAATAATTTATCTCTGTTCTTTACTGAAGTGATAATTCATGAAGTGATAATTCATGCAGTGATCCATAGATTTGCATCAATTTTGGGTGAAAGTGTTTTCTTTCTTAAATAGGAAACCAAGTATTAAAAATATGGAATAAGGTGTCAGAGAAGAACAAACGTATGTTCTCAATCATTCATAGGTTCATCACAGTCAAATGAAGTATTTTCTACACCCCCAATAAATTTTCTTTTGTTAACCTCCGAAATCTTCTGTAAATCAATAGTTGTTTTATCTGCAACCTGAACAATTATTGTATATAGTGTTACAGATAGCTTACAATTAAACTTTTCAAATACTCAAATATTCCCTATACAAAACATTAATTTTTTTAATTCCTCCTGTGAAGCTGGTTTTGCTACTTACAAGGGTTGGAGATATCACCATAAATAATTAGTTAGTTAGTTATTTATTTATATACAAGTAACAATGTTGTAAGAATTATTGGAGTATAAGTTTCCTGAGTGTACCATGAAAGGGATACAGACAGTGACAGAAAGTACCAGTGCTTGAGGAGAGTATGGTAACTGTATGATCTGGAAACAGACTGCTAAGGCAAAGCAAATAACAGAAGCAACAAGAACTATGTTGGAATGACATCAATGTCCCTTGCTCTATTTGTGACCTTGATCTTTGCATGCAAGAACCTGAATCTTGTTTGTGACAAATCCTCTGGTGATGATCTACATTTATGACCTTGACTTTTGGCTCAGGACACTGTGTGCATGTGCATGTCATAATAGCTTGGACAAAAGTGTGATGAATAGACAGATGACTGGACAAGTGCAATCCAGTATGACCCCTCCAAATTTATTTGGTCAGGAACAAAAAATAATTGAGGGACAGTGATGACTTGAAACATTTTTAAGAACTGATTTTACTAGTCTCTGATGAAAATTTATTTAGTTGAAATTGTGACAACTTGGTTTCAGTTTGGCTCAGATACTGCTACAATAAAATTACTCAAGCTTTATTTAACTAGCTGAGAATAAAATTCCAATTAGCAAAACTAAATTTAGGTACCTACTATAGGCTCAATCTAGATTAAGCCTATATAGTACCTGTACAAAATTGTGTAGAATAACCCCAAACTGAGATAGTGAAGAATATAAATTCAAGTACAGAATCCTAATGACATCCTACTGAGGATCCATTGTGCAAGTTGCATGGCCCATTATTACATTATACCAAGAGGTTCAGAGAGTTTTCATAGCATCACCAACCTTAAATGGAGCTAGTCTTTGGCCTTTACTTAGATAACCTGGATGCTGCAACCAGGTTTTACACTGGATAAACCCAAATGTGAAAAGTTTACAAGGATGGATAGAATGAAGGCAGCATACAAAGTACAGTCAATAAATTTGCAGAATTTATCGACTTTTTTTAATGAAACAATTCCACAAATTTACTGACTGCACCTCAGAGGAAAAATTCCTAGTAGGTCAATCACTACTTTGGAATGGACATGCACACAAATCTTTTTATTTTCAGATGTATAACTGTGGACATTGTGACTGTCACCATTTTGTGTAGAAGTATAAAATACATGAGCTTGCACTGTTCACAGCGAGGTTGTTAGATTTATCGGAAGTGTAGTAGTAGTAGTTTAACAAGTATAACAATTATGGGCAATGGATATAGTGTAATCTTTTATCTGTCGTTGTTTTAACAGCAATTAATTAACACTATCAAATTCAGTTTAAACCCTGCATTCATCAGTGAGATTAACAATCACATTCTGGTGGATGGATGGAAATAATTTCACTACTATGCGTAGCAATTAATGATTTAATGTTTCCTGCCCACACCTATACTTCATAAGCCAAGTTCTTTATAAACACCTTCTTTCCCCCTTTTTTTTATTGCACATGTGGTGAGAATCTTTCAATTTAAGTTAGCAGCAAAAGGGTTAATTAATACTTTCGAAACTACATGGGCCTCTTTTTATCTTGCATTTTCTTTCCTGAGCAACATTTAAAATTTAATATCCAAGTTCTGGTACTAAAGAAAAACTGCTGTGCTAGATCAGCAATACCTAAGATTTTAGTGCCTATAATATTTGACAAGTTGACTGAAAATATTATAAATATATGTTAATTTAGTTCCAACAAATGTAAAATACTTATTCGATCTAGAATAACCATAGTTGCAACAGATTCTGTAAATTAAAGATATTAGGTTCTAAAATACTTCAAAACTGACTATATCTTGCCAAAGAAAAATGTGCATTAAACTTACATGCTATAGTTGGGTTCTTTTCTTCAAATACACGTATTTATTTTAAGTTCTATTTTTAAGTTTTCTGAGAATGATTTATTAATTTACTATACAGTCACACTTTTCTTGCGTATCCAGTATTTGTAATGTATAAAAAACTGCATAAATAGTTGGTTTATAATTTCAAGTCACCTTCAACCACAAAGTTCAAGTGTCTCTATCTTGTTGGGTCCAACCTTAGGTTCTTTACTCTTATATGGGCCTATGCTTCTAACAATCGCAATTTAAATTACTTTTCTTAATTTAGACTTCAAATGGCCCAGCTACATGAGTGAGAAATTATCTGAATGGTTATGCTGACTTTGAACTAATAATTTAACAAGTTCAAATTTTTCAGTTAGTTTTAAGCTGGCTGATGCCAGAGGCACTATAAATTTCACATGAAGTATGAAGTCTTAGTTCCAACAAGTAGCCTGTCAGCCTACCCAAACTAAAGCTATGATCATTAGCTATAGTAGAGAAACACATATGTTGTTTAGGCCTAATCTTGAATTGGTAAAAATTCTGAGAAATAATTCTTGCAATAACGAAAGTCTGGTTACTTGATGATCAACTATCAATTTTATGGATTGGACCCAAATTGTAACAAAGATCTCCTTGGTGTGTTCAAAATAGAGAAGTAGAGAAACTTCTGAAAATAAAATAAAGTCAAAAAATAATTTTGGAATATTACACCAATCACACTATGCTCAAAGTTTTCCTAAAACAAAGGATAATTTCCTGACCAATGAAAGAACAGAATAAGGTACCAGCAGGATATAAAGTAATTATTAAGAGAAAAACCAAGTCTTGCCTCATTTCAGAACAGAAATGTTTACACATATACAAACTCTCTAATTGCATCAAAAACAATATTTCATTATCTGAACAATCTTGACCTTTTCTAGCGACTCACAAACTACTAATTCTATTGAATAAAACTTGGATAGGTGAAACAATCACCTAAAAGAACCCTATATACCAAAAAAAAATCACTAAAATCTGAGATAGGGTGTTAAACATTGATGGCATTAGAACACTTGTGGTGGAATGCCAGTGTAAAAGAAACTATATGTAGGTATTATATGGAAGGGGTAATTGCACTATAGAAGCAAGCAGTCTTTTCAGGTAAGAAACTGCCAGAACAGATAAACAGAAATTTATCTTTCCCAAATATTTAAGGGCTACAAAAACACAACACTTAATAATAACATTTGTAATACATAAAATGGCAATATAAAACTGAAAACAAAAATGGTCCTGGCAAATGTAGTGCACTGATTAATCATTGGCAGAATCAGCCATTTTTTGGGCACTGATATCAGCATCAGTCAAATTTAGCCTATTAAGCTCACCAATTCTTTGAAATTTTAAAATTTTCATTACAAAAAATCTTTACCTTTGTGAAATGAGGAATCACCACACGAAACATTTGAAAGGTTGAAAGGTATATTTATGAAAAATTCTACAAAAAAACACTGATAAGTTATACTCATTTCAAAGTGCAATTATATAAAAATATTTAACATTCATGAAAAAGGAAAAGCTTAATATGTTAAGTTGTCCATAAATTTAGGTACATTTTTTCTTAACTAATCTCTGAATATTGTAAACTATTGTAATCTACTCTATATTAATAATAATTCTATATTAAGTTATACTTTAAAATTTATATATTAAACCATCTTATTGACTTTATTTTAAGTATTTTAATAATTTTATTAACCCAAATTATATACCGGTATCCCTTTTTTTTATTCAAATTGGCCACCAGGGACTTGAAATTTAAATGAAAAATTTTGTTGTTGACATTGAAGAAAATACCTTCAACATAAGGAAAAACAATTATGGTACTTTAAATATTGTTATTCAATTTATGAAACAAAATTATTTTACTGAGTAATAAAACTTTTTAACATCATTTTACCTGTGATATACGAGTAACAAATTCTGTATATTGTGGAGTGAGCTAAGGAAAAGCATTTAAACAAATTTGAAATATGAAAATTTTCACATTAAATTAGTAAAATCTATGAATGGAATTGATTTTTTAAAATATAGGCAAAGAATCAGCATCAGTATCAGCTAAATTTTGGAATCAGTACACTAGCTAAAACCAAACCACTCATTAAACAAAGTTCCATGCCTGAATGAACTTATGGATGAAATGAAAGCTGACTTTGCATGCCTCACAGAAACACATCTTAAAGACTGGTAAGAAAACTGAAAACTAAGTACTGCACAGATAAAGAAATGCAAACTGATTTCTCTAACATACTATGTGTCAAGAGAACAAAGATGAAGAGGTAGCTGTGCTATATACAGACATGAGAACTATGTAGAAGAAATAACTAAGTAAATCAAACAGCTACATGGAACTTTTTGCAGTAAAAATTAAAAAAAAACTAAATGCAATACTAACAGGCATATACAGACCCATAGCACTCCAACTGCAAAATTCTCCAATATACAGGGTGGCCCAAAAGTCTGCAATGTAATAACTCCCTAAATTTAACAGTCACCCTTCAAGAAGCAAGGAACTAGGTGATCATTCTTGGCTAGATCCCTAATTTAACTATCTTACAATGCATAATAAAATGGTCACTATTCAATTCCCTAATGATTCTCCTACTGCAAGTTCCCTAACAACCTCATAATCATTGGATAGAACCAAAGCTAAGATTGCTTGATTCATAGTTTACTTACAAATTGCATTTGAAAGCTATTGTTACAGAACTCAATGCCTTTCCTATTTTTTCCTTCTAAAAGTTCCAATCTACTGTAGGCCCTATATGAGGCAGGTTGAAATCTCCCATTTAATTAATGTTCTTGCATTACATCTTTTTTATTTCCTGAACCATACCATCATCAACAAGATGATCCCCCCCCCCCTGCCTATCCCTTCTCCAATAAATACCAGTATAGGCAATTATTTTGATCAGAGCAAATTAAAAAGGTTTGGTTTCAAATGCTCTCCAGTTAGCCTTCACAATATATAACAGAATTTGTAAATAATTACAACTCAAAGTAACACTCACCTAGTACATATACATACATATTATATAATAATAATAGGCTTTAAAACATTTCCAGTTAATGGTTTAACAGTATGTGAGAAAATAAATTTTTTTCAGTTTTTAATTTAAATTATTTATTGAATGTTAAACAATTTGTTGATAATTAAATCTGAAATTATAGGGTACTAACCTATCAAGATCAGCAGCATAGTGATGACAAATAGTTATTATCCTAGTGAGATGAGTGAAAGTTGTCAGCTACTTTGGTAGCTCTGTAAATAGTTTTATGTTTATTAGCCAACTTGAGATTGTAATAAAATTTTGCAAAATGACAAAATATTATTTTATAATAAAATTTTGCAAAATGACAATCTCAAGTTCCATCAAAATTATCTAAGTCATAAGCTATATTATATAGCTTATGACTTGGATGACTTCAATATGCCCAAGTAGCTTCATGTTTTCCAAATGAAATGCAAATATAAATAGGTATCCTACTGTCTTTATCCTTGCATGTCAAATCATTTATTCCTACATGCATAATAATTTTACCTCAGCTTTCAGGCAATTTCTTCACTACCTCAATGACATTAAAAATATTACTTCCTGGAATACATATTCTTCTACAGCTTTTCTTTCCCTTATTACAAAATTCAATTATCCTGATTCCTAATAAACATCCCCAACCATGGTAAATTCAAAATGTATCCCTTTATCTAAATTACCAAGTATATAAAATCTATTAAGTAGTTTGCTACCACATGATTATTTTATTCACTCTAATCCTATTCCTTGCTACACTAGGTTAGGTGGTTATTCCAGGTTGGTTAGTCATTTTTTATGTCACCAACTTTCAGCCAATTTGGGATAGAAAAACTAGCATCTCTGAAACTTAATATATATACCATATATATAAATAAAATTTGGGTGAATATTGTGTTTTGGGGCTACCAATTTTTTTGGACTCCTGATTGGCAGAAATTTAGTGATGTTGGAAATAACTAACCAACCTAGAACCACCACCTAACCTAACCAAGATGCAAGAGTCACCCTAATTGGCCCAAAGTATGAAGTGGGTGGATCACCAAAACTTGGTATTCTCAAAACTTAATAGACAAAATTTGTTTCAAAGATCCTGATTGGCCAATAGCTCAATGATGACAAACTTTCAGGCAAATTTATTTGATAAAAAATTATCTTTTAAGTAGGTAGTAGAAAGGTTAATTTTAGTTGACAGTGATAAAATCTAATGGATATATATATATAACATAAAGAACGACGGTTGTATAGGAGAATATTCCGCGCAAGATGAGAGTGAGAGAACGAAACAAATGAAAAAATGAGGTATATATATATATATATATTATATATATATGGTGGACTGGATGTCAGTTTTTCAACATCTGCAGATCTTTAATTTCAATATCCACGGATGCGGATATTTAGTTAATCTATCAATATAATATAGAATTATGAATATATGACAATTTTTCAAATTTCATTATATTACTATTATGGCAGGCAATGCATAAGAATTAAAATTAATATTTTCATTATGATAAAAATAATAACTTCTCGAGTTTCAGCCACAGAAAATTCAATGAAACAAGTTTCATTCAATTTTCTGTGTTACCAGGTATTTATATTTGAGGTTTATATATTTGTTTGTTCATTAATAATTAATACTTTACATGAAATGTGCATGACTGGGCTTTATAAGCTACTTTATAAGCCAATTTTATTGTAAATTGCATAATTTATTAGAGGTAATATCCACATAACATCCGCAGTCAGAAGTGCGGATGCGGATGTTAAAAATGATGCGGATATCCGGGTCCACCACTATTATATATTTATTTATTTATATATATATATATATATATATATATATATATATATATATATATACTCACAACTTACACGGATTTTTCACATGTGGTTTCAACTATACGCGGGTTATAATTTTACAATTTTGGTGCTTTAAGGGTGTACACACACGTCTCACCTTCATCCACATTCACAACGCCATGGAGGATGGCACTAACAAGAGTGTTATGGCATGCTGGAAGGAATTCAACTTTGCCAATTGCATCACTTTTGTGTTATAGGTATGCTATACGTATAACAGTTACAATATATAGTGATTTAAGGGATTTTTTTTTGGCTTCTGACTTTATGCAGTTTTTGGCCTTTCGCAGGGTCCCAGGAATATAACCCCCACGTAAGTTGCGAGTCTACTGTGTATGTATGTATGTATATATATAAGATCAGATTGTCTAGTGAAAAGGGCAATCTCTTAAATAGCCAAGGTTCTTGCATGCAATTAAACAACATATCCAAAAGATGGAAATATAATAAACAATTTATGATGCAAAAAAATGAGAATTTTGTATAGGTAGGGCTTTTGCACAAATTTGAATGATGCCATCTCATGGATCAAAAAAGTGATTTGAAGGGAAATGTTGTAAATAACTGGGATTCTTTGTGCAATTCTATGGTTATGGCATAAAACATCACTATGTATTCAGATTGATTGGTTTTTTATTTTGAACAATAGATACCATAACTTAGAGTGGCTTTGAATTATCCTTACATTTATGTTCTTATAACAAATTTCAATTGTCAAAAATACAGCACTATCCTATTTTGGCATCCCAAATTATTCAACCAACCACTTAGGTCAACTGTACACCCTTGATGATTGGTTAGGTTGTCTTGATATTTTCATTAGTTTAAACAAAAATATCAAGACTTAACCTAACCAATCATCAAGGGCATACAGTTGACCTAACCAGGTAGTCAATTAACCTAATTAACATAAAAAGTAATGTGAAGGTGTTGGAGTGCCATTTATTTGGCATAAATATAGAATCTGTGGTTAAATTATTTCTTATGCTGTGCTGGTATATAGTCCATGGTCAAATTCAGAAAATGTAAATTTGTTCGTTTACATCATCAGTGCTTTCCTGTTAACAGGAATACCCAACTGCCTGCCACCAAACTGTTTATGTATTTTTGCTCTCATCATTTTTGTTTAAACTAACGAAAATATCAACTTAACCTAACCAACCATCAAGGGTGTACAGTTGACCTAACTGGGCATTGAATTAACCTAACAGCTTAATATAATGGAAAATGCCTGGTTAGGCCAACTGAATGCCCAGTTAGGTCAACTGTACGCCTTTGATAATTTGTTAGGTTAAGTTGTGATATTTTCGTTAGTTTAAACAAAAATGACGAGAGCAAAAATACATCATAAATAGTTTGGTAGTCCCAATAATATATAAGTACCAAATTTATTAATCATTTAAATGAAATTAGTTAATATCTAAGCAATAATCAGTTAGTAGGGGGCCCTAAAATCACAGAAAAAACGTTGCTGCTTTCAGTACGTTGTCATCACATGAATTCCGCAAGATACGAGTCCAGGTGATGGAAAGCACCACATCATGTTATTAATGTTTATTTGTTGCCTGGTTAGACCTACAGTAGTTTAGTTTGAATATTATTGTTGTAGTGCGAGCATGTGATGATGCAGTGCTGTGATTTATCTACTTGTGAGTTGCCCCCAGTCAACTGTATGGTCGGTTAGGTCAACTGTATGCCCTTGACAATTGGTTAGGTTAAGTCATGATATTTTCATTAGTTTTAATGAAAATATCATGACTTAACCAATCATCAAGGGCATACAAGTTGACCTAACCAGGGGCTACAATTTGTTTGTTTTCTTTAGTCAATATTACAATCTTAGCTTTAAACAATAATGGTTGGTCATCCTGCTGCTCCTACTGTTATAGTGCATGTAAATGAAATTCTCAACTTATTCTACAGAAATATCATATTTTTTTTTACTTTACCTGTTTTAAATAAATAACCATACCATTGTCCTGAATAATAATTCAACCACAGATTCTATACTTAGGCTGTTTATTTTTGGTTGGTTGAATAATTTAGGATGCCAAAATAGGGCATTACCAGAAATACAAGGTCCTTGAAACCTAATGTTTACCACTTCCAGACCACAATATACTCAAGTCTCAACTCATAGGGCAAAAATTTTCACTTGGGTCCTTACCTGTAATAAATTTAAGGTAAATATTAAGTTTTGCAAAGACATTCTTTTTATTTAAAAATTTGTTATAAAGATAAAGACTACAAAATAATTAGCTAACCAATCTAAAACAACCATCTAATCTATTGTAATCTGGTCTCCATGAACTTAATATTAGCCAAATTTAGTTATATTCTTATGTAAATTTCTAGTCTGAATGGCAACCAGTAATGTTCCATACAGAAAATCATTTTGGGGATTTTAAGAGATAGGTACTAAATACAGTCAAGGTTTATTTTTGTCACTAACTAAAACTAACCTAATGTAACATAACAACATAACATAACCCATCCACTATTGCAGGATGGGCACAATTTTGAGGATGGGATTACACCGTGCTCTTCAAAAATCTTTAATGCTTTTTCATTGTTATTAAACACCTCGACAATTAGCATATAGGACGTTTGCTCAACCTTCACAAGCCATGATTTTTTATAAATGAGATGCTCCCTTGCACAACTATATTAAAGGATTCACACACACACAAAAAAAATGGTAATGGTTCAGAATAGGGGTGCCACCTCAATTTTTGCATTTTTTCTACCAAAACATGCTAAAACCATTGGTTTCCTGTTGTTTAGGATGAATGTGACCATCGCCATTACAGTAAATTATTGCTTGAAGTGATTTCACCCCCCCAACCCTTCCTACAATCTGGGGGGACCACCGTGTGAACCAGGGGTTTTGGGTGGGGGAACACAGTACAAGCAATAATTTACTGTAATAACAATGGTCAGATTTATCCTAAACAGGAAATCAATGGTTTTAGCATGTTTTGGAGGAAAAAACATGGTAATTATTTACATTACTAGAGGTACTTATTCTGAACATTTTTTATACATCAAATAGTACTAGAGGATGCATAAAAATGTGCAAATAAGTAATTAACCTAACCTAATAGCCCCCGCTCAACCCCCCTTATCATGATTTTAGGCTTACCTTAGTGGTGGATAAAGGTCAGCAATGGCCATTTCAAACTGAAGTGAATGAACGATAGTAGGGTTGCCAACTCAAAATTTCCTAGATTCATACCCAAAAAGCACTGAAGTAGCTATATATATTTTTTCATAATTTTCTAACCGTTTTTTTGACTATGCAAACCAACAATATTTTAATGAGAGAAAACTTTGTTTCTATGGTATTTTTCAAAATTTTGCTTTAAGTGGCACCCATATTCTGAACCATTACCAAAAAACAACCACACGCATGCACAGATGCTTCCTTGCACAACTGTATTAATGGATGCACACATACACAAAGAAACAGAGCACACATACGCAAACAAGAAGCACAGTGCACCAACTAGTGCAACATTTGTGCAATTTATTATTCAGTGCACAGTGACAAAAATGGACCTCACCATTGTATTTAGCATCCTCAAAAACCTATAAAACCAGTCTATATATACGGATACTGGGTGCCATTCAGAATAGAAATTAACCCATTCTTAGAGGCTTAGAAACACTTCTCCATTATTTAGTATGCAAGTTTTCTTTCCAAAGAGATACATTTCAAAATATTAAGAATAAGAAATTTTTATATTGCACAAAACTTTCATAATTTGAGAAGCAAGAATTTTTCTAAAAGCAAATACTACACAAGAATTTTGTAGATCCTATAGTCCGAGTTAACTTTAATGGGGTCATAAACTAAACCTAGACCTGAATAAGTTATTATCAAATGTATTTAACAGACCAATGATATGCCTAGGCCTAACCTAAGTTCAGCTAAAGCTAATAAACTAGGAAAAAAAGGGGCCAGTTCCATATTACTCCCCCATGCAAAATATGATTTTATTGAATATTACGATTATAAATTTTGGTAATTATTCGTTTTAGTGCTTTTTCTCCTTTCTGAACCAAAACACATTTTTCTGGTTTTTTGGTATGATTTGTTCAAATCTGAACTTCGTTTCTTTGGGAAATAAGCCGTTTTTAGAAATTTTAAAATTGAAAATTTCTCAAAAATGGCTCATTTCCCAAAGAAACGAAGTTCATATTTGAACAAATCACACCAAAAAACACCAGAAAAATATGTTTTAGTTCAGACTGACCTAACCTAACCTAACCTAACCTGCATTTTTTCGCAATTTCTAACCTTCAATAGCAGCGTTGGGGTGTTTATACAAATGAGCAGCGACCAACAGGAATAAATAGATAATTTCGCCAGGCCCACAAATTTGAACTTGTTGGCCTAGGCCACCCTAGCCAATGCTCACAGACATTGAAGCAAAAACTCCTCCAATTAACTGCACTTTCGGAAGCCAATGCTAAATAGAGCTGTGCATCTAGCTTTGTCAAGAATAACCCAATGTACAATAAGTTTTGCCACAGTTTGAGGTGGGTAGGTAAAACACCGTGACTCGTAAAGAAAACTTCAGTACCATCTTCTTTCTTATAAATATCTTGTATTAATTGATAGTAATCCAAATCACAACCTCCGTGAACCATAGTGAAAAGCAAACTGAAAAAGCATTTTCGAATGAGTATGCATTATGACAGATTCAAAATGTACGTCTCTGATTGGTCAGATAAGGTCACGTGAAACAAAAACCAGATTTAATTGGCTGATTTGACCTATATTTCTTAATTTTGCCACGAGATGTCTCCCCATAAAACTGGAGAGGACGAGGACGCAAAATTTTAACTAGCAGAAAGAGCTAAACACTCGGTCAATAGCCTATAATACTGCTTTTTATGTCTAATTTTTTTTTTTCCATAAAAAATAATTATTACATTTCCTTGATTTTTATCAGTTTCCCGAGGTTTCAAGGTGTCCTGAATACAAATTTATATGTTAAATTGTCATAGAGTGTCTCCTCCTATCGAAAACGAACAAAGCATTAAAATGAATATTAACCTAAATTTTGATAGTCTATTAAAAATTCAAAATAAAATGCAAAATATGATTTTATTGAACATTAGGATAAATTATTTTAGTACTAAGCCATGCAACAATCACACTGGTGAGGGATAAAGTAGTTTGGCTGCAAAAAAAAAAACACCTATACTGATCAATTTGTGATGCGTGATCTTTATGGGGACTCCACCCTCATACCCTGAGACCTA
This sequence comes from Bathynomus jamesi, assembly GCA_023014485.1. NCBI lineage: Eukaryota > Metazoa > Arthropoda > Malacostraca > Isopoda > Cirolanidae > Bathynomus > Bathynomus jamesi. Next base: position 514,415 of record JAJOZX010000352.1, read on the forward strand.
AATTATACAAATGATAATGTAATAACATGTGCCCACCTTGCCTGGATAGCCAGAGCCATAAGGACTAATGTAAAGGATAAAAAAGTTAAGTGCACTTTTTTAAATTTATTACAAACCAATATTTTCTCAACTCCATCAGTATTAGCAAAAATAAATTCACCATATTGATTATTTTTATCAGAAGTAACACAGGAGGTCCAGTCAATGTCTCTGAGCAACTGATACAATGAGCAAACCAACCATGGTTATTTTTTACTAACAAAAAGCACCAATTTTTAATAAAATATATATACGAAACTTTTTTTTAATAAAAAATGTGGGGGGCAATACGGAACTGTAACCAAAAAAAAATACTAAGCCAAAGTCTAAAATTAATTGTAATCTAATCCTATATCATCCTTAACTTACACTAGCCTAGTTATTTACATTGGAAAACGAAGTCAATTGGCCTTCAAAAACACTAAACTAGGCCCAGGCCTACACTAGTATATGATTACATGTACCTACTAAGTACTTAGACCTAAAATGCTAGATAGCGGAAAGATATGAAGTCATTTAAAGGCACATTTTAATATCCCTACCAGTCAAAAGATCGAGATTTGACAGGCCTTCTTGGGCTGGCCCTGAGTTAATGTAAAATTAATGGGTCAAACGAAGACCGCTTTTTAGTCAACTAAAGTCAACTTAAAAAATTGGCTCGCGAAAAAAGTAAAAGTATCTTAAATAAATAGACATTTTTTTTTTTAATTAGGCTAAACTAAAAGCAACTATTAACAAACGATCACGCCTTGCCAAACTCTTATTATCTTACGAATTTCATATTTTAAAGACTCCACAGTTGTAGCCAACTTTCAAGCTACTACTATTATTAAGGTCTACTACTACTACTAGTAGTAATAGTAGTAGTGATAGTAGTACTAAAAAACAACAATAACAACAACTATGAACTGTGGCTAGCCTAGACTAAGACACAAGGTGAGTACATAAAGTAGGCTGCACAGCCTTGGTAGTATCAAAGACTATTTATTACATGAACCAAAACTCCGCCCAATTCTGAGTTAGTATTTTTCTCTCTCCCTCTCTTCTGCCATCTAGTGTTTGGAAGGAGAACTAAATTGCTTGCGAATAAAACGTCATCACTAAAATTATTTTAATATTTATTATTATTATTAATTAATATTATATTGGTAAATATTTAACCATATATAGAATCATAAGAACGTAAGAACAAGAAATTTTTATGGTGGGCACACTAGGGGCCACTTCGGCCCATCGAGGTGGCTCCACTATGTAAAAACTGCCTGTACATTGGCAACAACCAATTTTTACAAAACTAAATAATTATCAATTTAAAACTAATTAATTATCAATTTAAAACTAAAAACAGAATCTCTGGATCCAGAGGATCAAAGTCATAATAGACTACTATCCACAAATATGTTACACTCTATATCTATTTATAACTGACATGCAAATATATCAGATCCAAAGAATCCAGTCAATTTCATTACGGTACCCATCAATACCAGTACCTTCCCAACCAAAAATAAGTCACGGTCCATATCAATTGCGGACCAAATCAGTTAATAAATTAACCATATAGGCTTGTATATTTTTTAAGATTAGTATAATAACATTCATTTTTTCGAAATATTCTCAAGCTTTGATATACTTCTAAATCATGCTGGTATACCTCTGTGCAAGGTTTAGTCAATGTTGAGTAACGGCGTTACTTTTTTAGTAGCTGTAGCGGTAACGCCGTTACTTTGGAGATGTTGTAACGAAAATGGTAACAGCATTACTTTTTAAAAGTAACGGGGTAAAACTTTACAAGACACCCGCATTGCCATGAAACATGCTACAGTAGCGAAACATATATCAATCGATAGAGCAGAAAAAATGGTGCAAGCAGGAGAATGTATTGTGCAGAAACATGTGTGAAAGTGGGGAATGGCCTGCTGACTTTATAAGATCTCTATGATTACTATCCCCAAGAAACCGAGAGCCACCAAGTGTTCAGAATTTCGAACCATAAGCTTGGTCAGCCATGCATCAAAAATAATGCTAAGGATACTAATCAGAAGACTAACGAACAGAGCTGAGCAGTACATTGGAGAGGATCAGTTTGGATTTAGGTAAAAATGCAGAACAAGAGAAGCTATTGGTATTATGAGAATGATGGGAGAGAAAGTGCTGGAACATGATCAGGAAATGTTTGTTTGTTTTATTGACTTTGAAAAGCTTTTGACAGAGTCCAATGGAGGAAACTAATGGAAATATTGAAGAATATTAATGTTGACTGGAGGGACCGTAGGCTGATAAAAAAATCTATATCTTGGGCAGACTGTGAATGTTAGAGTTGCAGGAGGAGAATCGGAGCCTGGATTGGTTGGGAGAGGGGTCAGGCAAGGATGCTCCCTGTTCCCCGTGTTATTTAACATCTATGTGGAAGCAATGATAATAAAAGCACCCTCAGATCTGGAAGAGGGAATCAGAGTGGGAGGTAAATTGGTCAAATCTGTAAGGTTTGCAGATGACAAGGCATTTGTTTGTAGTATTGAGGAAGGACTGCAAAGAATGGTCAATAGCTTGACAACAACGGCGGAAGAATTCGGAATGAGAATTAATGAGACCAAGACAAAGGTAATGAAAATTGCAAGAAGGAAAGGAGCACAAATGAACCTAACGATAGGAAATCGGACCTTAGAAGAAGCTGAGTAGTTTAAATATCTGGGAAGTTTATTAACCAACAACTAGAATTGATATGGGTAAGGTAGCTTTTGAGAGACAGAAAAGACTACTTACAGGTAAACTCAACTTGAAACTGAAGAAAAGGTTAGTAAAAAGCTTGATATGGAGTGTGGTACTGTATGGAGCAGGAACATGGACACTGAAAACAACTGAAAAGAAACTCCTGGAAAGTTTTGAAATGCGGATTTGGAGAAGAATGCTAAAGATAAGCTGGAGGGAACACCAAAGTAATGAGCAAGTACTGCAACAGGTGAGGGAGGAAAGAAGACTTATTAAGGTGATAAGAGAAAAACAGAAGAAATGGATCGGACATGTGTTGAGAGGAGAAGGATTGTTGAAGGAGGTGATAGCGGGTAGATATGAAGGTAGAAGCTAGAAGGCTGAGGGGAAGGAAAAGGAAAGCAATGCTGGATGATTTGAAGGCAAGCAGGAGCTACCATGAGATGAAAAGGATAGCTCAAGATAGAACACTTTGGCGAGACATGAGTTGGACCTGCCTGATAGGCAGAAGACGATGGATGGATGGGATGGTATGAAATCATTATATTGATTTCGAAATTTACTGCCTCCGATTTGCTTACTTGGAATGATTTTGTTGTCAGCTTGTGGTTTTGCAAGTTTTGCAAATTTTCTTCCTCGTAGAGGAAGTTTTATGGTGAACATATATGGTAGATATGTTGTTGCCCAGACTTTGTGATGGGTGGTTGTTGTTCCGTTTTACGTCCTTCCTCCAACTAATAGCACTGAGGCTGTTCTTTGTGGTGAATGAAATATACTGTCAAACGATTCACAAATAAACTAATGTCCTTATTAAATATAACGTCACAAAGAATTGAACACCAGCTATACTGAAACAGACAAATTTAAGTATATCTTGATCCATTAATATATAGCCTGTATATAAAGTGCTTTAGATATAATTATAATGAGAGGCAAAACTATTTATTCCCTACAAGAAAAGAATTTATACAATCTAAACCAACATGGCTTCAGGGTTGAAAGATCTTGTCTATCACAACTATTAGACCACCAGGAGAAAATATTGGAAACATTGTGTCGAGAACAAAACATAGATGTAATAATTGTAATATATACTGAGTTGCTGACTTTGCTGAAGCCTTCGATAAATGTGACCATGAAATTATAGTACACAAACTTAAGAATAAAGGAATTACTGACTCAAATTACTGACTCAAATTACTGACTCAAATTTTCTGACTCAAAGAACATAAAGAGTGGTAGTAAATGGAATTTAAATCTGAAGTCTCAGAAGTCATGAGTTCTGTCCCACAAGGTACAGTATTGTGCAGAAACATGTATGAAAGTGGAGACTGGCCTGCCGACTTTATGAGAGTCTCTATGATTACTATCCCCAAGAAACCGAGATCCACCAAGTGTTCAGAATTTCGAACCATAAGCTTAGTCAGCCATGCATCAAAAATAATGCTAAGGATACTAACCGGTATATGTTTCGCATATACCGGGTGTGTATAAAGTAATGCACGTGAAGAGACACATCTGATTTCAATTATATTAACGCAAGTGAACATGGATAAGTAATATTTATTACATGTACTTTATAACAACTGTATATTCGATAATAAAAACAAGTTGAAACTAGTTTAAATCAGTTCAAATTGGATTTGTCTCTTCACTTGCGTTACGAAACTAGTTTCAGCCAATTCAAATCAGATTTGTCTCTTCACATGCGTTACTTTATACATACCCTGTATCAAACGGTGACAGAGAAAAATTCTAAAATTACGTTGAGATATTATTCAAGTGGGCAGAAGACAACAATATGAAGTTCAACGAAGAAAAATTCCAACTTCTAAGATGTAATAATAACAAGGTGCTCCAGAATAAAGGGTACAAAACTTTACAAGCCAAACAGATAACACCAAACCCACAAGTCAGGGATCTTGGAGTAATAATGTCGTCGGATGCAGAATTCAGAGAGCACTATAACATTAAAGTTACAACAGCTAGAAAAATAATGGGAATCATCTGGAGGAGCTTCCACAACAGAAAAGCGAACATCATGCTCAGTGGCGTGCCCAGGGGGGTTTCCTGGTTTCCCGGAAACCCCCTAAGATCGCACATTAATTAATTATTATTATTATTATTATCATTATTATTATCCAGGTTGCCTGCTTCATGTCAACACTCATTTGATGTGTTCAGGTCATATTATGTATCAGACAATTATGGAAGAGTCTAGTCTTACCAAAAATTGAGTATTGCTCAGTACTCACATACAAAAAAACATACAACAAACGAGACATTGCAAACATAGAAGCGACACAAAGGACTTTTACGTCTAAGATGGAGGAAACGAAAGGTGAAGAATACTGGTCTCGACTGCAATCCCCGAAACTCTACTTTCTGAAAAGAAGACGCGAACGATACACAAAAGGTATCATAGCCTCGATGAAGTGGAAAAATAAACATCGGTGTGTGGGGATGGGTGTGTAGTTTAGGAATCGGGAAAGTAACTGAAATACATAGACACTTCACAGGTAACCATTCTCTTTGGATATTAGAGGTTATGTTTCCCGCTGTTAGAGCTATGGCTATTCCTGATCCTGAAAATATTTATTACGTTCAAGACAAATGGTGGTGACGGCAGGCGGCGCACAGCAAAACCCAGCTGTTCATCCTCTCACACAATAAAGAAATTGGTTGGTAGATAAATGGGTACCCTGGGTAGCCTATTGGTTAAGACGCTGGGCTGCTGCTGGTGGGGCATGGTTCGGATTCCACGTTAAACTGTAGGTCTAAGGTGGTGACAAGCTTGACCTTCGTCAGAATGAACAATTCGTGCGGAAGCAAAACAAAGGTTAATTAACCGAGATATATATATATATATATATATATATATATATATATATATATATATATATATATATATGCAATATTCTGCAAATTAATGTGAACAGAGAGAAAAAAACGTGTTTTCAGTAAATATCATATATTTTGTAGACTGGAACACAAATTAATAATTTATGTGGCCACCTTTAGCTTTAATTACTTCTTGAGCACGGTTTGGCATGGAAAGCACTAGCCCTTCACAGATTTTCTTAATTTCTTTGTCATGAAACCAGATTTTGATGACTGCCGTGATCATTTTATCCTTAGTTGTACAGTCCAGTTTTCCAGTGGTGGGCACCGTTAACCAAAAGCGATAACGATAATCCGTTAACCCCAACTTTTAACTCCGATAACGATAATCCGATAATTTTACTACAAAGTTAACGGAAGTTAACGATAATCCGTTAACGATAACTATTTCTTTACTAACATTTAAAAAAATCAAGGAAAAAAGCTTTAAAACCCATAGAAAATGTTTATTTATGCAAAATCCAACAATAAATAGGTATTTAACTGTATTTTTATCAAGTTTTGCAACTTTTTTGCTTAATAACTTTTTTTTTATTTTTAATAAAAAATGTACTGATTACATGTTTTGAAACTCTTGTAACCACTAACCATTAACTAAATTTTAATTTACCAGAGAATTATTATGGCGGGAACTGAAAGGTAAAATTAAATTTTAGGCACATTTATTAAAGACTATGACACAATGTGCTGGTTGCCCTTCAGAAAGACCAACTTCTCAAAGTTAGGCCCAACTGCCAGTCTTGACCTCTTGGGCCTCCCCAACCTCCCCTTGCGAGATCTGGAAGCAGACTGAAGTTATGGCGGTTTGAATTCATTCGCGGAGCGGTGATCTTCCGTGAATGACTCCTCGCAGTTAACGTGTTAACGGACTTTAACAGACTAAATATCGAGTTATCGGAAGTTAACTGGTCCGATAACGATAAATGGAAATTAACTTCCGTTAATAGTCCGTTAAAAAAAGTTAACTTCGTTAATTAATTGTTACCGGATTAACGCTTTAGTGCCCAACACTGCAGTTTTCAAAGTCGATTCTTACATGTAGCCCATAGGTTCTCGATTGGGTTTAGATCTGGCGAGTTGCCTGGCCAGTCTAAACAAGTGATATTGTTTGTCCTGAAAAACTACTTACATTTTGCTGTGTGGCATGGAGCTAGATCTTGTTGGAAAACTGCATTTGAGGACAACTTTTGCAGTTCTGGTTTGAGACGGTGTTCTAGAAGTTCAGCATATTTCTTACTGTTCATCATGCCATTCAGAGGTACTAATGAGCCAATTCCTTGTGAAGAAAAACACTATAACACTATTCCCACTATAACAATTTGGTTATAGTGGGAAGTGGTTGTGGGTTCAGCTGGCGAATGGTATACAAAACATTCTTGTTGACCTTGAACAAGAAAATAACTCTCGTCTGAAAATAACACATTACACCAATCTTCTTTTAACTAACATGCATATTTTTTTGTCTATTTTGGTTAACAATTGTTTTTCATAGGTTTCTTGGCTTTGCGCCCCACTTCCAGCAATTGACGTCTTACAGTTGATGATGATACATGGATTTCTGCTGCTGCTAGTTCTTGGTTAAGCATGTCACTAGGTTTTCTTGGATCCTACCTGCTTGCTCGTATTAATTTTATATCATCTCTATGTGTTGTTTTTCACTTCCTTCCGCATTTACCCTTCCTTGATGGAGACACAGAGCCAGTAGTTTCCTTCTTCTTAATCATTTTATTGACAACTCCCAAACTCACTTTTGCTTCACTAGCAATTTCTCTCTGTGTGAGTGCTGTATGTTCATGTACGGTAATTATTTTACTCCTTTTTCTCGGTGTAATATCCATAATCAACTGTGAAATACAAAAGTACTGAGATCAAACATCCAACACCAACGAATGACAAGAATACACTGAATTAAAAGGCAGAAAATTAATGTCAATTCCGATTTCCAAAGATGACGCAATATCCTTGAATGATGTCGCAATCATATATCAGATTAGGAATAATGTTTTTAAGATGATGCAATCATGTCTCAGATTGTAGAATACTATTGTTTTATAAAACAAATCAATATATTTCACTAAAAAAAAAAATCACATTTTCCGCTACAACCAGAAAAGACCTATTTTTGTCTCGTGTTCACATTAATTTGCACAATACTGTGTGTGTATATATATATATATATATATATAGTGTTTCAGACCAACAAAGGCCCTAGGATCCATTCATGGCTGGTCCACCTAACTATATTGTCGTGACCGGACAGCTCATACCAGGACAACACATACCCGGACAACTCAGACCCGGACAACTCAGACCCGGACAACTCATACCTAGGACAACTCATACCTAGGACAACTCATACTCTCTTCAACAATTACCACCCCAATGTTGATCTTTTCATCTATATCCACCCCGAAAGTTTAAACTCTGCAAATTAACCAAAATAAGATAAGAAAACAATAACAACAAATTTATTATTTATTGCAAACATATAATAAATAGAGAACCATTATTTACATAAGATAAAATTTGAATGCCCGGTTAGGTCAACTGTACGCCCTTGACGATTGGTTAGGTTTAGTCGTGATGTTTTCGTTAGTTTTAACGAAAATATCACGACTAAACCTAACCAATCGTCAAGGGCGTACAGTTGACCTAACTGGGCATTCAATGAACCCAATAGTTCCCTGAGTTTTTTATGATACACACAGACCGTGCATGGAACAAGGAACTCTTCTGGGATAATTAAATCCACTATAGTCCGAATAAGTAATGGTAAATGACAAATACCATAGTTTTTCTTTTTCATGATGCAAGCCCGACGTGGGCAACGGGTCTCTCGCAAAGAGGTCCCATAAATATAGCTTCCCTCACCAGTTATCTGCAAAGCAGACAGGATCCAGCTTTGGGACATGGATCTAGGGTTTAAAGCAGCCTAGCTCCACTACATTTAGAACCTCAATATAAGTAAAAGACTCGTTGCCCCTTTTTCTTTGATTTATTCAATCCGACGTGAATGCAACGAGTCTTTTACTTATATTGAGGTTCTAAATGTAGTGGGGCTAGGCTGCTTTAAACCCTAGATCCATGTCCCAAAGCTGGATCCTGTCTGCTTTGCAGATAGCTGGTGAGGGAAGCTATATCTATGGGACCTCTTTGCGAGAGACCCGTTGCCCACGTCGGGCTTGCATCATGAAAAAGAAAAACTATGGTATTTGTCATTTACCATTACTTATTCAGACTATAGTGGATTTAATTATCCCAGAAGAGTTCCTTGTTCCATGCACGGTCTGTGTGTATCATATATATATATATATATATATATATATATATATATATATATATATATATATATATATATATATACTGTATATAACTTGCATGAATTTTAAATGTTTAAATTTAATTTTTAATTTTACAAAATAAATGTTTTCATTTCAAATGTTTTCATTAATAACTTGCATGAATTCTAAATGTTTAAATTTAATTTTTAATTTTACAAAATAAATGTTTTCATTAATTTTTCATTTTTTTTTCTGGTCCTATGTATGAGTTGTCCTAGGTATGAGTTGTCCTAGGTATGAGTTGTCCTAGGTATGAGTTGTCCGGGTATGAGTTGTCTGGGTATGAGTTGTCCTGGTATGAACTGTCCTAGAACCCTATATTGTATATTGTGCATGTCCTCTGTGGTGGCGGAGGGGACCTACAATTTTACGTGGGTTCCGAACCACAAAGCATTAATTTTACTACCTTAAACTATACCCAGTCTATCAACATATGCGTCTAATCGATTTTTAAACATGTTTATAGACGTGCTACTAATTACTTCTACCGGCAAACTATTCCAACTATTTACTATTCTATGCGTAAGAAAGTTTTTGGCAACTGCTGTCTCGAACCTTCTACTTGTCAGCTTACACTCGTTATTTCTAGTTCTACTATATTGTGATATTTCGAAAAAGCTATCTCTATTTACGTTATCGAACCCATTCATAATTTAAAAAAAACTTGATTAGATCACCCCTTAGCCTCGTAGTTTCGAGTGTAGTCAATTTTAACTCCTTAAGCCTATCCTCGTACGACTTTGACCTAAGCGACGGAATCATTTTAGTTGCTCGTCTTTGAACTCTTTCGATTTTATCTATAACTTTTCGCATATGGGGATTCCAAAATTGGATCGCGTACTCCAAATGGGGTCTAACTAATGATTTATAAAGAGGAACAATAATATTGCTCGATTTGTACTCAAAATTCCTAGCTATAAAACCTAGCACTTTATTCGCTTTATTGACCGCTGCTGTACTTTGTTTCGCCACTTTTAAATCACCAGTGACTATAACTCCTAAATCTTTTTCCTGCTCTACGCTTGCCAACTCCTTCCCTGACATACTATACGTAAAATTACCGTTACGCGAACCTATATGTAAAATTTTGCACTTCTCGACGTTAAATCTCATTCGCCATGTGACTGACCACCCAACTTCGTGTCATCCGCAAACTTTGAAACTGTACTGACAAGGCCGACATCTAAATCGTTAATATATATAAGAAAAAGCAAGGGGCCCAATACAGAACCCTGAGGAACGACGCTCGCTACATCAGTCCAAGACGACTCCGCTCCATCAACGACCACCCTCTGTTTCCTACCTCGCAACCATTTTTCTGTCCAATTTATTACTACACCCCTGATTCCATGAGCCTTAGTTTTTTTCTATGAGTCTTTTGTGCGGTACGGTTTCAAACGCTTTTTGAAAATCTAAATACACTACATCGACCGCCCGATGACTATTGTAAACTTCAACCACGCTTTTAAAAAATTCTAAAAGATTAGTTAAGTAAGATTTGTTTCGTCTAAAACTGTGTTGCGTATTTCTAACCAAGTTATACAATTCTAAGTGTTCGACTATACGATCCCTAATTATTGATTCCAGTAGCTTACCTACAACAGACGTTAAACTGATTGACCTATAATTTCCCACCGCACCTTTATCGTCTTTCTTAAAAATAGGTGTTACATTTGCTAACTTGGAATTATCTGGTACGCACCCCTCAGAAATAGACACATTAAAAATCTTTGTTAGCGGCACAACAATGCTTTCTTTTAATTCTTTTAGTTGTAGGGGATATATGGAATCCGACCCCGGTGATTTACGCATTTTCATTTTACCAATATAGTGCATTATCTTCTATTGTAAAAACTGACGAAAAAAATTCGTTTAGCAGGGTAGTCATTTGCTTGTTTTCAGAAACTAGCTCTCCCTCAGGATTTTTCAACGGCCCCAAGACGCTCTTTACTGGATTCTTATTATTGACGTAGTGAAAGAATCGCTTGGGGTTTTCTTTGCCGTCACGAGCTATGGAGATTTCAAAATCGCGCTTGGACTTTTTTATTACACTTTTCGCTTCACGCCTTAGAGATATGTAGTTGTTTCGTAACAAATCGTCTTTATCGCACTTATGTAGCCTATAAGCCCTATCTCTACTCTTTATAATATCCCCTACTCTAGAAGTAAACCACAAGGGCTTGCTGTTTACTTTCGCACGCTTAATCTTGTATGGTACACATTCCTCATTTATAGTCCTAAATACTGTTTCAAACGATTCCCACATTATTTTTGCGTTGGAGATCCCCATTATGTTTTCCCAATTGAAGTGTGACAATTCATTTCGAAATTTACAAAAGTCTGCGCGTTGGAAGTTAGGAATTTTAGTCGAGTTAACTGGTTTCGAGTGACTTACGGAGAGGACAAACTCAACCATATTGTGATCGCTATTCCTTAACGGTTCTATTACTTGAAGAACCGTGATTAGTCTATCATCCGTAGTTATTACTAAATGTAAAATACTGTCCAACCTCGTAGGTTCCCCAACCTTTTGAATAAGAAAGCTATCCTCGAGAAAATTAACTAAACGATTACCTTCCGCGTCTCCCTGCATTGTATCGTAATTCACGTTGGCGCAATTAAAGTCACCCATAACTAAGGCCTGCTCACTACCTATTATTCTCTTTAGTTCACGATATAACGCTTCGTCCGTATCAGCTGTTTGATTAGGGGCCTATATATAACGGCAACAAGTTTGAAATCGTTCAATTTTAAGTTCTGCTATAGTCAAATCTATCGGTTCTGGAATTCTGTGCTTTAATTCTATAACGTTCGCAATATTATCTTTCATATATAACATCACACCTCCTCCTCGCCTACCTATTTTGTTTTTAACAAAAAGCCTATAACCTCTAATTTGATACTCCCCTACAAAGTCACGTGTTTCAGTGCTAGCCAAGATTCATTTATCGCAATTAAATCATAGTCTTTACAAGCAATTAAAGAAAAAATTATTTATTTTATTTCGTAGGCTACGAGCATTTAAGGATAGAACCTTCAAATTGTTTGTAACCGCGATACCTTCGCGCGCGGAAGGGAAATTTGAGGAAATTACGCCAGGACCGTTCGAGTTACGGCAGCCTGAAAAGAAGAGACAGTATTATGAAATAGTCTTCCTAAACGCGCAGCTCCAACGTCATTAAGATGAAGTCCATCTCCGAGGAACAAGTCCCTCCTGCCGTAGAAACTGTTCCAAAAACTCGTAAAATGCACTCCTTCCTGTTGGCAAAGAGACTTTAGGTTATTGTTAATATAGGTCGCCTTGCCTTAGAAATCGCTACGTTGGATAATTCGAGAACGTATACCTATTAAAACACTCTTATTAGTTTTTTCCTTTAGTCGCTCTAGTAAGTCCCTGTACGGCTGTACCTAGCCAGCAGCTCTTCCAATCTAGAATTTAAAACGTTATTAGTACCGACATAAATAACATACGTTGTGTCCTCAGAGGTTCCGTCTGTGAAATGGTCAACACTATTAGTTATATTCTCCACCCTTACACCAGGATAGCAGTAACGGCGCCTGCGACGAGGGTTTCTCCCACAGAATTCCTCGAGCTGCCCTCGAACAATCGAATCACCAACGAGTCATATTTCCGGTTCATCAGCATCTTCGAAACCTAAAAGAGAAAATTTATTGTTTGTTATTACTGGTAGACAAGTCTTAGGTTTTCTCAATGGAGCTCCATTACACACTTGAACGAAGGGTTGGGAACTAGGGAAGAGAGAGGGCTATTAGTACTATTTATATTATTAGTAAAAACTGAGGCAGGAGGAGTCGTAACTGAAGGCTCAAGGGATTCTAATTTTGACGTCAGGAGCATCACCCTTTCTTCAAGCCTCACTCTGGCCTCCCTCTCACGTTCTAACTCGTTCCTCAGCACTTCCATTTTTTAGCACAACCTTCAAACTAACTGATCATTATTATTAGCCAAAGTAAACGTGTAAGCAGCAAATTTCCCGTTCACATAAACTGCGAGTACTTGACGGGGGTGCCATGCTATTAATTAATTAAAAAACGAGCGTTTGGAAATTAATAAATTACAACGTAGGTCTACCGCGTACTTATTGTGAGGTCACCTGCGCAAACCCACAAAAATGTTCTTGAAACGCAGAAACAGGTTCCTTTAATTAACACAAATTTATACTAAATTAATATGTACTTAATTAAGCTACCGACGAAGGTTCTGCAAAAGCAAAAGTATTAATAAAACTTATCTGTCCGCTATTCGGACGACTTTTTTCTTTCCTTTTTTCCTTTCTCCCACGGAGGGTGACCACACCCTACTTGATGATCCTTAGCAAAGCAAAATCAACTTTATTAGAGCACGTTTTCTAATAGATTGGAAAAACAAACAAGGCAAGCCACGTGCACTCGCCTTGGTTTAATCAAATAATATAGTAATGAATAAAGTCAATAAATAAAATATATTCGTTTATGAATGATTAATAACACGAGGTAATTTAGTTAAGAAGGCACAAACACTATTTTTTTAAAGACACTTCAACTAAAACTACTTATTCAGTTGGTAACAGTGGACACTCGATAAAACACGTCTGTTCACAAGGAAAGATAAAAACGAAGACGTAGAGCAAAAAAGTCATTATATTTGGCTGCAGCCGACGTTTCGGGGAACTCTACCCATCTTCAAGGCCTAATTAATAGAGAGCTAAAATTAATAAATGACACAAAAGATATAAATGACGAGAGTTAAAACCTAAACGAATGTACAAAATTAAAATTATTCAAAATAGAAAATACAAATTAAAAACAGGCTAGAACAAGATCAAATCAAAAGTAAAGTATATAAATGACAAAAAATATAGGAATGATAGATGTAAAACCTAAAAGTAAAATCATTCAAAAATAAAACTGTTAAAAAACCTTCACAAGTAAAAAATTAAACAGAAAACTACAAGAATAAACCGACACACCTTTATTCAAAGAACAGCCACAAGAAACTGCAGCGAAAAGAAGACAGGGTCACAGGGAAAATTTAGAAGGTAGTTGATCTAGTTAATGTAAAGGGGGTAACAGCCAGAATCAGTGTTTAGACTAGGGTTCAAAAACTTAATACATAAAGATTCATAAATACGAAGCGAGGACGAGCATTTTAATGATTTAAGAATTTTAAAATTTTCAATAGAAACGTCAGTCTTACAATTGATGGAATGACTTCTGATAGCAGACTGTTCTTTTCTCAATAAAACCTTCCCTGTCCTATGACTAATACCCATATGCGAGCAAAATCTCGCCCGCAAAGAACGAACTGTACTTCAACGTAGTTCCCCTGGGAACACCCAGGGCAGGTAAACAAATAAACGACAGAACAGCTCATTGCAGGGGGGATTTCGTCCTTACATCGGAAAAAAACAATCCAGGGTATTACTATTTACAAAGGCAATCTTTGCTCTTGCAAATATTTTTTTATGTCGCATCTTGAGGAAAGGGTCTTCTGTGAGTGCCCCTCTCATCTTAAGCCCAAACTGTACAGACGTTATGGTGACGATACGTTTGCTTTATTCCAAACGGAAAACCAGTCAGTTCAGTTTTTGAGTTTTCTGAACACTCTGCATAAGAACATTGTATTTACACAGGAAAAGGAAGTTGAAGGTTCTATTCCTTTCCTTGATGTTTTAGTCTCCAAATCTGGCTCGACAGTTTTAACTTCTACGTACCGGAAGCCGACGTTTACGGGCTTGGGTTTTAATTTCTATCGTTTTTGCGACCTTAATTACAAACTAAGTTCTGTTCGCACACTTGTTCATAGAGCTTATAATATTTGTTCGAACTTTGCTCTGCTACATAATGAGTTTGAATTTCTTACTGATTATTTCTTTAAAAATGGTTTTCCACGGAATCTTGTAGGAGGTGTTATTAGTAAGTTTCTTAATGTACAGTATATTCCCCTAAAATTGTTCCAACGTGTGATGTTCCCAGTGCTGTGCTCGTTACTTTATAAATGTAATGCCGTTACCGTTACCGTTACTACAGTCTAAATGTAACGCCGTTATCATTACAGTTACCATTTTTAAAAAGTAACGAGTAACGGCACTGTTATTCGTTACCGTTACTTTTAATGAAATGTAAATATATTACATACGCGCATAGGTATATTATATATATACTACATAAAATATTATATTATACAGGGTGTACATAAAGTCAGGATCTATTTTTGTGAAGCACTTGGAAATTATATGGAATTCAATCATAAAATGATAAAGTGGTAACATTTATTAAATAATTAAGAGTAGGATTCGACGTGACGCCCATCAGTATCCCTGCACAGCTCAAATCGTTCCGCAGCATTTCTAAACACATTCTGGAGCATTTGCGGGGTTATGTTATCTGCAGCAGTTCGTATACGTGTACGTAAGTTTTCAAGACTCGTAATCTTCGTCTGATAGACGTGCGATTTGATAAAGCCCCATGCAAAGAAATCTAAAGGGGTTAAATCTGATGATCTCGCTGGCCAAGGTCTATTGCTTCCGCGTCCGATCCAGCGATTTGGAAAACGTCCATTTAGATAATCCTGAACAATTTTGGCATAGTGACAAGGAGCACCATCATGTTGATAGACGACGGTAATAACAATCCTATGCCCGTCGTCTGTCAACATGATGGTGCTCCTTGTCACTATGCCAAAATTGTTCAGGATTATCTAAATGGACGTTTTCCAAATCGCTGGATCGGACGCGGAAGCAACAAAAGACCTTGGCCAGCGAGATCACCAGATTTAACCCCTTTAGATTTCTTTACATGGGGCTTTATCAAATCGCACGTCTATCAGACGAAGATTACGAGTCTTGAAAACTTACGTACACGTATACGAACTGCTACAGATAACATAACCCCGCAAATGCTCCAGAATGTGTTTAGAAATGCTGCGGAACGATTTGAACTGTGCAGGGATACTGATGGGCGTCACGTCGAATCCTACTCTTAATTATTTAATAAATGTTACCACTTTATCATTTTATGATTGAATTCCATATAATTTCCAAGTGCTTCACAAAAATAGATCCTGACTTTATGTACACCCTGTATAAACATTCGCTTGTGCGA
Source organism: Bathynomus jamesi (assembly GCA_023014485.1). NCBI lineage: Eukaryota > Metazoa > Arthropoda > Malacostraca > Isopoda > Cirolanidae > Bathynomus > Bathynomus jamesi. The sequence goes on from JAJOZX010000352.1 coordinate 530,512, forward strand.
GTATGTGTTGGTTTGTATCCACTGGTTAATGCATAGGCTATGAAGTCTGTGCATGCCTTCATTGCGTTGTTATGACTTATAAGACATAATATTTTCAAAAAAAGTGAAACAAAATTACTGCAAGATTTATTACTAGGAATTGCAACATAACAGAGGATGTGGCATACTATTGATACTAATTTACTAATGCTAGAATATACCAAGAAAGTTTAGTTTTGCAAAACAATAATACGAAATACTAAAGAAATGAATCAAATGAGTTTGTGCATGGCAATGATAATTGAAATTTATTAGCTAAATATACAAACTTAAGAACTATTATTCAAAAGATCTTTAGTGGCCTTTAAGAAAACAAGCTTCTCAAAAGTTGCATCTAAGAGCGAGCCTCGTTTTGGACGCATTATATCCTTCCCTACTGAAAAAACCCGCTCAACAGCGGCACTAGATGGTATAGGAGTGTTAAGTTTAATAAACATATTTTTAAAGTTAGTGGATGGGAAGGATGCAGAGCTAACGTGCCGTGAAGGCCCAGATGAGAGGAATGACGAAACCTCTGTTGAACTTAGGTCCCTCCCTGCTCCAGGGTTCTTCGCCTTTTTACTTTGGCAGTGCTGTCAGTGTAGGGGGAGAGGGTGGATTAGGGTAGGCTAACGAATGTATTTCCCTAAAAAAGTAACGTCGTTACTGAAAGAGTTACTTGATTTGAAATGTAACGCCATTACCGCTACCGTTACTAAAAAAGTACCGCGTTACGTAACGGCCGTTACTTGTAACGCGTTCCTGCCCAGCTCTGGATGTTCCTAAGAATTGTAAATATCTTGTTTTACCTGATGTCTACCATTTTAACTCTGGTGAAAAAACAATTGTTAAATATTATGAGGAAATTTTATTTTCACACTGATCTGATTTTAAGATTGCCTTTGTAAATAGTAATACCCTGGATTGTTTTTTTCGATGTAAGGACGAAATCCCCCTGCGATGAGCTGTTCTGTCGTTTATTTGTTTACCTGCCCTGGGTGTCCCCAGGGGAACTACGTTGGCAATACAGTTCATTCTTTGCGGGCGAGATTTTGCTCCCATATGGGTATTAGTCATAGGACAGGGAAGGTTTTGTTGAGAAAAGAACAGTCTGCTATCAGAAGTCATTCCATCTATTGTAAGACTGACGTTTCTATTGAAAGTATTAAGTTTCGGAAACTATAGTTTTCATCTTCTGTAGCAAATAAAAAAGTTTGGTTACAAAGGCAACTTTGTATTTGTAAATACTTTTAATTTTTTAACTAATTTTTATTTTTAACTGTAATTTTAACCGTAATTTCAATTTTAATTGTAATTTTTATTTTTTTTTAGTTACAGAAAGTGGAAACAGCAGTTTCCGAAACGTCTAGCGCTATTAAATAAATGTATGTTTACGTGGTGATTCTTCGCTTCATCTAAATATATATGCCACCGTCTGTAGCTCAGTGGGTAACATCGTTTCCTTATAAACGAAGTGAAAACGCTGAGGTCGGTGGTTCGACTCCCGACAGTGCTAGTAATAATACTTAGGATTTTGTACAATGGTCCTTTTCTCGTCTGGTCTAAATGCTGGAACAGTTTCTGTCATCTCCTGACTGGCTATTATTTAATGTTATATATATATATACACACTGTATATATATGTGTATTATATATATATATATATATATAAAATCAATTGTATATGTACTTACATAATTTTCGTGGAATTTAAAACTGTTAAGAGGAAAATTTTGACTTGGAGGTATAAATTCAAGTTTTTTATGAAAGCTTTTTCAGACCTTGGAACAAAAGAAAAAATATAAAAACGCAAAATCTTTTATTTACCTGAGCGAAAGAAAGAAAAATTCTAATGTTGATATTTCTTGAATTTTATACGTAACAATAGAAAGTAATCTTTAAAAATAAGAAAGATTAAAATTTGTTTTTTCTTTATTCTTCCGGGTTTTTTTCCAGTGCTCCAGTTTCTTACGAGACAAAAGTTAGGCTTAATGTTGCTTCGTTTCTTGGAAATTTCTCTAAGATTTCGAACGACTTTTAATACACCCTTTTTTATTTCGAACTGTCTCCGTGGAAAAAAAAATAATTATTATAGGTTTTCAATGGAAATTTTCAAATTATTTTACTTTTACTCGTGTACATTTTAAAAATGGTACCATGGAGGAAACTGAGAGGATGTAATTTAATTCACCGAAGAAAACCGTTTAAAATTATATCTATTATATATAGGAAGTTTAATAAGAGAAAAGATTCCTCAAGAAATGACACTGCCATTCTACTCCAAGATTTATAATTTTTTAATGGCAGTTATCACACTACTTCACTCATCGTGGTTTGGCTAAATTATATTAAACTGGGTTCCTTAGACCTAATTTAAGTTAGAGAAAGTGTTCGATGAAGAAACTCATCTGTTTTTCTTGTATTTAATCCAAAGAAAATTCCAACTCAGTATTCTTCAAACATGGCCGTCATTACGACACGAGTTAAAAAAGTAGTCGAGAAATACGAGTGTGAAGTAGTTCAAGTAGAACGATTCTGAAACGCACTCAATCGCACGAACCAAAAGGACGACTGATGAAAAGAGACCATCCATCGTACGAAGTGACATCGAGATAGAAAAGTCATTCTGGTCATACAAAATTCCTGCTGTTGCTCCACATTAATTATGAATAATCATTTTATGTGTTGGATGCCTAGAACGCAAAGACTTAACTTGTAGTTTTAATAAATGTAAATAATTTTTTATTGAAATGTAAAAAAACATGTTTGGAAATATAATGGTCAACAATATTTACATTATTCTTTCTATTTTATATTAAGCTTTAAATTCTGCCAAAAATTGGAAACATACAGTATACAGTATATACTGGACAAACATATACAGTGTGTCCGTAAAGTCATGGTGGGATTTTAAATAGCTATATTATTGCAATGAAACATGATAATGAGATGAAAAAAAGGCAAATTGAAGAACAACTCTAAAAGAATAACTTTATTTAACGTAGTTCGATATGGGCTCCTCTGGTAGCCCTGCAGACATCTAGGCGGTGATTCAATTCCAGCCACACACGCCCAAGAACATCAGGAGTGACGGATGCGATAGCTTCCGTGATTCGCTCGTGCAAGTGATGAATATCCCTAATGGGTACACTGTACACGCTTTGCTTGACGTAACCCCACAAATAAAAGTCCAAAGGTGTCAGGTCCGGAGAGCGTGGAGGCCATGGCTTCCATCCTCCTCTTCCTATCCATCTCTGTGGAAATTTTTCATTAAGGAATTCTCGCACAACGTTGGCATAGTGCGGAGGAGCACCATCTTGCTGAAAGATGACATTATTGTCAATAAATTGGGGTACTGCAAAATGTTCCAACATAGCGAGGTAGTTGTGTGACGTCACAGTGGGTTCCGTGAAGAAAAATGGGCCAATCACTCGATCTCGTGCTAGAGCACACCACACATTAACTTTCGGGCTATTACGCTCATGTTCAACATAGGCATGTGGACAGCCTAGACTAACTACGAGATAAAGGTTAAGCTTAGCCTAGACTAACTACAAGATACAACTTTGAGAGTTGTTCTTAAATTTGGCATTGTTTCATCTCATTATCATGTTTCGTTGCAATAATATAGCTATTTAAAATCCCACCATGACTTTACGGACACACTGTATCTTGGACAAAGCATACATATTGGACAAAACATATATATTGGACATATATGTATATTGGCCAAACAAAATGGGCCACTATGTAACCAACGTAAAAATATAAATATCTCACATTTTAAAGGTGATATGTACGAAAACCTACTCTAATTCAACGCCAACTTGAACAACCAACGAACTGAAGTATAATTTACATAAATAGAAGTTGTATTTACTAGTATGTATACTGTATGTGCGAAGCTTCTCATTAGTGAGTTACTGGGTATCCTGAGCAATACATAAAGATGACAAGAAGCAGATACAAAAACGTTGATAAGGCGATTGTTTTGCATGAATACTGCAAAATCAGTTCGACAGATACATATCTAGATCAATATCTATATCTAGATATAGATCTATATCAAGATCGGCTGTGTATGAAATCATACAGCAGCACAGCTGCAACGGCACTGTCGTGAACTGGATGAGTAGGAAAGTGGGGATAAAGAGGAAAACTATTGCGAGAGACGATTCAAATTTCTAAAAATTTGGAAGGAAGACACAAGGAAGACTTCGTATGACATTCAGAGAGATTCGGAAAGCTGTGGGGTGAAATTTTCTGCAAAAACAGTGAGAAGGCATAAGAAACGTGCCATGAACTGCAATCGACCATCTTAAAAAGTCGTCGTTAACACCAAAGATGTGTGCAAAGAGGTTGCAATGGACACGAAAGTGAAAATACTTCACTGTAGATGCCTGAAAACAGGGAAAGTGTCGGAAATATGCACCCTTTTTTTTTTAGATGTCATGCAAAGTTTGTGGTTCATTTTCAGGAATACTCCAGAATATTTAAACTCTTCGTAATCACCTCTAAAGCATATAATTAACGTTACCTACTAACTCTTTTGGTGTTATAATATACGAGAGACCCCTTTTACAAGTTAAAAAAATATTAGTTATAATAGCTTTGCATGTTCACAGGTATGACGTTCATTATCTGGGTGCTGGTTCTGTGTTTTCTTGAGAGATGCTAGAATTTTATTTCATTTTTCTCGGGTAATTTTGTGGTTTCCGGAGTTCGCATAACTTTTGTATGAAAAATGAGGGGTGCCAAGCTACCAACTGTTCACTTATCTTACTCCACGAAACATCCTGAAAAGGTTATGGTTTGGTCCTGTTTTGAAATCCATGTAACAGGAGATTTCTCTTTGTGAATGGAATGATGAATAGCCAAATATATATAACAATGTTGAAAGAAGGTTGTTCCCTCTTGCTAACGACTCTTTGGACGAAGAAAATTGTTGTTTCAACAAGATTTGGCACTATGTCATACTGTAAATGTAATTAAAAAGTTTTGGGAGGAAAACGGAATTCAAGTACCGTATTGGCCCGAATATAAGACGGCCTCAAATATAAGACGACCATCATTTTGTGGTGAGGTGCCAACAAATCTTGTTTGAAATTTAAAAAATATCACGTACTACTGTCGGCGGATAATGATCGATATATAATATTTTCTGTGAATCATATTTAAAAAATAATTTGTAGAAAAATAAACAAAAACTTACCAAACAAAAGGTTTATTCACAGACAATGATACAAAAATACAAAATTGGCGGATAATCATCGGCATATAACAGACACGTTCAGTCCTGGCGTCTTCGGTAATTCGGATATTAGGTAACGAGTTAAGTATGACACATTATGACTTGGCTCTAATATTGTCCGCGAATATAAGACGAGTTGCATTTTTCAAGGTCGTGATGATGAACGAAAAAATCGTCTCATATTTGGGCCAATACGACATTAGATTGGCCCAGAAATTTACCAGATCTGAATCCAATCGAAAATCTTTAGCCAATTTTGAAGAGACGAATTCAAACGAAGACATTTTAACTGAAGAAAAGCTTATAAGATGCCTTCGTGAGTACTGGCTGAGTGATCCAGAAATTACCAACATTTGGAATACATTGGTGGAGTCGATGTTCAGCGGAGTTGAAAAGGATTTATAAGCAAAAGGGAGTCACACGAAGTATCAGAATAAAAATGTTTCCTTGGCCTACTTTTATTTCATTCCTAAGTATATATATTGTATATATATATTCTAACATCTCATCATATATATATATATATATATTGGTTAACCTTGGTTTGGCTTCTGCCCGAATTGTTCATTCTGACGAAGATCAAGCTTGTTGCTCCACCTTAGACCCAAAGTTTAACATGGAATCCGAACCACGACCCACCACGGGTGGTCAGAAATTACAAACTCCTAGTCCGAACTCGATCTCACGACCTCCCTGAGGTGGAACAACAAGCTTAATCTTCAAAATGAACAATTCGGGCGGAAACAAAACCCAAGTTGTTTTTTTATATGCTGTATATAATAACAGGTTTATAATAACAGATTTCAGATGTCCTAAAATTGCTCGAAGCTTAGAAGATATTTCTCTTCATCTAATTAATTAATTAATTAAAAATAAACAGAGTAAATTGTTGATGACATCAATTAAACTTTACTCGTCATTTTAATATAATTAATTATTAGTTATCTTATTTGTAATCAATTGTAACGAAACAAAAAATACCCAAACTCATAATTAAAATCTTTATCCAGGCTTTTTTCTTAAAGGGGGTTGGGGGGGTGGAAGGGGTGTTGATTACTTTGATAAAACTGGTCTCTACAATTTCTTAGTTTTTCAAGGCGAAATTGTAAAATTATTTTTAAATTTCTTATTGTTAAAAAGGAAGTTATAAAGAGTATCACTTTTTCTTGAAACACATTCACATTTACCCCCCGCAGTAATTGAGATGTAAATTATCATTACATTTAACATTATATTGAGAATAAGTGGGTTACAGTGATGTTTGAAACCTCTACTTAGGGATATCCCTCACTTAAAATTAACGTTACAGGTCATTACGCATGAGGGCTAATCTGTCTGCCAGTACTGGGCAATGTGCGAATAGGACAGTAAATTACAAATCCTTTTCAATAAGAATAAACTGAATGAAACGTGGTTTCGATTAGATAGTGTCTTTGTGTCAGTAGGAAAACATTTTAACGAATAAATTAAACGGTAATCTCTAGTATTTTATAAGTCATTTTTGTATTGAAATTACAATAGAGAAAAGTTTTAAAAAATCAGCCTCAGAGTTCGTTGCCTGATCAGTTATTTCAGTTTCTTAACCTCTTATGGACGACTGGTACAAATTGGTAACGTTTCAAATACCCGCATTCATAACTCAACCATACGAGAAATTATGGTGTTGAAAGGTTAAACAATTGATATTATTATTATTATTAATTATATATAATTGTCAAGTTTAGTATTTTCTGGATGTTGATGTTAATCAAAACAAACGGACACTTGTTTTTACGATAAGATTTACGTACAGATAACTTTAAAAACGAGAGATCTTTAATGTTTTCAACTTTTTCAACTTCTCCTAACTTCCAATTTATTTACTCCTTCATACTCTCCTTATCCGAGTCTTTTCATTTTCCCTCTTCTTCCGCTTCTTACTCCTTCACTCTCTCAAACTCATTGTCGGTTTTACTACCGTGTGTGAAAGAATGATTTCCCAAGAGTCATATCCAACAGAATAAGGAAAAAGAATGAAGAAAAATTTTCCTCTTCTTCATAGGCAAAGATCAAAAAATTAAGACGTCCTAGGATTCACGATTCGCTTCTAAACCTTTCCTTCACTCCTTTTTCTATATTTAAATTTCTTCAGTGTACGTCACTCAGGATGCTTATTCGCTTTAACACTTTTTGTTGTTTTACGATCATTAACTGTTTATTGCATCTGGGACTTTTCCAGAAGTGAGTAAAGTCATTTTCGCGTTAGTGATAAGATATGCTGTGAGTGGAGTTAGAGTGTTTTTTTTTCTAATTTCGCTTCTTTATTATAAAAAAAGGATTTTAGCAAAGGATTTTATCTTGTGGTAAACTTTTTAACTTTCTCGTTCTGTGAAGGTAATAATGTCTTCTTGAATTTTATTTTATATATTTGTTTATTTATTTATTTATTTATTACGTTGGAAAAAAAAAAATAAAGTGAAAAGTTACTCAAAGATAAAACAACGGAAAAATGCTCTTCTATAATCGAAAGTAGAATCACTAGATTAGAATACATATCAAAAACGCCTCGAGAAAGGAGGAGTAAAGAAATAAAGAAAGAAAAGGACGCTGTTTCACCCCAAAAGATAATAAATTATGAAGCGTTTATTAAACAAATGCAAAATAAATAAGAAATAAAATTTATATAAAATGAAATAGAGAATAACTTCAAACAAACGTTCATTTAAAAATATTTTGCAGAAAAATATAAAGCATCGAAAATATATAAAAATAATAATTCAAAATATTTCTTTCTTATTTTAGTTTTTCGCAAAAAGAAAAATGAAACGCAGTGGAAATATTGAACCAATGAAAACCCGTGATGGAGACTGCATAAAATGCTTCCCCAAAACTTATTGAATTCAGCATTCAGTCGATCGAAATTTGAATATAGGGTTGAAAATCCAGATATTTTTTTTAACTACCACCCGAGAATCTAATATGAATCCAGTAGAAAACCTTCACCATGATATCGATTTCTCAGAAAGGGACATAATTAATGTACTGTCAAAATCGGGAGGCAATTCAGCACTAAGATCTGACTCGTGGAATGCCAAATTTCTAAAGAAATGTAAAAAAGTAACAAGAGGACATCACTCCAACAGGGAAAATTGATCTTACATGCAAAGAAGAAAACAGAACCATACGAAAATTTAACGACCGGTAGAACTTGGGTCACGCTTATAAAATGCTTTGAAAGAATAGCCAGAAATAAAATTGCATCATACTTAGAAGAAAAGAATTTATATGATCTAGAATTGCCAACTCTCCGGTTTATGGCCGAAGTCTCCGGTTTTCGTTGTCAGCCTCCGGTTTTATTTTCAAAGAAAAACCGGAGACAAAATATAAAATATAAACTTTTTAATTTTTGGTTTTAATTGAGCTTCACATATTATTTAGTAAGGAGGTCGGATCACTTGAAGATCAGGGCCCCCATGTATTCTTGTTTTTTGCTTTACAGTACCAAGTATAATAATAAATTAAATTGAATGCCCGGTTAGGTCAACTGTACGCCCTTGACGATTGGTTAGGTTAAGTCGTGATATTTTCGTTAGTTTTAACGAAGATATCATTTGGTAATTGAGGCTGGGGGCCCTGATCTTCAAGTGATCCAGGAGGTCATTCAAGAACACATCTACCAAGTAAGTTAGTAACTGTTACTTCAAGATAAAGTCCCGTCACGATTTTCCAGTTTTATTTCATTTAAAAATTGTCAACCTAATATAATCTTAACCAATACGATTCAGAGCAGGAAGATCGTGACTTTATGCACAACTCTTAAATCACCAAGAGAACTTCAGAAATATTTTTAGTATATATTAGTATACTAATATATACTAATCTTATATTAGTATACTAATATATATAGTATACATTAGTATATATACTAACTTTGGATCACCTGAAGATCAGGGCCCCCAGCCTTCTTTAGTTAGCCTTATAAAGCTAACTAACGAAAATATCACGACTTAACCTAACCAATCGTCAAGGGCGTACAATTGACCTAACGATTGGTTAGGTTAAGTCGTGATGTTTTCGTTAGTTAGCCTTATAAGGCTAACTAACGAAGGCTGGGGGCCCTGATCTTCAGGTAATCCCAAACTTTGCTGAGGCCTTTGATAAATGTGGTTTTGGAATACTTGTCCACAAACCTAAGAAAATAGATATTACGGATAAATTTGGACTCTGGATCTTTGAGTTTCCAAGTCAAAGATCTCAGAGAGTAACGTTAATGGATTTCTAGAGATTCACCAGTCACTAGGTTTGTACCACACTAAACAGTGTTAGCCCCTTTACTATTTGACATTATGAGTGTAGATATAGACGAAGATATAAAAGACAGTACAGCGTCATTTTTGCAGATGATAAAAAATCTACAAAGCAATCAGTAATGAAGAGGACATAAATAAATTACAGTATAAGTGTACTGAAGAAAATTATATGAACTTGACAAGTGATATATATCGTCTCTGAACACGTGGTAAGAATTAAAACAAAATAGCTATGAATCAAGGAACAACAAAAAATAATATCGAAACACTAGATTTTAAAAGTAATAATGTTTTAGATCTAGAAGTAATAATCTATATATTATAATAGATTTTAAAAGTAATAATGTTTTAGATCTAGAAGTAATAATGTCAATAATAAAAGAACCATAAAGAAAAATGAATGGGATTCGTATGGAGGAATTTTCTTAACAGTAGAGCGAATATCATGCTCAAGCTATGAAAGGGTTTGATATTCCAGTAATTGAATAATGTTCTGTTCTCGCAAGCCAATGGCGAGTCCCTACAAAGAACATTCACGTCTAAAACAGCAAAAATCAATGCAATGGCGCGTTATTTCTTCTGAAACCTAATGGGTTATTGGGAGATCCTGAGAGGATTAAGGCTGTTATGAAGGCCAAGGATGGGTTTTGTTTTATTTTATAATGGCACAGTACTTTTGGTAATATATATATATATATATATATATATATATATATATAGAGAGAGAGAGAGAGAGAGAGAGAGAGAGAGAGAGACACACACACACACAAGTTCATTTGCCACAGTTTTTAAATTATTAATATTTACTTTTAAAATCTTAAGCTATACAAACGTTTGAGCGCATTTTGACTGCCATAAAAGGAGGAGACTGTAGACATCAATCGACCAAGGAAGTACTCTGGGGTGGGACGTTTGGCAGGAGACAGGGAGTGCTGGAACTGCCGTTTCTACTCTCACTGTCCCTTTGCATAATTTCATGTTTAAATATTTATTTCTTAGTCAATATTTTGAACTTTGACCAATTCCCAAGACTAATAACATTTTTTATATAAATTGAGCCTCAAAAGAAGTTTCCTCATTAGAAAGAGATTAAAATTAAAATGGCGAAGTTTTATAAGTTAATAAAACGTTAATTTCTATTGTCTTTTTCATAAATTATTTGGCTTCAAATAATATATAAAAGTTTTATCAATCTTCAGATTTGGTATCCAAAATCTAAGAGGATTTTCAAGGATGGAGAGTACAAGCCAAAAATAAGATCTAGCAGTCAGCGAATAAAGACTCAACGCACTGATAATGCGATCAGAAGGAAGACAAGGTCAACCCCTTCATCACCAGTACCCAGATGCAGGAGTAGTTCTTTACTCCAATGACTGAAAGAACTATTCGACGAAGGCTTCAAAATGTGAGCAAGAAGACTAGTGGGGATACTGAACTTCAGCGAGAAGTTGATATTGAAAGAAAGGGAAAGACTCGTGGAACTTTAAAAAATTCTTAATGAGTAATTTTACTTTTAAAAGGAGATAATGAGATAATTAGTTATTGGTTATTGTTTATTAAACGATTAATGTGGGATACTTGAAGTTATTACAAAGTTTGATAATTTCTTTCCTTGCAGAATTATATTTTAGGTTTGTAAACACGGAACGCGGAAATTCTAGTGATTTGTCCTCTACTACAGGGCTTCTCAAACTTTTTTCACTTGCGACCCCTTTGGATCAGACAAATTTTTTCGCGACCCTTCACTCAATGTCATAAAAGCAATAGGTACTAACACTGTATATTTATGAAAAAAATAATATTTTCAAATGTTTCTGCGACCCCCAATAATATTCACGCGACCCCTAGTTTGAGAAGCGTGGCTCTACTATACTATATGTAATGAACTGATTTTTCGCATGGGAAAAAAAAAGGTTTTCTTCGTTGTCTGTAAGGAAGTACAAGAAGCGAAGTATCTCTCGATTTTCATACTCATTGTTTCATGTATGACATTTACAATTTGCTTTGTGAAATCAATTTGTTTAATCTGTTAAGCATTTTTTTAAATTTATTTCTATCAGTTGTCATACTGGAAAAGTATGGGTGAATATGTGCTGGAAACACTAAATTCATTAAAGATCAGTATTGATAATTCTGCTGAACAACCGTATGAGAACGCATCTAACATGCCAGAATGTTGCAATGGCTTACAAAAACGAATTTGTGATGTTGGCGAAATTTTTTACTACATTCCTTATGCAGGAATTGTTGCCTTGAGGCAGTTAGATTCTTTGGGATCCTAAATAAAATACGTGCATTCGGGGCCGAATCCGGGACAAAAACTCACTGGATAAAAAATCACCACTTAAATGCAAAAGAGAACAAAAACTCACCAAACAAATGTTTTTGCGAAATACATACATTCTAGTCTAGATATTAAGATTTTAGACTCATTGTAGATAATTACGCTTCATCTTTTAAATTGTTCTGTTTTTAACTAAATCGGTATACTAATGTAGTTTTGGTCACTGATTTCAAAAATAACTTTCTTTTTTTTGGAGAAATGAAAAACAAACATGTTAAAGCACTTTAAATAATTAATGTGTTTTTAACGAAAATATCATGACTTAACCTAACCAATCGTTAAGGGCGTACAGTTGACCTAACCGGGCATTCAATTGACCTAACCTGGCATTCAATTGACCTAACCGGGCATTCAATTTACCTAACTGGGCATTAATTTATAACGAAAGATTGGTAGGTTGGTGAAAAATTAATATTGGTTGGTTGGTTAAAAACAGAACAATTTGAAAGATGAAGAGTAATTATCTACAATGAGTCTAAAATCTTGAGATCTTAAGATCTTAAGATCTAGACTAGAGTGTATGTATTTCGCAAAAACATTTGTCTGGTGAGTTTTTGTCCTCTTTTGCATTTAAGTGGTGAGTTTTTGTCCAGTGAGTTTTTGTCTGTGCCCCTTCGCCGCCACGATAGACTATTTTAGCGAGTGACTGACACCAAATGAGACCCAACAAATTAAAAGGGTTACAATGTAAGTTGTTCTTAACACGTTTAGCATCTTAGTTTTCAGATAAAAATTTTATCTTAGGTCCGTAGACTTCTTAGTTCAACTGATATTATAGTTAAACCAAAACCTATCCATATCTAGTCAGCCCACGTTCACATATTAAGATGTAATTCATATCGAAAGTGTTTGAACAGAAATAATGGTGCTATTGTAGTATGCGGTCTACCGTTAAGTTTCTACTGTAGTATGCGGTCTACCGTTAAGTTTCTACTGTAGTATGCGGTCTACCGTTAAGTTTCTACTGTAGTATGCGGTCTACCGTTAAGTTTCTACTGTAGTATGCGGTCTACCGTTAAGTTTCTACTGTAGTATGCGGTCTACCGTTAAGTTTCTACTGTAGTATGCGGTCTACCGTTCAAAATATTTAAAAGGAATTGAAAATGAATTGAAAGGAATTATAATTTAATTTACACAATTAAGGAATTATTAAAGAAGTTAAACATTAAGGAATTGTAAAACATTAACACATTTAAAACATTAAATGACAAAAACGAAAAAACAGTATTAGCAACTGTATACAGTTCGAACATTATTTAAAAAAGCAACATGTCCTTGTACGCCCCTGTCCTGTACGCCCCTGTCCTGTACGCCCTTGATGATTGGTTAGGTTAAGTCGTGATATTTTCGTTAGTTTTAACGAAAATATCACGACTTAACCTAACCAATCGTCAAGGGCGTACAATTAACCTAATAATAAAATAATAAGAAGATAAGAAGCTATAATTAAAAGGTAGACCGCCGAATCGTAGGTAGACCGCATACTACAGTAGCACCGAAATAATTAATCCTATTTACTTTGTGTTCAGGAAATATTTATATTAATCCTATTATATATTATATATTAATCCTATTTACTTTGTGTTCAGGAAATATTTATATTTTAAATGCCGCTTCAGAAATTTTGACCCAATGGTTTCCAATATAAATCTCAAAATTTCGATAACTCTAATTTGTTAACTTATTAACCAAATTACTCTTTTTTTAACCTCTGAAATTTAAATTATCAAACATTAAGTCAATATCTGGGTTAGAATTTCCTCTGGCTTTTATCGAACATTACTACTATCGTTTCACCGAGTGTTCTATACTCCTTTTAATGAAAAATGCATCACTTTTGAAATTCTACCTTTTATAAAGACAAATTGAATGTTAAAATAAAGTTTGAAATTAAAATTGAAGAACTAACAAATAATCTCAATTCAGTCAAATAAAAAATTCGCTCTTCATTTATTTCTTCAGTTTTAAACTATTTTAATTTATGGATTAATTAAAACTAGATCCATTTCAATGACTCGTTTTACTGTCTGGTTGTATTAAACACATTGAGGGTAAAATTCTTCGGCTAAGAATATGTTTCGTATGTAAAACATTCACAACATAATACTAGCAATACCAGCTTCCTTTTAATATTGCACAGTTTCAAGACCGCTGTTCGTTATGAATATAATTATATAATCCTTTCGTAATAAAATAATTCAAATATAAAAGCCTTGATTGCAGTACCATGAAATTATGCCTTGAAACAAAATAATTGTGCACCTATTAAATTTTTACGAGAGACTGACTGTCTTAATGGCATCCATCTTTCTTTATAAGGATAAACTTTCAGAAAAGTTGAAATATATAAATTTATATATATATATATATATATATATATATATATATATATATATATATATATATATGTGTGTGTGTGTGTGTGTGTGTGTGTGTGTGTGTGTGGCTGTCACCAGTTTCATCTGAGGCCGACTCCACTGTACGCGTAAATGATGAATTTTACAATAATTTTAAAGTTTCTCTCGTGTCCTAATTTATTTAATGAATAAAATCTGTAAAAATGAGGCGAGGATTATTTTAACTTTTACAATTTTAAATAAAATTAGAAGTTTTGTAAAGAAAAAACTTAAAAATTTTAGTTATTTGTAAATTAAAGTATGAACAATGATCAAAATGGAAGTCATTTTGGAGGGGTTTTAATTGATCGAGTGAAGACCGCAATGAACGAACTCTAACAAGCTGCGAGGCTTTTTTGAACGTCAGAAATGGCGTGACAACTCTCTATAAAGAGCTCAATTCTCGAGGGAGCGTTTAAGTTGATGGTCGTGTATCAAGTCGCTTTATTCCGAGTTTGAGGTAGTTATTATTGGGCTTAGAAAATAATATAATTAGTGTTTTGGGAGGGGCTATGAAGGAAAACCAATGATTCGCCGTTGAATTTTCTTGGAATTCAAAATTTTAATAAAAATTATTAAATCTTATTTTCAAGAAACTAGAATGATGACGTTACAGATGACGTTACAATCTTTGAAATGGTTGTGGATTTTACGGGGATACGAAGACGGCCGCTTGTCAATTTGTTTTGAAAATATTAATTTTCGAGGGTCTAGCGATTTCTGAGGAATACGTATTCCATAGTCTTTTTCAAGTTATGGAGAGTATTTTGATGTGTAACGATGATAATATAGAGAAATTTAACTTAAATATCTTTTATATGTTTCCAGATTAAATAAACTAAATTGGTTCGAAAGTGAATTTACAGCCATCACTAGTGGACGTCGAGAGTTCGCCAAAAAATTATAGAGCGTTCCTACATTTTCTGAACTTAATTAAAATTAAATATTACTGCCTGATTATAAGCAAAACTTCGTTAAACGACGCAAATAAAGACCCTTACCCGATTAATGTCTCCTCCTACGTAAGGAAAAGATAATAAACTATAATAAAAGAACCGAGTGTAGTTGAAAACTACTGTACGTGGAAAGTGTAGTCGTGTGGGTAGGTATGGAAACCAATAACATAATTGGATTTTATCACCTCAATACATAATACGAAAATTGTTTAAATAATCACTCAAGAAGATTTTGCAAGAAATATGAATCTTAGACTCCTTAAAAATTAATAATAATAACTAAGGACTTAATTCACACAATATTATCAAAATGAGCTTACAAAATAAACGCTGCTTTAGAAACCTCTACTCTCATTGATTAATTATTATTGATCATATATAGAGTAATTTCAACCGAAACATTAACTTTGGTTTAATTCCTTCAAATTTCCCTAACCACTTCTCTTATTTTTCATCTTCATTCCCGCTAAACTTACTGAATATATACTGATAAAATACAGGGTTAGTTCGGTTGCTTGTATACAATTTTTTTTACATAATTTAAGCTGTCAAATTTGTTTACTTTATTAATAAGGATTTGGATTTAAAATGCGTCCAGTGGAAACGAAGCGTGTATCAAACAAAACTACAAAATCCATAGTTTATTAGTGGTTTATTAAGATTCCTTCCCATTCACTATTATTCCCATTCCCATCCGTGGTCAGCAAATAAAAATGCAGAAAGTGAAAAATCTACATTTGATAAAAGTGAGTTTTTCTTGATTTGAGAAACAGTCACTCCATTTCCATGATGAGTGGTAAAGGCGCCAAATGGGACAGGCTAATATTTCCTAACTTAACATTAGTAACCTAGCCTAACTTAACCTAACCTATCGTAACATAACCTAATGTAACCTGAACCAAGGTGGGAAAGTCATGGATGAGAATGAGAATGGCATGAATTGGGAATAAACCGATTTGAAAATTCCTCCTTTGAAATTCTTACTCTCAGCTTTTCCCGCTCTCTCTTGGGGAAGCGGGAAAAGCTGAAAGGCAACCAGTATTCAGTACGCGAATGACATAACTCTTTTCATATCTGATCATAATGATTTGGTCACTCTACAAGAAGGGACAAATATTGAGGTTACCCGTATTAATAACTAATTAATAATTAATATCAATAATATTAATAGTTAATATTAATAACTGGCTGAATGCAAATAAATTTTCCTTAAATCCTCATTTTGAAGGAGGAAACTGTAGACACCAGTCAACCATGGAAGTACTCCTGGGGGCCGTTAGGCAGAAGACAGGAAGCACTGGAACTTCCGTTTCTCCTGTCACTGGCTTTCTTAGCTGATCTTTTTCCGTGTCTCATCTACCCCATGAGCAGTTCAGCATGCATGCTCTCAAACACACACTTCTCTACACATACAATCATCTTATACACTACACAATCTTTTCAAAAATAAAAAAATTTAAGAATAATATTAAGAATATTTTGGCTTTCTTCTCTTTCTGCTGGGAGAGCATTTTTGAGGGCGTTCGCCATTGACCCCTCCTTCCTGCATTAAAGAAAGTCTATCAAAGATACCATATATGATTACAGCAAATGAAAAACAGAATACAAATTTAAATACACGTGTAGATAACAAGATATAAATAATAAAATATCAGAGATAAAAGTATTAGGTATAATTTTAGATAGAAAACTAACATTTAAAGAGTATTTAGTATTTAGTATTTGTTTACTTTAAAAAGGTGTACATTACGCAATCAGTTATGTTTGCTAGAAGGGAAGGGGCTAGATCTAAGAGGGACTTGAGAGAGGGGAGAGGTTAGAAGTGGTTACGACGGGGTCAGGAACGCAATACTGCAGAATTGCGATGTTACGAAAAGACACGGGGTAATTGTAATTTGTAATTGATTTAACTTTTTCAAGTAATTGTTGTGTAATTGTAATTGACTAACTAAAAATATACATGTAATTGAAATCAATTACATCCACAGTGACATTGAAAATTAACCCAATGAACATTGAACAATTCATCTGATATTACATTGACCGCCAAGTGAACTATGATTTAAATACGTGTTCAAATAGAATAATATTCACACTATGGGTAATTGGGTATGGAATTAAAAAGTTAAGGTTGTGAATTAATGGTAGACTTTCCTTTCCTTTTCATTTCATTTATCTTAAGTGTTTCTATGAAAAATAATTGTAATTGAAATTAATTATTTTTCAATATAATTGTAATTGCAACATTTGCCAACTGCAGTGATTTCAAAATTTTCTCTTTAGAACAACGCATCTGTATTTTAACAACCCTTTAGAAGAGACAGTAGTATGGATGAAAAAAGTTGCAAAGGTAAATACGAGCTCTTAACCGTGGATGATCTCCCTATCCCCACCCCTTCGCAACCAGGTATGGGATAATTAGAATTAAAAAATAATTGGTTAAAATTACAATTACTTTGCGTATGCTCAATTACAAGTACTGCAGTTGGCAAATGTAATTGGTTGCAATTACAATTACATTGAAAAGTAATTAATTATTTATTAAATTATATACAGTACTTCGTCATGTGGACTAAATACGCGAGTAAATATTTTATGGGATTACATCTGCCAATAACGCTTTCATTATCATTATCATCATTATTATTATCATCAGAATATATAAACACCTAAAAGATTCTCATCAAAATTTAAGGAAAAAGGAAATATGAATTAGCCAAATTAAACGACTCAAAATGGCCGTCTTTCGATCTTAAGAGATGAAAAGAAAAAAGGGGAAAATAAAGAGAAAAAAATTCTCAGAAGCTTTTGGGCAAATTTTTGGGCGTTAATGTTTGAGCGCAAATGTCCGGCAAAGGAAGGATCTCAGATTTCCTTGAATTTGCTCTTTCAACATTACACAATGGCATGAAACCCTCTTTAAAATTAATTTTACTTCACTATTTTTCGTCTTTATTTCAGTTGAAATTTATATAAAAGTTAAAATATTTCACTGTAATATGAATTAAAACACATACACACGATATATATATATATATATTATATATATATATATATATGCGCCACGGTGATGTAGTGGTTAGCGTCGCTGACTACGAATCTATCGGTCCAGGGATCCACACCCCGGTGACGGCAGGCAGCGCGCAGCAGAGACCCAGCTGTTCATCTTTCCACACAATAAAAAAATTGGTTGGTAGATAAATAAGACGCTGAGCTGCTGGTGGGGGGCGTCGTTCGGATTCGACGTTAAACTGTAGGTCTAAGGTGGAGTGACAAGCTTGACCGTGAAAATAAACAATTCGGGCAGAAGCAAAACCAAGGTTAACCAAGGTTATAAACATTTTTGTAATGAACGAATTTGTTCGATGTTTACGTCAAATTATTTCCGACGACGTCCTCTATCTTTTGTGTGTGGCGTAGTTTCTTCTGAAAATGTTATAACCTTCAGAAGAGCCGTCCGCGAAGTACTAGTCAGGATCAAAAAAAGATATGTCCACGCGCGGTAGTGCGGGGACGATATACTGTATATATTTCAACTCCTCTTCAGGGAAAATAGTTTAGTTTCCGTGAAGAGGAGCTGAAATAAACTCGAAAGTACTCGAAGTGGATGTTTCACTTTTTCTTTTAGATTATTTCAAAATAAAGACGTTCACGCGTTTAATGTGAATATCAGCCGTATGTAAATAGATAGATAGATATTTCTGCAGGAAGGAGGGGCCAAGGGTGAGCACCCGCAAAAATGTCCCACCCATAGAAGAAGAGGGAGAGAGCCAAAGTCAAGGTCCTTAAAAAGATGTCTTCTTTTTAATTTGGAAAAGAATGTGTAGCGTATAAGATGCATGTATGTGTAGTGAAGAATAGAGGGAGAAGTGTGTTTTTGAGAGCATGGTGAACTGCTCACAGGGTAGACGAGACACGGAGAAAGACCAGCTAAGGAGGACAATGACAGAAGAAATGGGAGTTCCAGCACTCCTTGTCTCCTGCCTAACGTCTTCCCCGGAGTGTACTTCTCTGGTCGATTAGTATCTACAATCTCCTTCTGGATATACTCGTACATATATATATATATATATATATATATATATATATATATATATATATATGTTACACACAGACCGTCTATGGAACATGGAACTCTTCTGGGATAATTAGATCCACTATAGTCAGAATAAGTAATGGTAAATGGCAAATACTATAGTTCTTCTTTTTCATGATGGAAGCCCAACGTGGCAAAGGGTCACTAGCAAAGAGGCCTCAAACTATAGCTTTCCTCACCACCTATCTGCTAAGCAGATAGGACCCAGCTATGGAGCAGAGTCTAGGGCACTGGTTCCCAACTTTTTTGAGGCGACGGCCCACTAGTTTATATTGAGTACGGATAAACCGCCTATTCAATTTTTTTATGGGGGGGCTGCAAATGACAAAACAAAGACTGTCGTTTATAACGAACCGCTGAGCGTTCATTCAGACGAAAACGAGATGACGTCACGTTGACACAACTGAGATAGTGATAACGTACGGCAGCGTGAACTGACTAACAAACAGTAATAAAAGAAAATCGTTTAACTTGTATTGATGTGGTTTGCACGGAATGAATTTAAACTCAGGGCAAATAGTTATATGCCAATAAATAATTTTATAAAATTACTAAAATTATACTACGTCTAAATTTTAATTTGATATTCAAAAGGTATACTATGACCAACCTACATGACCACCCAGGAAATTCGCCATGGTCTACCGGTTGGGAGCCATAAACTCGTTCCATTTACGTCGAAACAAATACATCAAAGGGTGTATATATACGCGTATGTTACAGTCAATCTGCGAAACCAGTCATTCCACGTAATGCCTAAAACATTTAGGCATTTCGCGTAATTCGATTGACCATTAAACATAGGTAATACGCATTCCTAACCTAACCTAACTAACTTAACCTTCACGAAGTCGTTAAGCACTTAATCGAATTACGTGAAATGCCTAAAGTTTTTAGGCATTACGTGAAATGACTAGTTTCACACATTGACTGTAACATATATATATATATATACTCTGTGTGTGTATTAGCTCCACTACTCTTCATAATCATGCTAACTGACATACTGTAGATGATGACGTTACCAGAGCAGCACAGTAACATCCTTTGGCGATGACACAAAGATCAGTAGAAAAATAAGAAACCAGAAGATATAAGATTTCTACAAACCGATATGAACAGAATCTACAAGTGGACGGAAGACAACAATATGAAGTTTAACACTGAGAAATTTCAACTGTTACGGTACGGAAAAAGAGAAGACCTAAAATCCATGGAATATTATACTCCAAATGGACAGGAAAGTCAGAGAAATTCTAAAGCAAAAGGCTTAGGGGTTGTAATGACTGATGATGCGAAATTTGAAACACAAAATAAGATAGCAGTAAACAGAGCAAAGAGAATAACTGGGTAGATACTGAGAACCTTTAAACGAAGGGATAGGAATATAATGATTCCTCTACTGAAAACATTGATCATACCCAAATTGGAATACTGCTCGGTCCTAACATCCCCATATAAAAAAGAAGACATTAGACGACTAGAAGGGATTCAGAGAAGCTTCACAGCCAAGATCAATGGGTGCAAAGAACTAAATTACTGGGAAAGGTTACGCGAATTAAACTTATATTCACTGGAAAGGAGAAGAGAGAGATACACCATCATTTACACTTGGAAAATAATGGAGAAACTACTCCCTAATCTTACTCTGAACCCTATAACTCCCCAAACAACGGTGGAAAGTAGAAAAGGAAGACTGTGTCGTGTTCCCAAATTAAAGGCGAGACAGGGAACATCCTTAACCCTCAAAGAAAATAGTTTTGTTGTGAGAGGACCAAACCTGTTTAATCAGCTGCCCAAAGACCTAAGGAACACGAATGGTGTTGCAGTCGACAATGGACAATGGACATCTTCAAAAGAAGATTAGACGCCCGGCTCAGAACAATCCCCGATGAGCCAGGCGTACCTGGCTATGCGAGGTAGAGAGTACAAGAAACCGACTCGCTATTTCACCAGGCCAACTCGAGAGGAGGGGCGACAAGCTTGACCTTCGTGAAATGAGGAATCATCGCACGGAACATTTGAAAGGTTGAAAGGTGTGTATATATATATATTATTCATCGATGCATTTATAGTTTAAGTAGAAGTATGAAGAGTTAAACATCTTTTCACACGCAACATCATTCCCGCCCATACGCCCATTTCAGGGTACGAGCAGCTCGCAGCAGCATTGCCAAGCAAACATTGGGTCAGTCAAAGTACTGACGAGGCTCCCGTACGTGATTCATCACTACTGAAAGCAACAATGATCTGTGTTAGTCTAGTCCAAAGAGCATCCATATCCGTATTCAATTTATTATAATTTTCGTTGGTTTTTATTGTCTTTACTGATCATTTTTCTCGCTATCTGGAATTGATTCCGATTCCATCCCGAAATTGAAAAGTCATTGCCGAAGCACTTTCAGAACGATATACTATATTCAACCGTTTTATTCAGCAATATTTGTTATACCTGAAAAATAGGTTAAATTTAAGGTTTGTTACGAAAGTTTAAATATTTTTAAGCTTAACAATTAATAACCAACCGAAGAAAATATTGAAAAGGGAAACAAATGAGTAAAGGTCGCTGATGAAGTGTACGCAATAAAAAAGAACGTGAGCGTTTCGGTTTCGTTTACATGGTCAACAAAATTAAAGTTCATTGCAACGAAGGTTATAAAGTGTAAAAGCGAAACAATTTTCACTTTTAAATTTTCACTGTATTGATGAACGAAAGAGTTAATTTTTTTTAAATTGTTTTTAAATGAAATTAGTTTTTAAGAACGTAATTTCACTGTTGGAAAGTGAATTTAACGATAAAATGGTTATACAGTAAAAATGACTATGAAATAACGTAATAAACACGTTTTCAATAATCTCTCTATAAATAAAAAAAACTCCGCTGTTTTGAGCGGAGTAACGAATATCTCTTTCGCTCAGTCGCCTGTTATGATTGGCTGACTCGCTTAAAGTGGGTGAGGCTAATATCTTTCGCTCAGTCGTCCGTTAGGGTCGGATGTATCAAGATGAGCGGCGTTAAAGATTACAAAGCGATCACAAGCCTTACCCGTAGAGTAGGGAGCCGAAGGCGCGGCTTCTTTAATAAAAATAAAAGCGCTTTATTACAGAATAGATTATTAATATTTACAATATAAACTCCGATACTTCGCGTAACATCTTTCAGCTGTAAAATGGGAGAGTTTAGGACAATAGAAATCCTAGAAGACCGGAAGGATTTCGCTTGTTCTAAACTCTATTACTGCGCAGATGAAAGACTATAGTGAAGTAGCGAAGCTCGTACTGACTGTGAATAAAGTGAATAAAGTGTTTTTATTTTTACTCACTTTTACTCACTTTTTTTACTTACTTTCGTGAAGAAAGATTCATTCGTTAAACTGTATGTTAATTAACTTATGAAGTTACGAGTATTCATTAAGTAGAAGAAAGGTTTTTTGTCTGTTCGACAACGAAATGAAAGGTTGGAGCTGAATATGATTCTTGATTCGCAGAATCTAGAATTTGAATTTGGGGGGTCGGGAGTCGCACAGTGCTTGTAAACGTTTCTTACTGTGTCGCTCGATGAAGGAATGTCGAAAACGTACAAGTGCAAGTGGTTTCCCAAGCAAAATATTATTTTAATTAACTATTAATTAATTAATTAATTAACTATTAAGTATTAATTAATTAAATAAATAGTTAACTAATTATTAATTAATTAACTATTAAATAAATATTATTTTGATTAATGACGATCATTCCTGTTTTCGGCGGTAACTGGATTAATCCAAAGACGCATTACCGCGTTACAGTCTATAACGGATAAACCGCCTATTAATTTCTTTTTTTTGTCGCAAATGACAAAACAACGATTGTCGCTTATAACGAACAGCTGAGCGTTCATTCAGACAAAACGAGGTGACGTCACTTTGACACAATTGGGACAGTGATAACGTGCGACAGCGTGAACCGACTAACAAGCAGTAAGAAACAGAGATCGTTTAACTCGAATGATGTGGATTGCACGGAATGAATTTAAACTCAGGGTAAAGGCGTATTAGTTAAGAAAGAGATGAAAACTGAAGTGTAAAGAGCCGACCTGATTTCTGCAGGTTTGACACAACTCGACAATGTGAGGAAAAAGAATGAATGAATTACTTACGAGGAAGAAAAGGAGAAGGAGGCGGCTTTCCGACGACGGCAATTCTCCGGCAAGCCTGGTTGGTTGAAGAAGATAATGTAAATATTCTGGTGCTGGCATTTTGGCTTAACGAGATGCGATGCATAAATTTGGAGTTGGGTCTCTTCAGTTTGGCGTACCGCAGATTTTCGAACTGAAAATTTGTATACTAATAAATTTTTATATTCTAATAACGAAAATGACATTATTTTCATAGAAAATATGCGCAACATACGAAAAAAATTGCAATTATATGAGCACTAGTTTGCATGGCGCATGATCATTATCTAGTTTACACCGCTCATGACGCCCGGATACGAGGTTGCTGTGCGGCCCCCGGTTAATTGAATGCCCGGTTAGGTCAATTGAATGCCCGGTTAGGTCAACTGTACGCCCTTGACGATTGGTTAGGTTAAGTCGTAATATTTTCTTTAAAACTAACGAAAATATCATGACTTAACCTAACCAATCGTCAAAGGCGTACAGTTGACCTAACCGGGCATTCATTTGACCTAACCGGGCATTCATTTGACCTAACCGGGCATTCAATTGACCTGACCGGGCATTCAATTGACCTGACCGGGCATTCAATTGACCTAACCTGGCATTCAATCGACCTAACCGGGCATTCAATTGACCGGGGGCAACTCACAAGTAGATAGATCACAGCACTGCATTATCACACGCTCATACTACAATAATATTCAGACTAAACTAGGACTAAGCAGACACCAAATAAACATTAATAACAACAACAAAAATTACTGTTTATGCGAGTTCGTATGGAGAAAAAGGTATGCAAATGAAGATTTATTTAAAATATTATTAAATATTACAAATTTTAATAAATAAAGGATATTATCTGCGTTTTATTTTGTAAAACCCACTACATAACACTATATAATTTAAATAACGGTCATGCGCCATGCAAACTAGTGCGCATATAAATGCGAGTTTATGGAGTTAAGTGACAATTTCTGTCCAGGATGTACACTTGTACAGTATATACACAATAGACGACACCTCGGAACTTCTTCACTTCAATTTTTAACCCTTCAACGAAGGAATTTTTTGTAGGGTTAAGTTATGAATGCGTGGATTTTAAACGTTACCAATGTGCAGCTGTCGTCCTTTTAAGGTTAAGAGAATGAACATTCACATGTGTATTTAGGGTTATGACTTTTTAATTTTTTGTCATAAATATTGTTTCCTGTATCATCAATCGATGAACTTTTGCTTGAAAACAATAAAAAAGGGCCTAATTCTTCAGAATTAAAAAAAAATGTCATCCCGAAAGCAAATATAGTATATTAGTTACAGGTTTATTTTAAGCAATAAGTAAAACAATTAAAACAATAATAGAGTAAATGTATAATATTGTATTTGTATAATTAATATGTATTGTATAGGTATAATGTTGTATAATATAATATATGTTTATGTATAATAATTGTGAAATAAACATGCAAATTTCTATTTTATTTTATTAATTTTTTATTTTTTATTTTGGGGTGAAGTTTTTTCAAAATATATCGAAAAAACTGTTATTTTCATTGTCAGGGGGCAAACGTTCATCGATTTATGATACAGGAACATGAGGTTATAAAAATGTCATAACCCTAGTGTATATACTGTATAATATGGTTAGTAATTTATCAACACTAGATAAAATAGCTAGAAGAATAAACTTTTCTGATTTTATTGATACAAGAAGAAGACGACAATTTTTACACCATTAAAATTTCAGTGAAGAAAACGTATTTACAAAAAATTTACCAACAAAAAGGATGGCGTGAGAACGCCCCTGAATAGACTGCGGGCTTTTTTAAAATCTCGCAAAAGGGCATTCCTCGAGAATGAACATTATCGCCAATGGAGATTGATCATGACACATTAGCAGAGCGGGTTTAATGTTAATTTAGAATGATATTGGTTAATGTAATAGGGAAAAATATCCTTGAGGCTTCTTGTATGTAATGCTGATTCACCAACGAAAATAAGCAATTCTCTGAAATCATAATTTTAGCCAAATAGTGTTGAAATCAACAATTTTGAGATATTGGACAGGATATAATAGCAACAAGATGTCGGATAGATTTAATACGGGTTTGGCACACTATAGATAATTATAGGATAATGCAGAGTAATTTTGTATGCAAGATTGGTACGTTGGTTTGGAAGAAATCTAATTTAGCATAACATCAGAAAAGAGTGACGACCTTTTTTGTAGTTCATCTGAAAGTCTTTTTAAAAACAAGTAATCTAAATACACTGTACTAATTTCTTTATGATAAATGAATTAATTTACGTTTTATAATTAAATTTGTTACCGATTTTCTCATAAATTTTATAGTGAGATTAATACAAGGTACAATGAACCAAAAATACGTCATATAAACGTAATTTGGAAATGCTGAATCTACCAAATGGTATTGCGACTAAATCTTAAGCAAGACGTGGTACGTACATTAGGGTGGATCGATTTTACATTTCTTTCGATTTCCATATTCTAATAGAGACAAAAACTTGCGCATGCATGAGAAAATAGCCTCTGCAAAATCTTAGCTTAATAGGTAATCATCTTATGCCCCCGGCAGAGCGATGAAAATCATATTTTAGTAGTCAAAAACGTATTTTTAAACCCTAGCCTAGAGTCATAAAATTTTGCATGTGTTATTTCATGCCTAAGCAACGATATAAATGCTATGGGAAATATATAAATGCATTATTTAAGACAAAGAGCCGATCTGAAAATATGTATAATATACATATTTTCAGATCGGCTCTTTGTCTTAAATAATGCATTTATATATTTCCCATAGCATTTATATCGTTGCTTAGGCATGAAATAACACACACGCAAAATTTTATGACTCTAGGTTAGGGTTTAAAAATACGTTTTTGACTACTAAAATATGATTTTCATCGCTCTGCCGGGGGCATAAGATGATTACCTATTAAGCTAAGATTTTGCAGAGGCTATTTTCTCATGCATGCGCAAGTTTTTGTCTCTATTAGAATATGGAAATCGAAAAAAATGTAAAATCGATCCACCCTAATTAAATTTATTTCTCTTAAAGGAACTACTTGAAAACAAGGTAAAGAGATTTGAGCTAGAGTAATATATGGTCAATTATACCATATATATATATATATATATATATATGCGCCTCGGTGGTGTAGTGGTTAGCGTCGCTGACTACGAATCCATCGGCCCCGGGTTCGAGACCCGACGGCAGCCGGCGCGCAGCAAAACCCAGTTGTTCATCCTTCCACACAATAAAGAAAGTGGTTGGTAGATAAATGGGTACCCTAGGTGGCCTAGTGGTTAAGACGCTGGTCTGCTGATGGGGCGTGGTTCGGATTCCACGTTAAACTGTAGGTCTAAGGTGGAGTGAAAAGCTTGACCTTCGTCAGAATGAACAATTTGGGCGGAAGCTAACCAAAGGTTATATATATATACACCAGAGAACTTTCACTCAGGAAGCGGGATTTTATAAGGGTCCAAATTACTAATACGAACTTGAACATCTTTTAATACCGACTAGATTCGAGTCAGCTGTACCCATTTTCAAGGCTAAAACGTAAATAAAATTAATTAATACAACAATAAACCTGTCAATCTAAAAACGTTAAAAATACATTTTAGAAGACATTACTTTAAAATTAAAAGATAAGTCGATAACGAATAATCATTTAAACGAGGCTTCAAATGCAGTTTACAGTAATTAATCTGGCTGCACACAGGATCGTCTTGCGACTCACGACCCAAGTCATCAGTCGTCAGTCGCAAGTCGATCTTGTGTGCAGCCGGCCTAAATAAACTACGAAGATCATGTTCAGATTTATTTGTAGCCAGAATGAAAAACTCCAGAGCTACGGATCCTCTGATTGCTTGAAATGAAATGGTCTCTAATGCAATGGCTTCATTCGCACGTTTTGTCAGTAACTGTTGTGTTTGATAAGAGATTCCTCCGCGTTCGAGTAGAAAGGTGATGGAAACTTTTTTCAATGTATGTGACGTCATAGTCCATACATGTATATTTATATATTATATGCGAACACATTGAGTCAGGTACTCTGTCTTTCCCTTTAAACAGGCTAACAAGTGTATTTGTTATTCAAAGAGAAAATAAATCTGACTCGAAGTTGGTGATAGTTTCATTTCGGTTGGTTGGTTAATTTGCGTTTAAATTCAAAGCTAGTATGACCAAGATTTCAAATATCGGATTTGTTTGAGTACCATTAGTTTTAGTTGGTTATTGTTTGTATAAATATTAAACAACATGAAATGATTGACTTCACGCAACATATTATTGTAATATATATATATATATATATATATATATATATATTATATATATATATATATTGCCTAAACAAAGGAATATTCTGTATGAATAGTTTAAAACATATTTTTACTTATATTAGATTGTATTTAATTAAACTTAGACCTATAACAGGCTGCAACACAGACCTACACCTACATCTGGACCACACCTACACCTAGACCTACAGGCTACAACGCAACCTTAATAACTGTTTTCAGCTTTTTTTAATTTTTCAAATAAAAAATAAAAATATCCAACAAATAAAATAGGATAAAAATATTATAAAGAAATAAATTATTCTAAATTATATTATTATAAATATTGTAATAAATATTATATAACACAATAATATATATATATATAG
Organism: Bathynomus jamesi; assembly: GCA_023014485.1. Classification (NCBI taxonomy): domain Eukaryota; kingdom Metazoa; phylum Arthropoda; class Malacostraca; order Isopoda; family Cirolanidae; genus Bathynomus; species Bathynomus jamesi. Next base: position 558,713 of record JAJOZX010000352.1, read on the forward strand.
GTATGGGGCTTTTCCGTTCTCTGGGCACCAACGAGGTTAGGTTAGGTCAGGTTAGGATAGGTTAGGCTAGGTTAAGTTAGGTTAGGTTAGGTATGACTAATGATAATGTAATGTAATAAATGGTCAAATTTTTTAAGAAACAACAAATATTTTATGTTTTTATTTATGTTCATTAAAGTTGTTAAATTAAATAAATTAAATTTCTCCTATTCAAAATGTACTCATTTATTATTAATAAAAAGTTTAAATAAGTTTAAAAAATATTAATTTCTCTCATTTCAATTGGTACTCACAGAAAACGGAAAAGGCCCATATATATATATATATATATATATATATATATATATATATATATATATATATATAATATATGTTAGTTATACTTCATTTTGCTGAAGGTCAAGCTTGTTGCCACACCTTAGACCCACGACTTAACGTGGAATCTGAATCACGACTCACCACGGGCAGTCAGAAATGGCAAAGTTCTTCCCGGACTCGATCTGAAGACCTCCCTATCAGCAGCCCAGCGTCTTTTTCACTTGGCTTTCCAAAATACCCACTTATCTACCAACTAATATTTTGTATGGAAATATGAACGGTTGGGTGAGCTGAGCACTGCCTGCCATCACTGGGAATCGAACCCGGGGCGAGTGGATTCTAGTCTCAGCAATCAATGCTAACGACTATATATATATATATATATATATATATATATATATATATATCCCGTTCTCCTGTCACTGTCCTCCTTAGCTGGTCTTTCTCCGTGTCTCGTCTACCCTGTGAGCAGTTGCTAACGACTATATATATATATTTATATATATTTATGATGAATAAAACCACGAAGGAAAGGAAACACAGAATGGTGCTCAAGCGCTTTCGTCTAATGACATCCTGAGGATGTCATTAGACGAAAGCGCTTGAGCACCATTCTGTGTTTCCTTTCCTTCGTGGTTTTATTATATATATATATATATATATATATATATATATATAAGAGTGAAAGTGAGTGAATGAAATAATTTAAGATTTTCTTCCGTTCGGAGTCGATGAGAAAAGTTTGTCTATTAAAGTTTTTTGAATGTAATTAAAGACAATTTCAAATTAAGAACGAAAAGTCAAAAATTAAATGTTTGAATAACTTTTCTGAAACGAAGTTTACTTCTGAATTAATTTTTTTTAAATATAAATTTTTTTCTCAAGATTTTTAGTTTAGTTAATTTATTCCTAAGCTCAGCTGCTGCCGTTTCATTTATTTGAAAATCGGGGTACTTTCTTTCGTGCGTTAGGTGTAGTCGGCTAACCCAGTGAATCGTTGTACTTTGGTGACCGACGGTGCGTACCGAGAGAAGTTTCCTCAATAATGTTAATTTTTAACCATTCCTCCACGTACACTTTATGATACAAAGTAATTTTTAAAACTCGGACAAGATGGCGTTATCATAAAATATATTTTCTACATCCGACATTAAGTTAGTATATAAAAGTGCAGCGATGACTATTTGGGCATAAGGTAAGTTATCTCTGTACAGGGTATCGCGAAAAAAAAAGGCAATTTAAGGTTTCCTAATTTTTATACAGTATGAGTACAATATTTGTTTCTACCTTTTTCCATCATCATTGCAGTGCTGTACCGTGAGGGCCGTAAACATTTGAAGGACCAACAGTGATTGGTCAATATTAACCAATCACGTTTCTTTTCATACTCCGTAATTTTGCCTTTTCGTTTATAAAGAATGTCAGTGATATTAGAATGCGATTCCCGTCAATCAAACGACATTGGACCTGTAGAGCAGTTGGATGGGAGAGCGTCCTCCGCGTCCAGATGATGTAGCGACCCGTGGTTCGGATCCCACGTAAAGTTGTAAATCCCCTCCGTTATATGACCTTAGGGGTTACGAAGGAAGTTAAACAACCCCATCAAAACAATCAAAGTTGTTTCATAATAATGTCACTAGTATTAACCCACAGCAGCCGAGTTCGGTGGTGGGGCTGCCACCTTAAGGTCTCCGAACATACCCTGACAGTTTTTGGTCCACGGGCGTAACGCCACTCCTCAGCGGGAAGCTCCTCTATCCGCCACCTGGGGACGCGCCCGATGGGAGAACTGACAAAGACCCCTCACGGAAATGAGCTCTATACTGAAGTAGCCAGAGGCGCATGGGATGGCACTTTACTGAGGGGGGGCGGAGGTGCGCAAAAAATTTGCCCTGAAAATTTTCAGGGTGCCCTGATTTCCGCATAAGCACTATGTGTAGCATAAAATAACACAAAGGTTAGAGTATGAGTAACATATAGGTATTAAAACCTTTTTAATGTAAAAAACATTACAATTTACAAAAATGAGGTAAAATTTTGCTACAACATTTCTAAATAACAAGCAAAACTACGGCATTGCAGTTGATATAGAATTCAGTAAGTCCTCAACTTATGTTTCTGCCCTGAAAATGCTCAATTCCCTAGTCCTCGGGGGGAGCTACCGCTCCCCCAGAACCCCGGCCTTATACGCCTATGGAAGTAGCAATTAAAAGCTTGAATTGTATAAACTTATGAAACATAATAATAACCTATTGCTCTTTTGACATGATATATACAGGGTGTCCCATAAGTCCGATCTCATAAGAAAATTTATTTTAAATTAAATTTACAAAAGTAATACATAAGAATTAAAACAAATGTTCAAATTGATGTCTTGTTTTGGAACCTTTTTTTTTTGTTGCAGGTAGAATAACACGCAATGGCTAATATGGACGTGAGTTACACTCCTCAAGAAAAGGCGGAAATTTTTGTAAATTTAATTTAAAATAAATTTTCTTATTAAACCGGATTTATGGGACACCCTGTATATACATAACTGCAAGGTATTCATTGAAATATTTTTATTCTATTTTCAGAGTTATATTTTACTTCGCATAAAATAATTTATGTCTGTAAATGCAGGATAGGTAATGAAGTGTAAACATGAAAGCACAAATTTGTATTGTTTTGAAATACAATAGATTGCTACACATACCACACTCAAAAAGTGGCATTTTTGTCGATAGAAATAAGTCAAATGCGGTTAACTGAAAACTCGTGCAAATTTGATTCCTGAAACAGAATTATTTTTGACGTAAACTGTATTGACTTTTACTGTGTTCTTTTAAACACTCAAGTTTCTCCGAAGGAAAGAAATTAAAATTCCACTATTGGAATTAAAACCCAATTTGTATATGTATAATGACACGTCTCCAAGGTTTTTCGGGTACACGTTTTTGCTCACGAACGTGCCCATGATTGTACTCATAAAGAAGGTTAACATATTTGCTTGAGCTTGGCATAAACGTGACTCGTAACCTTCAAATTGAATTTGTTTACAATTGTAGAAACATTTTTTTAAATTTTCTCGGTACAAAATTTCCCACCAATGTACACGAAGTAATTTCTATAAAAAGGTTAACAAATTTGTTTGAACTTGCAACAAAAAAAAAAAAAAAAACATTACTCGTAACTTTTAAGTCAACATTGTCTGTTGGTGTAGACACATTTTAAAATGTTTCGGGATACAAAACTTTTAAGAATGTGTCTCCAACTACAAACACTTAATTTAACGCTTATAAGTCGAGTCTGGGAATATATCTTTACCTTTAGATACCTTTAAAAGGTTTCGAACGACGGTTCAGGCCGTATATATATATATAATATATATATATATATATATATATATATATATATTTATTTATTTATTTATTTATTTATTTATTATATATAATCAATTTCGTAACCTGTCAGGCAGAATCGATGCTTTCTGGTGGTGGAAAAAAACCTGAAACCCCCTCAACCCACACTCACATAGATTTACGAAGTTCCTAAGGATAATTCATTACGTTTATAATAGAATTACACATTACATATTACATGTATAAGACAGGGTATAATGTTTCCTACAAGATGGTGTGTATATATAGGCTTAAAATGTTACGTTATTTAGGAGATCCTAGTTGTTAACGTCTTACTATGAATTTCCAATATCTATTTTAAACAGCGCCAAGTAATCCTATAGGAAACTATTACCAACATTTAAATGAAGACCATCTGATATCAGAGCGTCCCGTGGCTCGATCAATTAGGGAACCGATCGGCAGTGCTTAGACTACTCTCAATCGTGGGTTTGAACCCCCAGAGCTGGGCGGTTGTCTTTTATGTATCTTACATCGCGGCGAGGCAGCGGGCCAGCCACCCCAACTTAATTTACTCTGGTTAAGGTAGCCCAAGCTCGGTCTCCTAATCCCCACTTCCTGGGGATATGGGACAATGGATGTTACCTTACCTTATCATCTGATATCTCACTCACTGATCGATACACACTAATATATATATATTAGGTCCTCCTAGGAAAAAATGGCTAAGCGCCAAAAGTAAAAACCATCAGAAAACGCAGTTAAAGTTGTACCAGATTTGAAAGTGACGTAACTTTTGAACTTTTGAAGATATTCCTACGAAAGTGCCATTACTTTTGAACTTTTGAAACTATTTCAACCAAATATCTTCGGAAGTTCAAAAGTTTTGTCACTTTCAAATTTGGTACAACTTTAACTGCGTTTTCTGGCGTTTTTACTTTTGTTGCTTAACCACTTCTTCCTAGGAGGACTTCATATTTATATAGTGGCATAACTAGGCATACGCATTATACGCATGTGCGTATAGTTTAAAAACAAATTCGCGACAGGTTATTAGATAACACCCTTTCATTTATATTATTTTATTGAAAATCTATGCGTCTTGATTCTACCATTTTATACGAACATGCATACGTGTTTATACGCACAACTTTAGCAATCAAAACATTCTCACAATAATGGTTGGTGCGTGCCTTATCCCATGACAAAGTCCCTGTCACTAGTTCTTATTACAGCATTAATAGTAATATGTAAGAATTGATTTATTGTACATCAGTTCACAGCTAAGCATTAATGTGAGAACGTGGAATATTGCAGTTAACTTCGATACACATTAATTAATAAATATTAATTATTGTATATTGTTTTTTATATAACTGATAATTGCACAACACCTAAAACTGTATTTGTCATTTTTTAATATTCATTCCAGAATTATTGTTAAAATTTCAAATTAATTCTAGTATTCTGTTTCATTGAGTATTAATTTATTTATTTATTTATCTATTTATTTTATTATTTATTCATTTGTTTATAAATAAATGGTCTTAATACACTTTCTTGTGACGTTTAAGTTATTTTTGATTTTCACAACCTCGCGCGTATAGTTTTTTAATGCCTGGCTACGCCCATGTTAATATATAAGTTTCTGCGGTTAAATTTACTGTTATAATTCTCACTGAAACTTGATTAAGTAATAATATTAAAAACCTGCATAATTGAGAAAATTACAATGCATACGACGCTGTAAGGGATGATACGGTTCGAGGAGTTGGGTGGGGTGGGAAGGTATTTAGATCTATATACGTACGATTTATAAATCTAGCAAACAATTTTCATTTATGTTATAGTGGCACTTATAGTAATGTATATGAGCCGTTAACATTAATGCTAAATGTTAACATAAAAGACAAAAATAACTCTTATATTGTTCGTGCAATATAGAGACCACCGATTTCTAATTTTACGAGTAATAACTTCCTAGTCATTTAGATGACATTTTGCGTAACTTTCGTAAATCGAATATCATAGTTGCGAGTGACTTTAACATTAGTCTTCAAAAAAAAAGGTAACCCACCGCGAGTCCCTCGCAAATTTTTAAACTTTTAAATTTAGTCATAGTATTACATACTAAGCCCACCCGCGTCTTCAACCATGATAATCAGGGCCTGAGTTGTGAAAAATTAACAAGTCGTACGGCCGCAGATTCACCCGTAGCAGCGTCCCAGAACGATAGACCTAAGGTGCGGGAAGTGGGGGATCCCCCTTCCGCAAGGTGTTAACAACCGGGACGACTTATTAAAAAAAAATCAACAACCTGTACGTACCGCCCTCAACTCAAGCCCTGAATTGATAATTAAATAATGGAATCTACAATTGATACTATATTTGTAAATTGTAACGCCCTTGTAAATTCTGGAATTATGACTTCAGTCATTAGTGATCATTATTCTACCTACGTTATATACAATAATAGTGTACAGACCCTCGCAAGACAACTATAGAATATAGAATACTTTCTGAGGTTAACAAAAGAAAATTTATTGGGGCTGTAAAAAATTCACAATTTAACCCACGGACAACCCAGATCATATATTTCAGCTCTTCTATGACTCCCTGTTTGGTAATTTTTACAATTGCTTTCCCATTAACGAAAAAAGCAATTTCTCTCAAAAGTATGGCAAAACGTGGATCACTCCAGGTATTATTAATTCAATTAAAAAATAGGGCCAAATTATTAAAACTGCAACTGCGAAATAAAATCGTTAAACCACAGTATACGCAATATAGAAATTAATTAATTAAATTAAACAAAATTTCAAAATATAACTATTATAACATTCAATTTTCCAAGCATAAAGGGAACATGAAGAACACATGATCACTGATCAGCCATAAACGGTATTCTCAAAAGCAGAATTAAGAAGACTTCAATAGAAAAACTATATATTAGTAATGAAAACAATTACCGATAATATCATTATTGCAAACTTCATCAATAACGATTTGACATCAATAGGTGAAAATCTTCGCTCACAACTACCAAATAATAACCAATTGCCGTTTCATCACATGCCATCCAGTCCACAAAATTAATTTTCTTTTGCTCCTGCTACTTCTAATGAGGTCTAGAACATTATTGGTAAGTTGAAAAATACTAATAACAACACGCATAATATTACTGTGCCTATACTAAAGCTTCTTAAAAATAAAATACCAGTAACAATGGCAAAAATTATCTACCTAAGTGTTATCAAAGGTTTATTTCCACCAATGCTAAAAATTGATTGTGTAACACCTCTATAGACAAGGGGGCGGTGATCCTACACTAGCAACAAACTATAGACCAATCTGTTCATTGTCTGTGTTTACTAAAATTTTTGAAAATAATTGTAAAAAATAGGATATATCATTATTTACAGTATAATCGTATAATTTATTATCACCCCATCAATAAGGCTTCCGTTAAAGTAAAACAGCAGAAATGGCTATTTTAAAGCTTGTGGAAAGTGCCAATGTCGCAGAAGAGAACAAAGAAATAATGATCTCCACCTTTATGGACACGAGTAAGGCTTTTTGAATTTGAGTAAGGCTTTCTACTTAAGAAACTGTGTTCTTGTGGCTTCAGAGTTGCTGTAAGTGGTTGGTTTAAAAGTTATTTGTAAAATAGATATCAATTTGTATCAGTAAATAATGTCTGTTCAAGTAAACTGAGTGTAAAATATGGGATACCATAGGGCCCAGTCCTAGATCCCCTTCTATTTTTTATTGTATATAAATGATCACCCGCGTTCTTTTGATATTTTTAATTTTATAATGTTTGCAAACGATACAACTGTGTGTCTTTCTTGTAAAGATCTCAATGTAGTGAAGGTTATATTTGAAACAGAATTTATCAAAGTTATGAATTGGCTGACCTCAAATAAACTCTTTCCACAGTAAATTCAAACAAAACAAAATTTATGATTTTAAGTAACAAAAGAAGTGTACGTCTTGAGTCTTGACAAACTGAATGTCGGAAAATTCGTTGTAAACGAATGTAATGTAACGAAATTCTTTGGCGCCATTTTAGATAAGAATATGCAGTGGAAGGACCATATCAATTATATCTCTGAAAAGATCTCTAGAAGCGTTGCAATAATGTCTAAACTTAGATTTAAAGATCCTAAACAGGTTTTACTAACTCCGTACCATACTTTTATTCTTCCTTATATGATACACCGCAATCTCGCATGGGGAAATACTGCTGAAAACGCATTGAACAACATTTGAAAATCAAACAATAAAGATTATTATCTGATGCAGATTTTCTTGATCATTCAAATACATTCTTTAAAGCAGTGGTACACAAACTTTTTTGATGTGAGGGCCAAACCAACCATCTGTTTTATATGTAGGGGTCAGATATATAGATATTCTATTTTTTATAAATATGCATTTTTATAACCAGGGGTAATATTTCAGATTTTTCTTTGGGTAGCTACCCTTTTCATGTGAAAAATGTGAATTAAAAAGACCCGTGGGGGCCACATTTGGCCCGCGGGCCAGGGTTTGTGCATCACTGCTTTAAAGAGTTAAATTTATTAAAAATAGAAAGACAAAATCAAATTCGTACATTTTATTTTTATTTATAAATGTAGGAATAAAATTATTAACTTTTGAGTGGCTAAGTATTTTGTAACTCATCAACAAGAGATTCACTCATACCAAACTAGGAACAGAAATTGGCATGTTATTCCTCACTTTAGATTGTCTTCATCTCAAAAATCTACCTATTTTCGTAGGTTTGTAATTATAAAATGATTTAAGTATAAATCTTCAAAATATTTCTAACGTAAATGTTTTTAAAAGCAAGCTGAAATCAGTTTTAATAAAGGAATACTGAAATCAGTTTTAATAAAAGAATACTGAAATCAGTTTTAATAAAAGAATATTGAAATCAGTTTTAATAAAGGAATACTGAAATAAGTTTTAATGAAAGAATACTGAAATAAGTTTTAATGAAAGAATACTGAAATAAGTTTTAATGAAAGAATACTGAAATTAGTTTTAATGAAAGAATACTGAAATTAGTTTTAATGAAAGAATACTGAAATTAGTTTTAATGAAAGAATACTGAAATTAGTTTTAATGAAAGAATACTGAAATTAGTTTTAATGAAAGAATACTGAAATTAGTTTTAATGAAAGAATACTGAAATTAGTTTTAATGAAAGAATACTGAAATTAGTTTTAATGAAAGAATACTGAAATAAGTTTTAATAAAAGAATACTGAAATAAGTTTTAATAAAAGAATACTGAAATTAGTTTTAATAAAGGAATACTGAAATCGTACTAATGCATTTCTGGATCAAATACTGTATTACCCATCCAGTTGTTGTATTTTTTATTAACTTCAAGTATCGAAGGATTTACAACTATTATAATGACCAAGATTTAATATATACGACTAACAGAATTCATTCCTCATATCAACTCTAAGTGCGTTTGTGTGTCCTAAAAAATTACCATTGATAACTTTGCGTTATCTTACATGTAATCAAAATCATAATTAATCATATTCATTTATGTATTTCGTAATTTCATAATTTAACAATAATTATAACTACGAGGTTTGCTTTATATAATAATTAATAATAACTTTTATACTTCCAAATCGTAACTACTTATATATGAAATTATTTTTTTCTTATAATTAATCTGAGAGCCCAGTAAAGCCGAAAGTTTAAGGGCCAAACTACATGGGTAAATTAAATAGATATTTTCTGTTAAAAAAAATATTGTACTATTGTAATACTTATTTTTACTAATAAGATTGAGTGTATATATATATATACGTATGTGTGTCTTTGTTTACGCGTGCGCATGTATATGTATGTGACTATGTGTGTGTAAAGCCTCAGATCTCCCTCACACACACACAAATGCTAATTACTGACATGTTTCTCTTTTTCACGATATGCAGAATACATTTAACCCGAAAGCAATTATAATTAATTAACCTCTTTTGTTAATACTGTACACGGATTAGCAAGCTCACTTTGCTTCATTAGTAAGTGTAGTGCACATTACACAAAATAAACATTACGAACAACATTCATAATTAAGTAAAAGAACATCAGTATTTTGCGTATGCTCCTCCCGCATCAATTACGTCGTTCAAACATTTTTTCATCGAGCTAACTGTTGTTTCACATCTTTTCCGAGTTCTTTTCCGAAGCCATTTCTAATCTTCTTAACGCGAACAAGAATACCCATTTTCTTACCATGATGCTCCACAAGCTTTTTATAGGATTTAGACCCGGTAATTTTACCGGCATATGAAATCGTATTATTTCCGGATGATTTTCAAGCCATGTTGTTACGACTCCGTTCCTATATATAGGACTATTATAATCCATAATGTAGAAATGATCAAATGTAGAAATCAGATATGCACGAACACTAGGCAACAAAGCGTCTTCCCTCTATTTCTACAAATTCTCCAAGGACCATACCCTGACATCTATACCCCACAAACCTCTACATTAATACGGTCACTGTGTTTATGCTCATACACATTTATGTCGCCAGTTCTTATTCCTGCGCGTCTCCTGCGACGTAATGGGCCGTGTTCGTCGATTTAAAAGTTCTTTTCGTCGCTATAAACGACATTTTCTTCATACGTCGTCGTCTTCGAGTAAATGCCATAAGGCGAGTCCCATCCTCGCCTACATATAAGCTATCCGTTAATGTTGGCTTGGTAGCTGGCCATCGGTAAGAAAGACTTACTTCATGAAATCGATTATTTACTATGTTCGCACTGCACTGCAGTCCCATATCTCTGCAAATTGTTCTTGCGGTCATAAAAGCCCCATTAACTATATTGTCGTCCCCCTCTCGTGATGTTGCACGATGACGTCAAGGTATTGGTCGGAGTGCAATACTTAAGCAAAATTGGGAAAAACGAAGAAAAATTAAGCAGGATGAAAGAAATGAAAATTAAAACAAGAAAAAATGGAGAAAGTCAATTTTATATAAATCCCATGGAAATAAACTTAATTAAATTGATTCAGAATAAAAATTACTTTTTTATTTTTATGTTTTTAATTCCGGCCTTACGACATCTGATCGACTTGATAGTCTATCCACAAGTTATTATTAAGTTAGATTAGGTTAGGTTAGGTCAAGATAGGTTATGCTAGGTTAGATTAGGTTAAGTTAGTTTTTTAGAGTATAGGTCCTTTAATTCAGATATATTAGATTGCAGGACTGTTTAGTTCCATTCGTTCTATTCGAACCTGGTATATATATATATATATATACCAGGTGTGTATATATATATATATATATATATATATATATACGAATGTCCGCAAAAACAACCCCTCCCCTCCTCGAATAGAGAAAGAATAGAGCCAAAATCAAGGTCCAAGGTTTTCGAGATGCCTGGACACTCTGCGTTTGAAAGATTGGTCATATACAGGGAGAAAAATGTACTGGGGAAGATTTTTTCAGAGTTGACCGGGTGAGTAGATGAAAGATTGAAAATACCGATTGAGAATGATGCTGAAGATGATATTCAACCAACAAGGGCCTCAACCAGCAAAGGCATGGCTGAAGCTTTTAAACATCTTGAAGCTTTTCTTGCCTACTTTGATGAAAATGATCCAGACATGCAACAAAGTTCAGCTGTTGTTAGAGCTGTTAACAATGATGTCAACTGTTACAGGCAGCTGTACAATGAGAAGAAGAAAGTTAAAGTACAGTTGTCTTTGGATTTTTTCTTCAGGAACCCTCAAAAGCCTGCTTCAACCCCTGCAAAGAGCTCTGAACAAAGCCCTTCAACTTCGTCAATGTAACCACTCATATTGTAAGTTTCATACACTATATTTTAGTTATTTATGTAGTGTACACTATTGTTTTGTAACATATTAACAATACCTAAAGTAACCAAATACATTATATTTTTTGTATTTAATGCCATTATATAGCACAAACAGGGGCCCGTGGTAACTCATTAAACCTACTTACATTATTTCTTAAGGGCCGTTCAAAAATTACGTAACGCTATTTTTGCTAAAACTTGACACTCCCACCCTCTTGTAATGTTCCGTAACACTAGACCAGACACCCCACTAAGATGTTATGTAACTCCTAATAGGGGGTGTCTGGTCTAGCATTCCGGAACGTTATAAGGGGGGTGGGGGTGTCAAGTTTTAGCAAAACTAGCGTTACGTAATTTTTTAATAACCCCTTATGGAAAAATAATCCCCGCTTAGCGCTGTTTCGATTCACGCTCGGTTTTTCTGGAACCAATTAAGAGCGCTAAGCGGGGACTGCCTGTATGTTTGTTTGTTTGTGCTATTTGTATTCATAAAATTATTACTACGACATATAGTATTTGCTTTGCCATTTAATGTATTTTTAATGATATTTCCTAAATGTGTTCCAGGAATTGTGTTGGCAGTTGTACATCCGATGCAAACTCGATGAGAAATTGATCGTTCAGTGTATAAAATGTTTTGTAAAGCATTCTAGGAGATCCATAATGGTAAAATCAGATATCGAAAATTGCCATTTTTATCTACATTTTATCTCTCTGATTATATTTTTAATTTTTCTTAGCATGTCAGCTTTTTTTACTTATTTCCAATTTTATGAGACCGGGTACAGAAAGGTCAATCATAAAAAATATTTATAGAATGTCGAGGAATAATGCTAGAGGGGGTTTTATATACAAAGACCTTCTTATGCCATTCTAAATCTGATATAAAAACTAACGAATGCAATTATTAAAAAATAAAAAGGATCACCTGAAGATCAGGGCCCCAGTCTTCTTTAGTTTGCCTTATAAGGCTAAGTAACGAAAATATCACGACTTAACCTAACCAATCGTTAGGTTAACCGTACGCCCTCGACAATTAGTTAGGTTAAGTCGTGATATTTTCGTTAGTTAGCCTTATAAGGCTAACTAAAGAAGGCTGGGGGCCCTGATATTCAGGTGATCCAATAAAAATATTTATTAATAGAGGTTTAATTTATTTACAAATATGTAATTTTTATAAGGGCAATAGTCATATAAATTCAAAATATTTAGATATTTCAATATCTAAATCTAAAATATCTAAATCTACATCTTAAACTTTCAATATGGGCAGCACAAGCCATATATATAGATGTATATATGGCTCTATAGTTGTTTTATTGTAGCCAAGAAAATAATCGTGTTTCTCCATAAAATATTTTTCTTTTGAATAAAAGGATAAAAAAAAATGGATGTAATTGGGGGGGAATTAATCCCAGCAAGAAATTGGACGTTTAGTAAACTTCATAAACGTTCTATTGACGTTTTGTAAACGTTTGAAAATACTCTCAGAATACGAGACCCAAAACTCTTTCTTAACGCGCTGACAAAAGAACTTGAAAACCTTCATCAGACCAACCTGAATAATTTCAAGAATTATCTCGACTGGTTCTTTTGTAAAGTTTCTGGTTATGAGAACAGGATGGGAGTCGATACTGCAGATGGGTCGAACACAGGTCGATCCTGAACATTTTTTTCAAACCTAATCATAGTAAACAAAATACGTTGAATTTACAAAAGAAAAAAATAATTACCTATTATTAGCCCAGCAAGAGATGGAGCGTTTACTAAACGTGGTATGGATGCTACCAAGTTTCTGCAAAAGGAAGTGCGTCATATAAATATACTTAACATCCCGCAAAAGATTTTTACATTCTTATGGACCCTTTCTTCCTATTCCACAGCAATTTATTTTCAAAGATTTTTAGTGAGATTAAGATCTTCCTATTCCCCAAAGATTTTCAGTGAGATTAAGGTCTTCCTATTCTACAAACATTTTCAGTGAGATTAAGGTCTTCTTCCTATTCCCAAAGATTTTCAGTGAGATTAAGGTCTGGAGAATGAACGTGCCAGACTGCCAGTCTACTAATATAACATCATCTCTGTGATCATTTATCCCTCGTCAGAAACCTTCAATTTACCTACGTTGTTCGAACCAGGCCTAAAATTTTACAAATTGTTTCTATAAAAAGTCTGTAATGAAACAATCACATGAATGAAACATTGTATTTCATATCTAAGATCTTTTAACGAATAATATCATCTCTTTCAATGTTTCGACCTCATGGTTTCCTGATGAGGTTAACCATTCGTGAACAATATGGCTGGTGTGAATGTGGCTATTGTCCTAGGCTAAGTAAAATGGTTACCTCTCAGAAACTAAGTATGTTCTTATATACTTAGCAGCAACACATCTAAATTTCTACGTATTGTCCGCCTTTCTCTCTTCGTTCTATTTTAGCCAGCTTACCAGAACCATACAAAAACATCCCCTATCCCCACAAACTTTCACAGTGACCTTTTTTGACGCATAAATGTGGCATTCTTCATACCGACTCCCTCTAGTATAGCAGTGGAAAATCATGACACTGTGTGGAGAAAGTCTCATCGAAGAAAACTGCAGTAGACCAAGACAAATCTCCATGGCCATTTAATTGGCCAATATTCCGTGAATATTCTAAAAATGAAATAAAATACGAAAGACAATATCATATACACGCGCATATCAGTGTCACATTTGAAATTACCGTGACCACCGAGTGCAATGTATTTTTTGTTGGTCTGTTTAAATTATTCAAATTGCAATTACAAAGCAAAATTCCTAAACTACAATATACTCAATATAGAAACAAATTAACTAAAATAATCAAAATTGCAAAATATGACTATTATACCAATCAATTTCCCAAACACAAAGGAAACATGAAAAACACTTTGACAACCAAAAACAGTCTTTTGGAAACCAAATTAAGAAAAACTTAATAGAGAAACAGAATGTTGGTAATAAAGAAATTATTGATGATACTTCTATTGCAGACTCTTTAAATAACTATTTGACTTCAACAGCTGATAAGCTTCGCTAACAGTTACTAAATAATGATCAATCCCCTTTATTCTGAATATATGCCACCCAGCCCACTAAATTCGTCTTCTTTTGTTCCTGCTACCTCTGCTGAGGTCTGGAATATTATTGGTAAATTAAAAAATACAAAAAAAGCATAACATTGATATATCTATATTGAAGCTTGTTAAAGACAAGATATCTGTAACTTTGGCTAAAATTATCAGTCAAAGTATTTCCAAAGGAATATTCCCATCATTGCAAAAAATTGGTTGTATAACACTCCTTTTTAAGGGGGGGTGATCCTGTATTAGCAACTACTGTAATTACGGGTCGGTGTGTTCTTTATCTGTGTTCAGCAAAGTTTTTGAAAAAATTGTAAAACGTAGAATGCAGCGATATTTAGAAACCTGCAATTTATTATCTCCAAATCAATATGGCTTTCGTAATAATAGAACAACGGAAATTGCTATTTTAAATCTTATGGAAAATGCAAATATAAAGAACAAAGAAATAATGATATCAATACTTATTGATTTGATAAAGGCGGTTCTTTTTAATGCAGGAAGGAGGGGCAAAGGACGAATGCCCACAAAAACGACTCCTCACCCCCAATAGAGGAAGAAGAGAGCCAAAATCAACGTCCAAGATTTTTTTCAAATGCCTGGACACTCTGCGTTTGAAAGATTGAAGTTCATAGACAGGGGCAAAGATGGATTGAGGGAGATTGTTCCAGACCAGAGTTGATCGGTTGAGTAGATGAAAGATTGCAAATACCGATTAACTCTTGCGTTAGAAAGTTGGACAAAAAAAGGAACGACAATGTGTCGAAAGTCTGGTACTGCATGCTCTCCTTAGCGTCCGTTATAACAGCGACAGTAAAAAGAGTGAGGCAACATTGTGGCGAAGAGAGAGAGAGATTGAATACAGTCAGTAAGAGGCGGGGAACTGATGAGACGAAAAACCTTCAATTCCACCCAGTCAAGTAGAGCTGTGTGGGTTGAGCCACCTGACACATGAAAAGCGTACTCTATACACGGGCGAACAAGACCCCTGTACAGAGACAGCAACTGAGTGGGGGTGAAGAAACCACGGAGGCGGTACAGCACACCTAACCTTTCAGAAGATGTTTTAGAAAGAGAGTATATGTGATATTTCCAGGAAAGATCATGAGAAAAGGAAACGCCAAGAATGTTAAGAGAAGAGGAAGGATTGAGTTGTGTATTTTTGAAGGTAAGGAGATAGTCGTGTGGAAGATTGTAACGAGTAGACAGATGAAAAAACTGAGTTTTTGAAGCACTGAAAGCCACAAGGGTTTCTCTGCCCTAATCAGAGATAGTAGAAAGATCAGAGATCAGGTGTACCATAGCCGTCCCACGCGAAGCATTGCGTCTCTATTGAGAGGGATGCTTTGTGAAGCGGGTGGAAAAGTGAAGAGTGGAATCATCGGCATAGGAGTGGATAGGGCATATAATGTTTAATCTTAGAAATGTAGTCCCAAAACAGGGTTTATTAACGCTGTATCATACTGTTGTTCTTCCTTATATAATGTACTGCACCCTTGTTTGGGGGATTGTGCGACATTTGAGCGAGTACATGACCAGATTTGAAAAAATTTACTGGAGCACAGCTCTGAATTTACTTTTTTTTCCCTTACACCACGAGATAGGTCTTGAATTGACGACATACCAATTACAAATTGTTTTAGCTAAACATAATAATACAATAATGTACAGTTTATAACTCACCTTAAGTTTATTTATTCATTGCAGCAGCAACAGTGGACAATGTTAGACCTTGCATGTAGGCATTTGTTGTGAATTTACCGCCATGTATGCTTGGCCACTGATCAATGTCTTTCTGTGTGATCATTACAGCAGATCTAGTGCCTGGAGCTGGACCCTCCTTCACAATTCTGCACAGCTTAGTCAAATGAGATGGCTTAATGGATCCTTTGTGTTCAACAATGTAACCAAGAATGGAGAATGTCCCTTCAGCTGGTGCTTCACTCCAGGCAGTTGATCCATCTTTATCAAAATGCTTTAATCTCTCTGTGATTCCTTTCCACAGCTGTTCTATCGGGTCCGCAAAAAAAAAAGGAGCATGACGAAAATGTTTACTGTACATTTATTTGTACACATAATGACAAATAACTTATTTTAGGCAAATAAGCAACAAATAAACTAAGTTAGTACCAAATTTCATGTCAATACGTCAAAAATTAAAGAAAATATAAAAGTTTTACTACAACATGTCATATAATTTTACAATTTCCAAAGAAAACGAAATTATAAGACTATAAAAATTGTTCGATATGTTTGCCAGAAATGTTTACTGTACATTTATTTTTACACATAATGGCAAATAATTTATTTTAGGCAAATAAGCAACAAATAAACTAAGTTAGTGCCAAATTTCATGTCAATACGTCAAAAATTAAAAAAAAATATAAAAGTTTTACTACAACATGTCATATAATTTTACAATTTCCAAAGAAAACGAAATTATAAGACTATAAAAATTGTTCGATATGTTTGCCAGAAACCTCTACAACCCTTCGTAATCGGGGCCTAAATTGATCTATAGCTTTATCTACTTGATCTTGGGTAATTTCTTCCCATTTTTGTACGATAACTTCTTTCAAATGTTCGACATTTCGGATCTTATGCTTGTACACTTTCTCAGCCAACATTTCCCATATTCCGTAGTCTACGGGATTCGAATCTGGACTATTAGGGGGCCAATCTTTTGGGTAAAGCAACTCAGGAACATTATTTTCTAAAAATTCAATAGTTGACTTAGCGGTATGCGCCCGAGCGCCATCCTGTTGGAATAAGAAGTAACCATTATTCGCCAATCGTCTCATTTCGGGCAGCATTTGTTCCAACAAAGTTTCAGTGTAATAGCGGGCGTCTACTTTGATGTTTGGCTCTACGAAAAAAACAGATGTCTTGCCTAGTTTAGACACACCGACCCATACCATTACGCTGGCAGAAAAATGATTACGGGTAGCATAAAGTCTATCATCTGGTATTTCATTTTTACGATTAACTCTTGAATACACTCTGTCATTTTGGGAATTTCGCGGTGGTTCTACCGTAAACTTCTTTTCGTCAGTAAAAAAGCCGAGGTCTACTTTTTCGGGAGTGATATTTCTTAACATGCGTTCAGAACAAACAACTCTTTTCTGTTCGTTAATTTCAGTTAATTTCTGCCCGTGTATCCGTTTATAAGGTTTTAGTTCAAGGTCGTTTTTAATAATGTTTCTGACGCTACTTTCGGATATGCTCAACTCATTAGCAATTCTGGACGGTGTCACGTGAGTCCCTGGTCTGCCTTCTTGACTACAAATTCTTAGTTCCACATCTCTGATGTTTTCTTCGGTTCTAACTGATCTTGGCCTCCCGCTTCCTTGTTTCCTTTCAGTACTTTCAGTTTCGTCGATTTTTCTTAACAGCTTGTCCAAACCTCCTTTCGACCATGGTTTATTCGGAAACTCTTGTAATAATTTTATTGCGCCATAATTTTTATCAAGTCTATAATGTTTTATTAATATTTTATCTTCTTTAGAAAAGGGCATAAAATTATTTAGGCATCTGAAAAAAATAATTTGTAATGAGAAAAACTAAATTTTTACGCGGAAATTCACTTTTTTTAGTCATTGCACGTTTGTAGCCATAAAATCTTTATTTTATGACCGATTTTGATGAAATTTGTTTTATACAACTCTGGGCTCTTTTATCTTTAGCTAGATATATAACATTTAAGGGTCCGGCAAAAAATGCGGGCGTGAGAGCAATTTTCGTCATGCTCCTTTTTTTTTTGCGGACCCTGTATATATTCTGTCAGCCAATTTATCACCGAGTCTTTTGTAAAACTACTTTCAGATCTGGTTCTGGATGGTCTAGCAACTTCAGCAACCTGGTAGTAATCAGAACGTTTCTTGATGTATTTGTAAACTTCATTTAGGATGTAATCCTCAGCTGTTAGTTCCTTTTGCTGCCCTGTGGTATCGTGCTTGAATTCAGAAACTACATCATTTGCATTTCCTCCATTAGCTAATTTGGAAATTGTTTCCATCACTCTTAACATAACAGTTTTCCCTCCTTCTTTATAAAATATATTTTCTACAAATTCTGCATTAACTGTGGTTTTTTGAGCTACTTGCAACATAATCTTTGTTACATAGGAAATCAATACATAGAACTTGGCACTAATTTCTTTCTCTTGTGGATGATCAAAAAACACACAATTTTCCACAAATCTGTCAAATTGATCAAATTCGTAATTAACCATGCGAGTATCAGATTTGAGTTTTGGTCTCTTAAAACCAATGATATTGTCAAGAACCATATTGGTATAGTCAAGGCCTGATCTCAGATTTGAAGTGTGATTCTGAATAAAGTCTAAAAGCTCACTTAGTTTACAAATTTTCTTCAATGCATCAACGTGGGCTCTGTTCACAAGATGCATTAAGTCCCATCGAAATTTGAAATTTTCTCCAAACAACTTTTTCATTTCGTTTTTAAATGGCTCGTTGTCCTTACAAAAAGCCCCATCTCCAACCATTCCAGATACCTTGGATTTAATTGCTTCTTCAGATAGTTTCAAGTAATTAGGAGACTTCAACACATCAAAAATTTCATTGGCCAAATAAACTCCTGATTTGCTGCGTACTAAATTTATCCCAGCAAGTTTTACAGTCTTATCTTCTTCACTCATAACTAATACAACTAGCATGCTTAATCCCAAAATTGTTCCAATGTCAGCTGTTATTGTTACTGAAGTTTGTTCTAAGAACCACTTTACAGTTTGTTCTTTAAGTTGATTATCTAATAGCTCACAAATTGTCTCGCACGCATGTGTGCTATGATTCAAATTTCCAACCTCACAACCTGACCTATGTAATACAGCTAGAAGTACTGGATATAGAGCCCATGCAGTGTTTGTTTTCATTATGTAGTATAAGATGTTGCCACATAAGTCTTCTATGCGTTTAGTAGTGTTCCGAGAAGATGTTTTCATCACTTCATAAACAGCAGCTCTTTGATGATGCTGAAGTTTAATTAAATGTCTCTTCAGGTGGGTTTTCAGATTTCTAAACCATCTCTCTTGATTTTCTCCTTGTTTGCATACATAGGTTAAATCTTTAACATTGAAGTAACCTTTTATGTTAGAATGTTTGTCTGAAGCACATGCTTTGGGGTCTGTGCAAGCTATGCAATATAATGTAAACATTTTATCATCAGAAGCATCATCAATATCTTCTTGATTATCATCATCTTCATCCTCAACAGCTATATCTACATCAGGCATATTAGTGTCACTATTTGCAATGTTTTCCATTATATCACTTGGTACTGAAAATGAATCATCAGCATGCCCTAGATCCTTCTTTTCCACCAATTTGAATGTAGATTTGATCAAATCATTGTTCAGGATTTCTTGTATTGATTTACACTTGCTTAAATGGGCTATGGAAATGTCAAATTTGTTGCTTTTTGCTTTATTAGATTTGGATGCAACACTTGAACTTGAAGGCATATTTTGACTCTTCTCTTTATTAACCACAACAGCTTGGTGAGTTTCTTTTGTTAGGCGCAAAATTGCATTCAATGTCTTCTGGATTTGGGAATTTTCAAATTCCTCTAAAGCAGTTTTGTTAGTCTGATGCGCAGATTCCTCACTTACCTTTTGTTTCTTAGGTGGAGGAGAAGCACTTTCTTCAGTCTGTGAAACATCTAATGAAAAAGTTTCATTTTCTAGATTAGCAGTTGATGAAGTTGGTTCATTTTTCTGAGGTCTAGCACTAGCACATTTTGTGAACAAACTAAATGACTGCTTTGCCGTATCTCTTTGCTGCACTTCATCCTGGTATTTCTTTACTGCAATATCTAAGCTGTGGGCCCAAACTCTGGGACTTCTTGTATTGTAACATATATTTTTTTTGGAATTAAAATGTTCCTCCCAGTTTTGCTTCTTTGAATATTTGTTCTTGCATTGACCACAAAAGTAACCCCTTTTAACACCCTCACTTTTCTCTCCAACTTCATCAATATTAGGATCCATTATTGATTATTGACTACCTGAAAAAATACAAAATAAGTAAAAGTTAGTAAATATAGTATGGTAAAAGTGAGTAAAAGTAAGTAAATATAGTACAATGAAAGTAAGTAAAAGTAAGTGCTTTAAACTTAGTAAAAGTCAGGAAGAGTAAGTAAAAGTAGGTAAGTTAAAGTAAGTAAAAGTAAGTTTAAACTTAACTAAACTTTTCAATTCTAGAGTCATGGTGGATTACTTAAAACCGCACAAGTAATTATCTGGCCAATTTATCAAACCTGGCCGAGATCAATGGAACATAGTCCAATCCTGATAATTTTATATTAAAAAAATATACGTTTTAATAAAATTTTAATTATCAAAACATTGAAGCTTAACAAAAAATAAAAATAATTGTTAAATATGGAATTACCAACTAAACTTAAAATAACTAAATTTGTAATTTAAAAAAATTGGTTTGTACAAAAACGTATACGCAAAAAAATTGCATAACGTCTAGCGGATGAACAAAACCCAAACCCAAATTTACTTTTTCTCATGGTCAAATTTACTGGAGCAATGCTCCCAAGATCCCAGGAATCTGGAGTCATGAGCGAGTAAACATTGAGCGAGGCACTTTGAGCGAGTACAAATTGAGCGACTTGACGTATTGAGCGATTAGGCAAACTGAACGAGCACAAATTGAGCGAGTGAGAAAACTGAGCGACTTGACGTGTCACAAATAACATTTAAATTTATTGACATAAATGTGTTCAGTACAAAGACTTAACCTAACCAATCATCAAGGGCTTACAGTTGACCTAAGCAGGCATTCAGTTAACCTAACCGGGCATTCAGTTGACCTAACCGGGCATTCAATTAATAATTTAATTAATAATAAATAATAAATTAATAATAAATTAATAATTAATAATAAATATTTTTACAAGGTGAATGTTTATTATTTTTGCGTCAGTTTGCGCTCAGTTTGCTCTCGATCAATTTGTACTCGCTCAGTTCGCCTAATCACTCAATGCGTCAAGTCGCTCAATTTGTACTCGCTCAGTTTCCTTTGCTCAAAGTGCACTCGCTCAATGTGTATTCGCTAAATTGATGCAGAACGTGTTTGGGGAAACTCTACTAACAACACTTTAAACAGTATCTTTGTCACCCCAAAACGAGCAATAAGGTTATTATCTGATGCTGATTTCCATGATCATTGTAGTGCATTATTTGAAGAGCTAAAACTACTAAAGTTCAAAGATATAATCAATTTGGCGCATTTAATTTTATTTACAAGTGTAAGAACAAAATCATTAACTTCCAATGGGTAAATAGATATTTTGTAACTCATCAAGAAATCCACTTGCATCAGACCAGAAATAGATCAAAGCACGTTATACCCCAATTTAGAGTGTCTTCACCTCAAAAATTGCCCATTTTCATTGGACTAAAACTAAGGAATGATTTAAATGCTGATATAAAATATATTGTGAGTGTAAATTCGTTTAAAACCAAGTTGAAATGTCGATTAATAATGGAATACTAATAAAAATCTAGAATTAAATGTACTATTACTTTTTCATTTCTCGTGTCTGATCTAGAATTAAATGTACATTACTCGTTATTGTTCATCTCTCGTGTCTGATATTGATTTCTTTGTATAGTATTGGTATCATACCTTCAATAATGACTTTGTATTTGTTTTATATCTATAATAATAACTTAAGATTAAGATATACCCTAATTAATAATTCTTATTCATGGTTTATGTATTATTAATAATAACTGTTTTATTTTTAATTAAGAGCCCGCTAAAACTTAAAGGCCAAATGAAATTAAATAAATAGTTGAATTTCACAATTATTTATGTTAAAACAAAAATTGTAAATCTAACGTATTTATTTTATCAATAAAGGTTATTCAATTAAAAAATTCACTTTAAACCAGAATACAAAAAACTATAAATTTTCATAAAACTGGGATGTATATACCGCGCTATCCCATACCACATTAAGTGCCATATTTTCTGGCACTCCCTTTCAATTTGCTTTTCTGTTATGAATTATTATTATCAGCGTGATAATTTAGTGCTGCGATGTGGAAAATTAAAAAGCAATAAAGTGGGAAACCAGAAGATAGTGGGACTCGAACACGCGTCTCGTAATTTCAAAGTCAGCGCTCCAACCAGTCACGCCATCAACAATCCCCCCAAAAAGTTCTTTCAAGCGAGGCCAATATTTGCGATGTTTGACCATAATAATTGGACAGGAGGGCCTGAGGCTGGCACAGCGCTCAGACCAACGAATGCGGACCGTACTCTTATTACCAACATCATTGAGGCTCGAACTCTCGACCTCAGTATCTTCACTTCGCTCAGAGGAAAACGGTGTTATCGACTGAGCTACGGACGCTGGTGTTGTTGAATGCGTTTCAAATGAAAATAAATTGAAATAAGTAAAAAAAAACAAAGAGCTCAGATAATCCAAGCATAGCTACGGAAAGTAGAGAAGTGTAGCAAAAATTCATATTTCGTAGTTTTTTTTACGCCTTTCCAATTCGGTATTTTTTTCATTTTTATTAATTTCGTTACCGAACGCTTTTCATATATATATATATATATATATATATATATATATATATCGCCGCCCTAGCCTAGTTGTGCGATGCTTTGAGGGTTACGACCCTATAACTCAGTTTTTCCCCTCTTTATTAATTTCTTCTTTTAGGTTTTTACAAGCGCTTCAGAATACTTTATTCATCACTCGCATAGCAGAATTCTGCAGTTTTTATAAATATTTTTCGTGTAAAAGTTTTCTCCATCCGAATAATTTAAAGGCAAACAGGACGAAAATTGTATACATTGGAGAACTGAACCTAACACAGAAAATAGATAAAGTTTGATATGATTATGACTTTATTCATAGGCTAACTTTTTTCTTAATTAAGATAGAATATTTTAAATAGATTTACGAGTTTCAGCTTGAGAGTAGGAAGAACCTCTCTTTTTTTCTTATATTCTTTTTTAACAAATTCAAATCCAAGACTGTAGCTCCCATAGTTAAGAAATTACAACCAATTAAAATTTTGCACATCAACCTAAATCCGCCTCTTAAATAAAAATTATACGTGGTATCAAAATTCCTATCGGTACCCCCGCGTTGGAAGAGTCGTAAACGGGAAGTCATTTGGCCTTGAAGTTTTATCTCTAATACGTACATAGCCCGTAAATTTAGCGCCAATCGGTTGAGAAGGAAACCCTATAGTCTTGATAAGTTTTCTTCCCAAAAGTTTTTCATGACGTTATCTTCGAAGCAAGATTAGACATATTTACTTTTGAAGCCTTGGTTTATGGGCTTAACTGATCTACTCTTTTGTCTAGGCTTTGGTTTGCAATTTCAAATCAGTTTCAAAATTATGTCCTCAATAGGTTTCATCTTAAAATAAGGTCTTTTTGTTACTAACTACTCGTATATAAGTAAAAGAAAAGTTCAATGTATTTAAGTTAAATTATCAAAAGAAAGAATTCAGTCACTCTAACGTATATTTTGTTATTAAATGTATACAATATTATATTGGTTGGTTTGCTCATTGTATCAGTTGCTCGGAGACACTAGCACCGGACGCGATTGATTGTTCTGAACTCCAAAATAAATATTTATTCATTGTATATTTATATATAGTACTGGATTTCAAGTGTAAAAATATTTTCCTTTTTCTGATTGGTCAGCCTTTGAAAAAAAATGAAACATGGTCCCTGAGTGGACATTTCATAATTTGTAACTGCTTTTCTGTGAAAGTGAAATTTTTTTTTAGGATTCTCCTACTATTCCGTAAAGACGTGTATATATATATATATATATATATATATATATATATATATATATATATTAGTGGTGGACCGGATGTCAGTTTTTCAACATCTGCGGATGCGGATCTTTAATTTCAATATCCGCGGATGCGGATATTTAGTTAATCTATCAATATAATATAGAATTATGAATATATGACATAATTTTTCAAATTTCGTGATATTACTATTATGGCAGGCAATGCATAAGAATTAAAATTAATATTAATGTTTTCATTATGATAAAAATAATAACTTTCTCAAGAGTTTCAGCCACAGAAAATTCAATGAAACAAGTTTCATTCGATTTTCTGTGTTACCAGCTATTTATATTTTGAGGTTTATATATTTGTTTGTTCATTAATAATTAATTAATACTTTACAGTTTACATGAAATGTGCATGACTGGGCCTTATAAGCTACTTTATAAGCTAATTTAATTGTAAATTGAATAATTTATTAAAGGTAATATCCACATAACATCCGCAGTCAGAAGTGCGGATGCGGATGTTAAAAATGACGCGGATGCGGATATCCGGTCCACCACTAATATATATATATATATATACACTGTCTCATATTATTCACATTCTTCATGCATTTTGTTTTAAAATGGTGCCATCAGTCTATCAAAGTACAACAGGATTGCTCTGATGTTTCCATAGGGAAGTATAAGGTGCCTAGCTAAAGATTCTTTATATCAAGTGTTGTTCCATTAGTTATCGTACAATTTAAAGTTGAAAACAACACATACTAGTTAGATTCAACTTTGCATTCGTCTTGTAGATTCTTCATTTTGTTTAGAATGATCGCATCTTTATGTCAAGCGAAACTAATGATGAATGTGATATTTGAAGATTGAAATATGAGGTGATTAATCAAGGGGACAGGAACGAGCCGCCATTGATAAGCACTGATGCGTAATAGTCACTAATAATGGTTAGTCCATTTTCTACATTTTATCTAATAGAGCGTAAAATCTCTAAGTGCTGTCATAAAGAAAAGAGGAAAAACGTCTAAAAACTGTACTTAATTTTTCCTACGATCGTTGTTCGTCATCTGCTGACCAATAAAGAGAATGAATCAAAATGTCCGAGACGTAACAATGGTTATATTCAATAAAATCATTATTTTCGCTTTAAAAATCAATTTTGAGCATAATGACTAATGACAGTGAGTTTTCAGGGTATGAAGGCATCTTTCGCAGTAGACTCGGAATAGAGAGCAAATCCATACACAGTAGTATATTATATGTTGTTTTGGAAACTGTTGCGTACGTTATTTTGAAGTAAACCTTCATCTAATCACATTTTGTCTATTCTTTGAAGGGATAACGACGTATGATTGACTTGACATTCCATCGACAAATATATTATGGGTACATTAAATTAGGTTAGGTTAGCGCAGGTTGGGTTACGCTAGGTTAGGTTAAGCTAGCTTTTAGAGTATCGATGTTATATTCTCGTCGAACCGATGGGTTTTTTGCTGCCTAAAGTTTGGAAGAAACCAAAGCGAAAATTATTAGGAAGATATTATCAGCAAATGAGGCAGGATGCTGCAGAGGGGTCGACCGCGAGTCAATCCTGAACCGTCGTTCAAACTCGCATAAAGTAAATAAGTAAGTACAGCAACTTGGAAATAAAGATATCTCCTTCATTTGAAATTATTGATATTGCCCTTTCGGTTTTCTCGGTGTTTATATTCTTAAACCATATTTCAGATGTATTTCACACTACACTTGAAATAAAAGAAAAGTAAAATCAATCTTGATTAGTTCATAAAAGACATTCAATTGTCCCTATAATATATATATATATATATATATATATATTATATATATATATATATATATATATATATTATAATATATATATATATATATCAACCTTTCAAATGTTCCGCGCGATGAATCCTCATTTCACGAAGGTCAAGCTTGTCGCTCCTCCTCTCATATATTGTTATATTGTATTTATATTGTTTCAGACCAACAAAGACCCTAGGATCCACTCATGGCTGGTCTACCTAACTGTGTTCGTAATCGTGTATTGTGTATGTCCTCCGTGGTGGCGGAGGGGACCTACAATTTTACGTGGGTTCCGAACCACAAGAACATAAGAAACTTATTTAAAAACTGCCGGTAAATTGGCAACGACCAATTTTTACGAAACTAAATAATTATCAATTTAAAAATAATTAATTATCGGTTTAAAACTAAAGGTAGAATCTCTCGGTCCAGAGGAGCAAGTCATAATAGACTACTATCCACAAATATGTTACATTCTATATCTATTTATAACGGACATGCAAATATATCAGATCCAAAGAATCCAGTCAATTTCATTACGGTATCCATCAAGTCACGGTCCATATCGATTGCGGACCAAGTCAAAATTTACAACCATATACATTATCAATTTAAAAATAATTAATTATCGATTTAAAACTAAAGATAGAATCTCTCGATCCAGAGGATCAAGTCATAATAGACTACTATCCACAAATATGTTACACTCTATATCTATTATATAACGGACATGCAAATATATCAGATCCAAAGAATCCAGTCAATTTCATTACGGTATCCATCAAGTCACGGTTCATATCGATTGCGGACCAAGTCAAATTTACAACCATATACATTACAATATATACACATACGAGGAAAAGTGTAGGTGTGGCTGTAAAGACTGTACAGTAATGTAGAAATGTGTGTGCACCCATTATGGGTCTCCCATTTAAAGGTGTTTGTGGGGCAAGTGAAGATCATGAGTTTTTCAATACCTCACAGTACTATGGGGGGCACCGCTCGGCAGAGGAATCTCTTTAAATGGGGTGTGTAAGGACAGAGAGTATCCCCTAACCCAGACCCGGATCTAGGGGGGGGCTATGTGGGCTGCAGCCACGGGCCCCGCATTTGAGGGGGGCCCCCAAATTTTCTACATTATTTATTTTTATTTTAGATTCGTTCAGTGTAGAGCTTCGTGCATTCAATATGCTTATGCAGCATCAGCTTGGAGAAGTTTTCCCCAATGTCTTAAATGCATACAGAATGTACTTGTCATTGATGGTGACCAATTGTACCGGCGAACGGAGTTTTTCTAAGTTAAAGCGACTGAAATGTTGCACACGTTCAACAATGAAGCAAAAGCGATTACAGTCACTGGCAATTCTCTATGTTGAACATGCTCTGGCCAAAGAAGTCGATTTTCGAATTATTATTAATGAATTTGCACAAAAAAAGGCTCGTCGGTTCAATCGGTTGCCAGATTATAATCAGTAGGTAGGTGTGTATAAAATTATTAATTCAGGAAAATATAATATGTAAAATAAAGTAAAATATTTGTAAAGTAATATGTTTGTTCTGAAAACTAAATAAATAAAGTAAAGTAATATGTTTGTTCTGAAAACCTTTAATTTTCCTCGTAAACAAAGCTTATAATCCTTATATAATAAAAATTGTAGTCAAGGGGGGCCCCCAAAAAAAAAATTAGCCACGGGCCCCCATTCTTCTAGATCCGGGCCTGCCCTAACCCAAGACGCTGCCTCCCTATATCCCACAACACTTGTGTTGAGCTGTGGGATCTATCCCCACAAAGCCTTAATTTTACTACCTTAAACTATACCCTTTCTATCAACATGCGCGTCCAATCGATTCTTAAACATGTTTATAGACGTGCTACTAATTACTTCTACCGGCAAACTATTCCAGCTATTTACTATTCTATGCGTAAAAAAGTTTTTCGCAACTGCTGTCTCGAACCTTCTACTTGTCAACTTACACCCGTTATTTCTAGTCCTATTATATTGAGATATTTCGAAAAAGCTATCTCTATCTACGTTATCAAACCCATTCATAATTTTGAAAACCTGGATTAGATCACCCCTTAACCTCCTAGTCTCGAGTGTAGTCAATTTTAACTCTTTAAGCCTATCCTCGTACGACTTTGACCTAAGAGACGGAATCATCTTAGTTGCTCATCTTTGAACTCTTTCGATTTTGTCTATATCTTTGCGCATATGCGGATTCCAAAATTGGACCGCGTACTCCAAATGGGGTCTAACTAATGATTTATATATATATCCAGCTTTGGGACAGGATCTAGAGTTTACAGCTTACACCTAGCCTACTACATTCAGAACCTCAATATACGCAAGAAACTCGTTGCATTCACGTCGGATTCAATGCATCAAAGAAAAAGGGGTAACTATTGTATTTTTAGCCAAAAGACAAAACTTAAACCTCAACCGGGATAACACAGTAGAAATACAGGCAGTTAATATTAAAACACGCTCAAAACACAACACCACACTAATCAACATTTACATCCCACCAGATAGTTCACCTCAGGTGCCAGCCAATTACAGTCCACAGTTACACAATCTGGCCTCTCTCACTAATGTCATCTTAGGAGGAGACTTCAACGCTAAAGACACTAGTTGGTACCTGCACAACCAAAGCAACACCAGAGGCGCCAACATAGCCACACAACTAAACAGCCTCTTCATTCTTAACAATACAGAAGAACATACACACATACCACATCAAGCAGGATACTCAAACTTCTCCACTCCACAGACATAACGTTCTGTTCCCCGTCACAAACAACACATACACATTGGAGAACAGAAAAACAACTGTCATCGGACCACCTGCCCATCATCATTACAACACTCTGCCCCAACAGCCTTAGGCACACTTACAGAAATTACAAGAAGCTGATTGGGAACAGTTCAAAATACAGACTGAGGAACAATTCACCACATTAAACAGCACACCCATCATAAACATCAATACAACACTCAAGACATTTAATCAGATCATCAATAATGCAAACAAATACATACTCGAGGGCAACATTAGGAAATACAACCCAAATTGCACTAGAGAAATAGCCCACCTCATAAGGCAACGTAACAACCTCAAACATAACACAAACACCACACACAGAAACCATAAAACAGCAGATACAACAGCTCAACACAGAAATAAACAACAAACTGAAAGAAAAACAAACAGAAACATTTAGGGAATTCATAACAACACTAAACCACTCCACAGATACATCCAGGCTATACAAGACTATAAACAGCATTACCCACTCTAACAGCGGCATTCACACCTCACACGCGGCTATCTGTTGCAGCCAAAATAATATCCTAACATATACACAACAAGCTAACATTCTAGTTAATCACTACGCAAAGATAAGTCATTTAAACAGAGACAACAACCAGAAACACGCAGACAGACAAACAGCCAGACACAAGAAAACCTACAGACTCGAGACGACCATTACACCCTTCAATACAGACCAGACCACCAAGATCATCAAAAACATTGATTGAGAATTCGAAGGCTACTGGACCAGACAACATATCTAACATACGCCTTAAACACTTGGGCCCACAGGAAATACTAGCTTTCACAAATATCAGCACATATTCATACCAACACTGTATTATTCCTGACATATGGAAACAAGGTAAAATTATTACACTACTCAAACCAAACAAAAATCCAACAGAACCAGCTTCATATAGACCCATTATTTTACTATGCACACCTTCCAAAGTAACAGAAAGACTAATCTTACAAATCACGAACCCACACATACCACTATCGCCTACTCAACATGGATTCAGACCTCACCACTCAACCACGAAATACTCACTAACCTCACGCAGCACATCATGGATGGCATCAACTCCAGACGACCAGCTCAACGTACACTATTAGCAACAATAGACATTAATAAAGCATTTGATGCTATCCCACGCTTCCCTCTCATAAACAAAATACTCAACACAAACATGCACAATAACACTAAAAGATGGCTGAGCAACTATCTTTCAGGAAGATACTCACATGTCACATTTAATGGCAAGTCATCCAAAAACAAGCTTTTTCCGAATGGGGTCCCTCAAGGCTCTGTTCTCTCACCAACACTGTTCAACTTATACATGTATGACATTCCAAGACCCATAGATAACAAGCTTACCTTATCATCATATGCAGATGACATCACTCTAACATCCACCCACAACAACATCAACACCGCTACAAATAACCTACAAACATACATAAACAGTATACAAGACTGGCTCACACACAATAGACTCAAAGTAGCGCCCACAAAATCAACCATCACCTTGCTAACAAGCAACACAAAAGAACACCAGATAACTCCACAGCTTACACTAAACAACACCAACATTCCACACACTCACAGGACCAAAATACTTGGGGTCACATACAACACATCATTATCTTTTGCAAACCACATTCAGGACATTAAAAACAAATGTACGTCAAGACTTAACACGCTTAGGGTACTTACAGGCACAAACTTTGGACACCAGCAGGAAACAACATCACTCGTATACAAACAATATATTCGCTCAGTTATGGCCTATGCTAGCCCATGCTGGGCACCCATTATCTCAAACACACACATAAACAGCTTACAGACAATACAAAACAACGCACTTCGTATCATTACAGGATGCACTCAAATAACAACAATAGAACACCTGCACACAGAAACAAAAATACTGAAAGTTAGGGAACATTTAGACATGAGGGGAACACAATTCGTGGCAGCAGCGACAACTAACCCACAACACCCTTGCCACTACATGTACAATCATGCACCGACACCTCGCACCATTAAGGTAACACCAGAGAGACAGTATAACCAAATACTCCATTCTATACCACGCCCCACAGACATCACACAGTACAGAAACACATACACACACACCTAACCACACAAAGCACTGACACGACGACTCGGTCCGAATGCGGTCCTAGGTGCGAAGCCGCCACCCATTAACAGGTCAGAGATCAGCCTGAGCAGATCGGATCGAGTTAACTTAGCACGATTCCGATGTGGACATCACCCCAACTTACGGACATATAAACACAGACTAGACAACTCCACAGACGACACCTGTCACCTGTGCCAGGACACACCACAAACAATTGAACACATTATGACAGACTGTACCGCTCTAGCAACAACGAACACAACACAACAACACTGGTGCGCTGAACCTCTGGTCCACTCCGGAGAGGGCGATCGGTTACCTGCGTGCCGCCGGTTTGCTCGATCAGGGTGGGCTGATCGGCTAAACAACCACAACCTTGGGAACTAATATATATATATATATACACACCCAGTAATTTTAATTATATGTAAAACTCAAGATTTTCATGACTGTTCTTTTCTATAGTTTTATTGACCAAATAATTAGTCATGAAAATCTTAAGATTCAGAAATCTTGACACAATGTGAAGCTCAAAATTTTCACGGCTACGTTCTTTTCTGTAGTTTAATCGCGGTGCTGGGGCCTTTGGGCCCAGGAATTTTAATTATTTAATTTATTAACACCCAGTTGCACAACCTGGGGACCTAATCAATATGTGCGTGAAGTTTCATGCTTGTAACTGCTTCCATTTTGGAGTTATGGCTGGAACAGACAGACACACAACACACACACACACACACACACGTCCTTTTATGATTATT
Source organism: Bathynomus jamesi (assembly GCA_023014485.1). Taxonomy (NCBI): domain Eukaryota; kingdom Metazoa; phylum Arthropoda; class Malacostraca; order Isopoda; family Cirolanidae; genus Bathynomus; species Bathynomus jamesi. The sequence continues at coordinate 590,697 of JAJOZX010000352.1, forward strand.
GTTATATTTATATATATATATGTGCCTCGGTGGTGTAGTGGTTAGCGTCGCTGACTATGAATCCATCGGCCCCGGGTTCGAGACCCGACGGCAGGCGGCGCGCATCAAAACCCAGCTGTTCATCCTTCCACACAATAAAGAAAGTGGTTGATAGATAAATGAGTACCCTAGGTGGGCTAGTGGTTAAGACGCTGGGCTGCTGATGGGGCGTGGGTCGAATTCCACGTTAAAATGTAGGTCTAAGGTGGAGTGAAAAGCTTGACCTTCGTCAGAATTAACAATTCGGGCGGAAGCTAACCAAAGATACTAAAGGTGTAATATATATATATACATACAGGGTTCTCAAGTCTAAAAAATAAAAATCAGAACCTCAACTCTAAAATAATAAGAATTCCGACCCAAAAATAAGAATACCCATAGTATATCGTTAACATTTTATTCTGAGAGCCAAATGAAATGGAAAAATTAAGAAATAAGACCATATAAAAATAAATAAGATTTGAGGCAAAAAATAAGAGCAAATCTAAGAAATAAGGACACTTGAGACCTCTGTGTGTGTGTGTGTATATATATATATAAAAGAAACGAACATATATTATACAGATTACAGTATATGAACACGTAATGTGGCTTTAGTATCTAAAATACTTTTTCACAGATTACTGTTTCTAGAATAGAAATAAAAGGTCATTTAAAATGAAACACAATAAACCCAAGAAACAACAATATGTATCCTCGCTTCGTTACAAATATGAATTCAATCTTTTCCATCCTTGATTTTAAGCGAATATTTTTCCGCATCTTTTTTCGCGATAGACCTTTCTATATACACCTTTCTGTACCTTTCCTCCTAAAAACTGAAATAAGTAAAAAACCATAAATGGCTCAGACAATCCAAATATACTTACGAAAGGTAGAAGAAAAAGGAGCCAAGAAATTGTTTGCCCATTTTTTATATTGTATTTTTCTGGTTTTTGGGCGGGCGGCGGGGGGGGGGGGGGGGGGGGGGGGGGGGGTTAACATTAAAAGTGTCCCCAAAAGTCAGAAAATGGGATATGTCTGTAAAGAGCAAGTTCACGTGTATATATAATGGTATAATGTATAATGGGTATATAATGGCATAATGGTATAACTTTTGCCGAGAGGTGTGCGTAAGTGCTCGTTTGACAGTGATATTTAGCAGGGTACGTGTAGCGAACTTGGTATCGGAAAGAGGATTTGTTTGAAGAATTTGTAAAAGAAACGCGATATCCTTATCCACCACAGGAAGTAAGTTAAGTTAGTTTGGAGTGACTGTCAGGTACTCTGTTGGCTTTGCTGATGGAACGATTGTAACAGATGACGCGTCAACTTTGCTAAAGCAAATGTGACATTACTCCTGGTTACGATCGAGATTCAAACTAGGGAATAACATTAGTAATTAAATATAGCGCAACTTTTTAATAAAAAAAATCTGCTATATGACATTTTTAAGCATCTTCATTTCAACAATAATAATAATAATAATAATAATAATAATACAATCTTCATTGGTAAAACTAAAAATTGCAGTACTATAATTTACAATATTACAATATTTTTATTTATAATATTACAATAATTGTTTACAGAACATATTTGTTTATTTATTTGTACTCAAGTAGTAAAGGCCCTTAAGCTATAGGCTTTACTGGGCTCTCAGATCAATTATAAGATAAAGGCATTTCATATATAAGTAGTTACGATTTGGTAGTATAATGATAATGATAAGCTTTATTCGTAGGATATAAATATATATAAATATTATAAATATTATGATCAATTATTATATAAAACAAACCTCGTAGTTATTATTATTATTATTATTAGTAGTAGTAGTAGTAGTAGTAGTAATAGTAGTAGTAGTAGTAAATATATAAATAAATAAATGTGGTTAATTACGATTATGATAACATACAAGAAGAAGTAAATTTTGGGGAACACAAACAAACTTGTAGTTGACATGAGGAATGAATTCTGTTAGTCGTATACATTAAATCTTGGTCATTATAATAGTTAGGAAAGGTACGGTATTAAGAGTTAATAGTAAATACAACAATTAGATAAAAAAAATTTAAAAAAAAGAAAAAATAAACACAATAATCAGACGAGTAACGCTGTATTTAATCCCTAAATACCATATAATAACCTTAATAACTTTTGTTTTACTTTCGCCTGAATTGTTCATTCTGACGAAGGTCAAACTTGTTGCCCCACCTTAGACCTACGGCTTAACGTGCAATCAGAACCACGACCCACCACGGGCGGTCAGAAATTAGTTTTCTCCCAGACTCGATTTCGTGACCTTCCAATCAGCAGCCCAGCATCTTAACCACCAGGCTACTCTGAGTACCCATTTATCTACCAAACAATTTTTTTTTAAGTAGAATAAACAGCTGGCTGAGTTGAGGGCCACCTGCCACCGTCGGGAATCGAACTCGGAACCGGTAGATTTGTAGTCAGCGATGTTAACCAGTACACCAGCACACCAGCACACACACACACACACACACATATATATATTTACAGAGTATATATATATATATATATATATATATATATATAACTGGTGGAAGACAAGATAGACAGGTACAGTACATAATTAACTTAGTTATAAAATACTTTCAATAATACAAGCACAAGGAAAAAATACAATAACGACACTGTCCTTAACTTCAATTAAGTTTAATAATTACATAAACTCAAACGAAAACTGAAGTAAATTACAATACGTTTGTATACATGTTTGTATACATAAAAAAAACAAAGTTAAATGATTATAATTCTGCGTATAAATTAAACATAGTAAGTTAATATTTTATGTTTACGAACGTATTGTAATTTACTGCAGTTTTCGTTTGATTTTATGTACCGTAATTATTAAACGTAATTGAACTTGGGGGACAGTGCCGTTATTGGGTTTTAGTTTTCTTATGCTTGTATTATTGAAAGGATTTTATAACTAAGTTAATTATGTACCACCTGTCTAACTAGTCTTCCACCAGTTTTATATAATTACCTTTTATTGTTCTAACAAATGATGATGGGAGTTTGACTTCCCAAACGTCTGATATTAAATCTTCATTTTATATATATATATATATATATTTTAACAGAGCTGGGCACTTGCGGTTTTTTTTGCGGTACTGCGGTACTGCGGTACTACCGTGTTGGTCGGTACCGCGGAAAGTACCGCGGGAAATTTGAATGCGGTAGCGGTACTGCTGTACTTTCAGCGATCCTTTGCGGTACTGCGTTATGCGGTACCGGTTTGGTAGTGCGGTAGTAGTACCGCAGTACCGCAGTACCGCAAAAAAAACGCGCAAAAAAACGCAAGTGCCCAGCTCTGAATTATTGATGATATATATATATATACACACACACACACAAAGGTTGGACAGAATAATGGAAACACACATTTTCGGTGCTGTATTTTCTGATATCATTAATGGCGTTTTGTACTTTATTAAATTAATATATAACTGCATATAATATTAAGAACATCTATTTTAATATGTGAAAGGGGCATGATAGTAGGAGCCCGTTTGGTTGGTGTTTCAGTAATAAAAGTCACATAACTGCTCCTGTATCCCGAGGAACAGTCCTCAAGGTTATGAATACACGCAAAAATAATAAAAAAGAACATCAAATAAGGAATATAGCGAGCGTAAAGCAACACTGACAGAATGCGACAAAAGAACCTTATATGTTAATTATGAGCTGTGAAGAATCAATCAAAGACCGTTGCATCAAAACTTTTTTGTTCAAAATTTGACAATAGTCCACAAAGACTAGTGTCAGTCATGACTATTTTAACACGAACCAGTACCAAAGTTTTAATGAATTTCGAGTTGGGGAGAATAATGGGAACCATTCTGCGCTTATCTGGTGTATTTTTTAAAAATTTCTTTCCGTGTATGGACTTAATTTCTTTCCATGTATGGGACTGTTCTTTAATGTGCAGGGACAATCACGCGACTTTTAATATTGAGACACCAACCAAACGGGCTTCTACTATCATGCGCCTTTCACAGTCACTAACATTTTTTTCCAAACGCCATATTTTCATTTATTCTACAAGAACGTGAAAAAACAATATGAACATATTAAAATAGAAGATGTTCTCAATATTATATGCAGTTACATATTAATTTAATAAAGTACATAACGCCATTAATGATATCAGAAAATACACCACCAAAAATGCGAATGTTTCCATTATTCTGTCCAACCCATATATATATATATATATATACACACACCGTGTGTGTGTGTGATATGTATATATATATATATATATATATATATATATATAGAGAGAGAGAGAGAGAGAGAGAGAGAGAGAGAGAGAGGGAAGGTTAACAAAAATAAATAGACACCTTTGTCTTTTCCAAACTGTTTTCATTTGATTATAAAAGTCAATAAATAATAACACATTAATGGACTTTCTATATTTAAAATCGTGTTTCTTTCCCCTTTCCATTTATTGAGTCAATAAATTTGTTATTATTTATTGATTTTAGAATTTTATAATGAAATAAAAAATTTGGAAAAAAACAAAGGTGTCTATTTGTTTTTATCAGCTCTCTTCTCTCTCCCCATATACAGTATATATATATATATATATATATATATTATATATATATATATATATATATATATATATATACACACACCTTGGTTAACCTTGGTTTTGATTCTGCCCGAATTATTCATTCTGACAAAGGTCAAGCGTATCACTCCACCTTAGACCTACAGTTTAACCTGGAATCGGAACCACGCCCGATCAACAGCCCAGCGCCTTAAACACTAGACTACCCATGGTACTCATTTATCTACCAACCAATTTCTTTTATTGTGTGGAAAGATGAACAGCCGGGTTTTACTGCGCGTCGCCTGCCGTCACCGGGTCTGGATCCCGGGGCCGATGGATTCGTAGTCAGCGACGCTAACCACTACACCACCGATATATATATATGATAAATTTGACACTTAAACACGTGAAATGAGTGAATGATGCAAACCCACAAAGAAAGAGAAAAAATTATTTCAAGGCCTTTCGTGTATTCAGCAATACACCTCGTCAGGGAAAGGCCTTAAAATAATTTTTCTTTTTCCTTGTGGGTTTGCATCATATGTATATTCAATGGAATTTTCTATATATATATATTATAAATTTTCTAGAAAATAACTTAAAATGAAAAATACTTTTGAATTTCGGTATTAAATTTCAAATTTTGGTAATTAAAATTCAATCTCAAAAATATGTGTTTATCTTCGACAATGTTATTTCGATTTTCAGCATTTTTAGATATGTTCGACGCTCTTACTTTAATTTGCATTCAGATTTCGGCAAAGTTTATGTATTGGATAGCTGATGAATTCATTCGACAATGACAATTTTTATTCCAGCATTTATTTGTCTTTCAATAATAACGAACGTGCTTTCGACAAACCGAAGTTATATTCGACAGAGATAATAGTTTTCAAACTTCTGTCATAATATTAAAGCGCCAATTGAGCATTATTTTCATATATATTTTCGTAAGATATCACTGTTCACAAAGTAGAGTTAATATTTATTCAGGTCAGTTACCAGTGTCACGTTAATGGACATTGGACATGTATAGTATTTGCTTATGAACCGTTAATCTAAACTATCTTCTTGATTCATAGGTCGCATGAATCGTGTCCGTTCGAATATACGTACCAACTGTCAGCTACACTCTCCTCAATGATGGAAACGCTGTAAGTAATTTCCCTATTTAAAATAAATTGCCTCCACTCAAACAAGGACATGCCTCTATTTCCCGCCTCTCAGCCATTTTCTAAAACTTTTGGGGTAAGAAATTTTTCTATCACCAAATTACGGTGTAATTTCTTTGATATATGAAAATATTACATTTATAATGAAGTAAATTAAATTTTATTTTTAAGGAAAAAAGAATCTGACTGATGTAATCTGGTTGATGTAATATAAGTGATGTAATCTGGCTGATGCCCAATCACTCATAACAGTTTTTAGTAATATCAAGTAAAAATAAGTATTAGATTCAGTTATATTTATAATAAACAATTTGTTATCCGACCTTCAGATAACTGACCTGTCCAGTTATCCGATTTTTTTCAATATAAGCCAAGATCGGTTTATTTTCGGTTATCAGACCTTTGTAGTTCATGAGTGAGACTTTGGTTCGCTCCTGCCTAGTGGCTCCTGGGTTGGGTTGAATTGGCCGCTTACCCTGCCATTGCTCGGTCTATAAGTGACCCTTGTGGCACACTTACCCCAATATCAGTGGGAAAATTTTTCATAAGTATACCTTAGTAAGTGTATCTTTGCATCTCATACTTGCTGTACCTGATATTACAGAAAACTGTTATGCATGGTTAAATTTCCTTCAATTAGAAGCGTAATGTTTTGATATAGTATCAAAGATAACACCGTAATTTGGTAGCAGAAAAGTTCCTTTTTAATTTTTAAAATACATTTCATAAGAGAGAATACTATTCTTTTGCCTTTGAACCAATCAAAAGTTAATTTTGTCTTTGATGCATTCAATCTATACTTATATTGTTTACAACAGAAACCAATTAATTCATTCATTACAGTGTTTACAGTTTTGTACTTTTATATATATAATATATTATATATATATATATATATATATATATATATATATATATATATATATATATATATATATATATATATATATATTTGTTTTAATAGCATGACTTTAGTTATTAATGTTTATTTTCAGCTTTCGCAAATGATGTTTTTATCAACAACTTACAAGTGTAGTGTAAGCATAAAATTATGAAGAATTTGCAGATGTAATGAATGTAATGATGTAATACGAGTATATTGATAGGTTTTAATTTGTCGATTTCGGGTTTTCTAAATATTTTCTGCTGTTTTCATTTAAATATTTTTATAGTGTGAATTTTTATAAATAATTCTTTGATTTCAGTTTAAGATTTTAGGCACTCATGAAGTTATGAAAGGAAATTCCTGAAACGTTTAATTGGAAAATAAATAATGTATATACAACTGGTTTTCTTTTCCTTTCCATATATATATATATATATATATATAAAGCGCGGTCTGCGTGGGTGAAGCCTCTTAATTACAACAGCTTTATAGGTAAATCTGATAAGTGCATAAATGCATGAGAGTATTATCACTAAATATAATTACGACTGTTGGTAATTTATAAAATGACTTTAAATCTGACACACTTTTAAGATCAGTGAAGATTTAGGAGGCGCCATAGAATGTTTTCTTTTAGAAAGAAAGAGCAACGAAATAGGATTTGGCTTCACTTTGTATGGTGAAGCTACTCAAGAAGTCTTAGCTCCGAAGCGAAGTTGGCTCCACCGATAGCATCACAATTTGGAAAATTCACCAAAATTCAGAGAAACGTTGATGGTAGATAAAATCCGCTCTTGCGAATAGTTTACAGAATCAACCTTCTTATCTTTCTTATACTTTACCACTTGCTGTCATAGCGTATAGCGTATAGCGTCTATAGCGTATAGCGTCTATAAATAGTTTGCTATAAATAATTTTTTCTTTCCTCTATCAAAAGAAAGTTTTAATGAATGTGATTTCTGCCATTTGCGAATCGTTAGATACCGTTAAAACTCTTGTTTCAATTAGTACTGAAGCTGGCCTCGACAGATGCGTATCTATTGCCTTTCCTAATGAGGGAGATCGCGCAATTCATGTTACTGACTTCGTTTGTAAAACGAAAACAATTTTTAGGATAGAATTGCAGAATTCTTTAGCCGCCTTTTCTAGCGTAAACAATATAAAGGCAGAGAACGGGATTCAGAATGTTAGGTCGATACGAGCCCAGCGAGGGGCGATCACGGAGCGTCAAGGGGCGCGAGCGAAGCGGGCGCGCCTCTTTGCATCCATTCCGTTTAGCGGTTGTACTTCTCTTCTTACAGGATTTCCGTCGCTTTCCGAAGTATCTCTAATAAGAAAGGCAAAACGCGTTGTAAACATCAACACCTTCACGCGGTTCTGAAGTGTGGAAACAGTTGAAAAGTTGGAAAACGAGCCCACAAAATGGTTCAACCTTAAACACGATGTTTAGAATGAAATCAGCAATTTCCTTAATTAATTCTTTTAGAATTACGAATACATAAATCTTTATTGTGAATTTTATGTTACAAAAAATTAGCTTTATTTTGTATATATATATATATATATATATATATATATTATATATATGTAAAGTAGTGTGCGTTTTGTTGAATAATTACTGTTAAATTCTCATTTAAATGCAATTTCCTTATTTCTGAACTGCATTACGCAATTTTTTTTTTTTTTTTTTTACCTTTTCTCTTCCTTTTGCTTTAAAGGAAGAACGTGAAACAATAAATTGTTAATGAGGGTTGCAAATGTCAGTATAATTCTGATATTTCACTCGAAGTGTCAAGTGAAGAGGGCCCAAAGTTTCATTAATTCCTTTCCCATTCTGTTTGATACATGACAGTCCCATATACCGGTGTAAAAGTTTAAATTGGACATAATGTATTTTCACAATTTTACAAATTTCTAATTTAAATTCTGAGTTACAATTTACATATTTTCATAATAATAATAATAATAATAATAATAATAATAATAATAATTTCCTTCAGGACTTATAAAAATAATAATCATTATAACTACATAGCTGTGAAACGGTGTATTCAAATTCTCTGCAATTTGTGATACATCTTTCATAAAAATCTATTTTCCAGTTCTTCATGATTTCCCGTTGAGATATCAGTGACCCCAATGGTTGGTAACCCTGCGCGACTTGGCCTGAGGGGCGGAGTTTGGGTAGGTTTCCAGCCCTGTTTAGAAGTCAGTGTCTTTTCGACGTTGTGGAAGTGTGGTTGTGTGTGCTTGATTCTCTCACTTCCCCACTATTTAAGAAATATTTGTGTTCGTTAGCCCAGTTTATTTTCCAGCAATCGTAAATTACATGAATATTAGTTTCTCACTTAATTTTACTTGTGTTAATGAATGCAAGTGAAGATTAAACGTAAATGCTTCGGTTCTAGTTCGTGAAATTAATTTTTTATTTGTTTACTCGAAGTGGAATTTACCTGAAGAAAGTTCCTATACTTTTGAAGTTAGCCTATTTGAGCTTGTCTTCTTGTGTTAGCCTGGTAGACCTAGGCTGTTTAGGCTAGTCTGTGGAATTGATTATTTTTACATTATTTTATGAGTGTAGTGCAACAGATAGTTCTACTATTTTAAATGTCAGTTCATAATGGACTTTAACGTAGCCCAACCCTAGCCTTTATTAAAACAACAACAACGTTATTGTTAGAATAGCTTCGACGAAACGTCGGCTACTTCTATTGTTCGAACCGATTTAGAGATGTTCCAATGAAATCGCTAAATTAATTAAGCTAAAATTTGGCTCTAAGTTCACTTCTCTTAACTAGAGGCCTTACCATAGCCTATTTATATGTAAGGGAATAAGGCCCAAAATCTAGTTAAGTTAGCCTAGATGACTTGCGTAGGCCTGGGCTAAACCGAAACATATTTGGAATACTGTGCATTCCGAATTTCCGAGCCTACTTTAGGCAAGGCTCGTTAAAAATCTTAAATTCTATGGCAGTGAATTTAGTGTAAACCTTGATTTGGAATAACAATACAAGTCACAATGATAAGTTTAGCCAGGTAAGATTTAATTTTCTGTAGGCTTACCTAATTAGGTAAGCTTCGTTATGATCGGAGCTTATTCGGTGTTTAGCATAACATAATGTTATGTACGATATATATATATATATATATATATATATATATATATATATATACCGTATATATATAAAATTTATGGAATTCACTTGTGTAGAAATATAAAGTGACATTAACTGTAGTACTGACTGCTTATACTGTTGTCGTTGGCTCATTCTCTAACCTTAAAAGAGTTATGAAAGCTCTACTGGTGCCCATTTTGAAAGGAATAGGTTCCAGTTGGTATATACTGTCTTTTTATGGGTTCCCACTGAATTTTTTTTTGCTGAGTGATGGGCCGAGTAAATTTTTTGGTTCCACCAAAATCTGCCCAAGGGATGAAAACACTAAATAAAGATTTTGATTACTGCCGTTGAGCCGCAAGTTTCTGGTAGGCCCCAGCAATATAAATGTGTCTGGAATTCGACCTGTTTTAGAGCTCTCAGATAAGCTTCTTGGCTGAGGGCCTTAGACGGTAGTCTTATTTATAAGACACTGGAAGAAAATTCGGGGACACTGCTCACATAAATGAAGTTATAATAGCTCTCTCTCAAATTTCAGTTGTTAACATTACATAAATATTGGTATAATATATTTTTTTTCCGTTACCGTATCTTGGATTATCCTTCCTTTGGTGTATTATTGAGTAATATTTTTTATTTATTTATTTTATTTAATTTTTTAAAACTAATTGCAGTTCCTGTAACGGAATCGTAACATTTAATTCGCATTATTACATTGGTTAAATGCTTGCTCATTGGAATGTCTTTTAGGAAGATGTCTCTTTACCGGCAGTCTTATATTTAAGCAATTGTATAATAATTCTTAAGTGGGCCTACGATTTCCATTGGCTCAAAGGTAAGATATTTGACTCGCACTGCGCACGTTCTCTTTTATGTAAATTTAAAATGAGGATTGGGTATTAATCCTAAACTTTTCCCATGACCGAAATCAGTTTGTTGTTAGTTTCTCGATTAAAAGATGCTTACTGCGCGAGACTTAACTCATTCAAGCTGTTGTTATGAAACCCAATTTGTAGCTTCGAGTTAGGCAGAGCGCATGTACTACAATAACATGGTTGGACGACTAACAGCCACTGAAGCCTATGAAACGTCCGAGGTCACTTTAGAAAGTTTATTACCGTATCAGCGCAATGAAGGATCATCATATTTTAAATTGTTTTATCGGGGACGATTCAATCTTTGTCGTCCATCGGTGACTTTCATTTATGAGAACAATTAAAAATTTAAACCTTCATATAAAAACTATTATGGTAATAATAATTATGATGTTATGGTGTTTAAACGTACCCCGTATCAGATGGAGAGAACCTACAGCTCTACATCGGATACCGGTACATCATCCGAACGGGGTGAACGGTCACCCAACTACTGAACAGACCCAGACCCAACGTCGTTTTAACGTTACTGATTTAACAGGAAGTGGTGTTGCGACTTGCGACGTGGCCACGACTTAGACCAGTCATTCCAGTAGTTTATAATTCAAAGATTTGACAGATGTGCGTGTCTTTCTTCGCATTTTTATTCTTTAGTTCTCGTTCGGATTTTAGCGAGAGAGGGAAAAAAAAAAATGTTTACTCTATGAAGTTCAAGGAATGTGCTAATATTTCTCATCCACACGTAGGTTTAAGACAACTAGATAGCCGGGCAAACTGAGCTACCAGCCCTTACCCGGGACGATATTGACCGCCCTCTGCGTCTGTTAATTACTTATATTGCTTAATTCCGTATCTGCTTGCAGATATGAGCCACGGTATTTAGCGCTGCCGACTTCCCTCCTATTCCCCACGGGGCCTGGCTAGCGTGCTTATTGCGAGATGCGTGGAAGCCATTTAGTAGATAGACTGCGATGATAGCGAAGTTTGTTTTTAACAACGCACGCCATGACTAACTCTCCACTCGCTTGTGTGTTTACTGTGTAGATTTATGACACTTAATAGAACAGTTTGAGGCCAGGGAACGGTTTATGAGGTTTTCCTTTGATAATCTTTGTCTAGACCTACAGTAGGAGATATCGGGCGATGTAGCCTAGTTTGTTTGTGCACAGGCTTACAAGAGGGAGCTTGATTAGGCAACGACACCGGCTTGAGGAATTTTTATTCAGCGAGAGAAACCATAGGAGGCTTGCATAATAATATCAAGATTTGATGCCTAATAAGATAATACTAGGTAGTAGGCTTTGAAGATTGCGGAGTAGGCTGTTTAGTTAAGATTTAAATGGTATTGATGTTAATTAGGTTCATGTACGCACATTTTAATTGCAGAGCTGGGCACTTGCGTTTTTTTGCCCGTTGTTTTGCGGTACTGCGGTACTACTACCGCACTACCAAACCGGTACCGCATAACGCAGTACCGCAAAGGATCGCTGAAAGTACAGCAGTACCGCTACCGCATTCAAATTTCCCGCGGTACTTTCCGCGGTACCGACCAACACGGTAGTACCGCAGTACCGCAGTACCGCAAAACAACGGGCAAAAAACCGCAAGTGCCCAGCTCTGTTAAAATTAATTGAATTTGATAATGTGGCTTCGATATTATGAATCTCATAACCGAATTAAGCCTCGACCCGATTGCAGTAGCCTAGAGTGCACTTAACATCTTGGTAGGGCCTATTCTCATGGTCCTTTTCGACGCTTGGCACCCTAATTCGGGTAAGCGGACGGAGAGAGAGTGAAGCCTCTCGCAGGTGAATGTTGGTTTTGAATTAAAGGCTGGCGTGTCCGTTGCGTGAGGGGAAATGTCCCTAAGAGCGGATACGGTGCCACTCATCGTTGGTGGCACTGTTGTCTGATAAAGCAACGAGGGCGGGGCGTTCCCTTCACACCGCTGCTTCGCTCGCCGTACGAAAGGAACGCAAGAAAGAAAAATAAAATGTTTATCGGGTCACCGGACTGACCTCGTCGGCTTAAAAGGGAGTCCTCACTCGCAACGAGAAAAGACCCAAAGTTTTGTCGAGTAGATTTGAGAGTTGCCAGTATTAAAACTACTGCAATATATTTATCTTTGGAATCTAATAACTCCTTTTATTTAGGGTCTGGAGGAGTAGCAGTAGATTTGTGGCCAATGAATCTGCGTACCCACACTTGGAAGGGTTAAACCTAAATCAGGATGAGATATACAGTTCTTAATTTCATGTAGTTTATCGATCTATGCGTAGCCTTGAAAGATGCTGTTGGCTTATTTAAGCTTATCATTAGTTACATAGACTTTCAAAGAAGGGAAGATTGGAATTGTCTTGAAAAGAAAATTAAACATCTCCCCCTTAATTACTGCAAATTCTCAGAGGCAAGCTCGTAACAAACACAGTTTACCAAAAAATCATTCCATTATTAAATAGTGTGACAAATTCCGTTTTTGCTTCGGACAACAGCACCTGCATTTGGACGACCTTCTCATTGATTTTATTAACCGATCATTTCCATTATTCTGATCTCGGATTGGAAGAGGAGGCAATCTATAATTTAATTATTTTTTTAATAAAAAAGGAAGGCCTGCCGGGTGGTTGGTAGGCCTTCTGGACAGCTTTTCTCTAATCGGCACTTACAAAATCCTCGTAGACCTAAGTATCGAATAGGCTTGTCTAACTGGAATACACAAATGACACAGTCAGACCGTTGTTATAGTAATTAGATCGGTAAGAAGACACTCGCAAGTTTATAGTTCTTCAAATCACACATTCATGCTTTTGTTGTATAGATTTGACTGGATGCCTTCTGTTTTTTTATTTTTGTCGACCGATATTAGCTACGGTACTTAATAGGGCCGATTATCTTAAATCATGTAGGCCATACGACATATCTGGGTCCTCCTCTTAGACTATGTTGAGTGGCCCCGAAGCTTAAAAGTGTGGCTGAAGTGAGTGAAATAGGCAAATTACAGCAATGTTTTTTTTGCCGCGAAATGGGGGTAAATATTGAAAAGTAGTTCATCTTGAGGTTGGCACATTTAGGCTACCCCGAAAATGAATGGTAAAAGGTTTGGAAACGACCTCTACATTTTCATTGAAACCTCTACGGAGAAACGTTAAGCGGTTATTTTCTCCTCATGGTATATCTTCAGCCCACAGTTCGATACAGTCGATAAGAAGTTAATTTCGGGCGAGGACCTAGTCGAATTTTGTTCGAGCATTCAATTGCGTTCACTTTCAGCTGTTACGTTAATTTTCTTTTAACTGACTGTTGTGGGTCGGTGTAAGGAATTAGAAGTCCAAACGAGCTAACGGAGTTTAGGCTTAGATCTTGAAATTTAAGCCTTACTGTAGGCCCTACTTCTACTGGTTGGGTACGGTTAATATTTTATCTTATCTAGCCAAACTGATAATTAAAAGGAACTGTCATCAGCATATGGGCATGTGGTCTCGTAGGAATTGTAGGGTACGTTTAAATTGCGAAAGAGCGATTTAGGGCTTGTAAGTCTTTATGCTTTATAATGAAGATAAGCATACCTTTAGGCTTAGTGTAACGTTCGGCTGTTACAGAACTCGCTACTTATTTTAATGGCCTAAAATGCTTAACTAAAGCTTGCTTGCTCCGTAAAAGTTAGGCAAAAGGTGTCGTATGTTACGGATAACCGTCGGCATGCATTTGTGACGCTCCAGTGTTTGATGATGTAATAAGGCCATTTGGATGTGGGTTCCCTCCTTATTCACCTCCAAAGGAATGGTAAGCAAACCATGTTTTCCCTTCAATTCGTTCTTTAATCAGTTTGTCGCAGTTTTCTTCGGGTTTATTTTGCAAAATTTATTTTACGCCGTGCACAGTTGTTAAAATATGACTTATTTAATATTAAATTGATCAGTGAAAAGTGCAAACACGATAAGGTAAATTAACTCAAGTTCCCTTTCGGCCTATATAGTAAATTTCTGTAGGTCGAAATTTTATGTAAAGAATATCGTAGTTACTGTGTCAAATTACTGCTCAAACTAACCGAGAAATAGTTTGCTTGTTATCAAGCGTTCCAATTCACTGATCATGGACTGATTATTATTATTATTATTATTATTAATACTCCTGCAAGCACCACTGAAATGACCCGTTGTTCTTAAAGGATTTAAAAGCTTGATTGCTCGTCCGCACATGTTCTATAGCAAGGTTATGAATTTTGGTGTGTGTATGTATGCACACGCGCGAGCAGCGGAGACCCCAAGTCCAATCCTGATATATGGCACATTTGAGACAGCAGTGTTTAATCCGCTGCGCACAATTTACCGTTAAAAAGTCATCTGATTATGAAATCACTTAATTTTTCAAACGCTCTTTGGCTAGCATTAATAGGCTGTTATGCCGTAGTTGGCCAAACGAAATTTGGTTTACAGGTCCTAATCCAAATATTTGTCTTTTGATAAAGTTGCAGGGCTTTTGGTAAGCACTTAACAACACTTAAATTGAAAGTATGAACCATGGGATGTGGATAAAACCTAAAAGTAGCTTTGTGGTGCATTTATGATACTTGCGCCTGCAGCGTTTACATACCCATATGATACGTACCCTATAAAGTTGTAGACGAAGCGAGGTAGCCCACAACTTGATTTATGTTTTACTAACTGCTCTCAGGCGATATTATTTCTTAATCGGAATATATCATCCATCATGGTTTCTGCCTTAAAGGTAAAGTAAATATATAGCTTAAGAAATTAATAAGATAAAACTCTGTTATGTAAATCGCTTCTATTCGATGTCGGTGAGGAGAAGGGTGGGGGGAGAAAGGGGGAGGGTCAAGCAATGTGCAAAGTTTTTTTTTTTCGTCGCTGCTGTCATTTCATGCGTGCGTATCTTTGAGGCCTATTTCATGATTAGTTTGATGCTTTGAATCTGGATACGGTCGGCCTAGTTTGTTTAGTACAGTATTTTATCCCATTAAAGAAGTAAGTTAGAGACCTACCTATTAAGTAGGCTTATTGTCTTGACGCGCAACTGATGGAAGCTTAGATTCTTTATTTAGATGTTTACTTTCAATTTATCTAGGTTAAGGTAACCCTTGTGCAGTAAATTTTCTTAGGACTTCGCAGCACCGGTATCGTACAACCATTTTCAATTAAAATTACCTGGACCTACTTAAAAGCTTGCACCGTGCATAAGAACGTACTAGATTTCTGAATTTCTGCAGTATGCTACAGGTAGTTAGGTACGTACGAGCCAATTCCTACTCTAACAAGGAGTTGCTCCTATTGGCTACAGTTAGAAAATCTCTTTTGTTAACCCGACCTTTAAGTCTGTTTCATGTTAAGAAAGAAAGGAAAGGTAGTGTGGGTCGTGTGTGCGTGCAGGAATTTCGTTCGCTTTCGTCAATCTTCCTCTCCACACTCTATGCCATGAGCTCGCTGCATTCCTTCTCCCTGTACACTTGGAGCGTCTGTCAGTGTCGTCTTAACAGAAGTTTCAGCACTTCCAACTGAAGCCCCATCCGAGTGTGGTCGGCGATAGGTTGGCAAAGCGGCGCGCCATTTTGTTAACGAGGTTTTTTCTCATCTTGGGCGCATCCTTAATTCGGTTTAGGACTTGAGTGCGTGCGAGTTGAGCGAATTAGTGCATGACGAAAAGCTGAATTATAATTAATTTAGAGTTAGGGGTCTAATTCTTTCAAGGTTTTAATATAGGTTCATTAACTTTATTTCAAAAATATCGCCTACTTACAAACGTTTTCTCGTTGCTGACCTATTGAGTAATTTGCTCTTACTGTCGAATTTCTAATTCCTTCATCAGATTCAAGTTCGACTTAACATTTCCAAAGTTTTTAAGTCCTTCTTAAGTCTTATTATCCCAAGTTAACCCAGTCTAGCGTAAACCAACACTCGGGGAAACTTGTCGATACAATGTTTTGTTGAAGAAACATCCTTTAAAGAAGATCCAGTGAGACTCGTGACCTTTTTCCTTACACGCGACACCACCGGGATTACGACATTTGATAAGAGTTGACATTCTATCGCCAAGTATGTTATGGGTTAGATTTAGTTAGTTTTTGTCATTGTTATGGTGGTGTCGACCCGATGAGTATAGATCCGACAACACTACCACCACCCTCCTATTCCTTCATGTATATGACTTCCTGTAAACACTGACCCAACCACTTTATCGGAATTAGGCCTACCGAAGCTAATAGCACCACTGCACCGTACGCTTAGACCCAGTAACTGTAATTAATATATTCCGCTTGCATAACGGTTCACGGTTGGAATTTTTTTGTACAAGATTTTAATAGGCCTTATCTTATTTCAAATAGGTCTATGAAATGAAGGGCTATATTTCAGAATTCAAGTATTTCAAAGACCGAAGTCGTATAAATACGTGCATTTTTCTTGATACCCAAGTTCCATTTTACATAACACAGTTCACCAGAATTAAAGATGTTAAAATTTTAGAGTTTTGGCGTGAGATTTTAACTCTAAAATTAACTATAGTCACGTATATCCATGAATGTATGCGTATCTATTGGTATTAATGTATTTATTGGTTACCCCATAAACGAGATGGTACTTATAATAAAAGTATTAACACGTATTCGTACCACTAAAGTTCAAAAGCACTTACAAAAATAGATATTCATTTCGTTATCAAAAAATTCTGCGTAATAATTGAAATTAAGTATGAGTTAAAAAATTTAAAATATCTTCACTAGATCTATAAATTTTTCTATTTTAAATATAATGTTTGCTTACATTTTTAGCTAAAATTAGAGAGTTGACAGTCTTAAATAAAAAAAATAGGCCTTTGCAAAAAAATTTCCCACGAGAAAATGAGTAAAATATTCTTCAGATTATAAACGAGACACGTTGAAGCTTCCTTCATTTTGAGGAATAAATAAGCTCTATACGGCGTATGTTAACCTATCACAGTAAAGAATAAAATCTTATTTGAGATCTGATTTTTTCTTAAAACAAAGCTTGAAAACCTTGATCTAAAATGATAAAGTACATTAAACCACCGCTTTCTTTTTACCTGAGAATTTCTTTAACTGCCTTTTCACGCTGAAATAAAATAGAATAAAATGTAGCCTTCATTCTAAATGTATATACCGTAAGCCAGTAAGAAGGAAGGCCTAACGTAAAAATAGGAAATAGGCTTCACAAATATATTATCTTTCATACAGAGTTGGGAGCGTCTATTAGGTTAGATTAGAATAATTTTTTAAATGGTTTAAACAAACAGGGAGGGAATGATGGGTGGGAAATAAGTATGTCATACGAAGGTGTTCACAGGTTGAGGGGAAGGATGTATTAATATCCAAATTTTACTGATATTGATATAAAAGATCTGGCATCGTCAGTAGGATCGCCAAATTCGCTGATGACACCAAGCTTGGGGCCAATGTTGGGAGGCCCGAAGCGATCGAGCTACTGCGTGCAGACTGCAGACCTACGTAGGACAGGAGAGTGGCCCGAAAAATGGCAAATTTTGACGTATAACTTGGGTAAATGCAAGCATAGGCGTATGGGATGGCGTTTTTACTGGCGGGGTGATGGAAAAATTTGCCCTGAAAATGTTCAGGGTGCCCTGATTTCCGCCTAAGCACTACCGTACCTATGTGTAGCATAAAATAACACAAAGGTTAGAGTATGAGTAACATATAGGTATTAAAGCCTTTTTGATATAAAAACATTACAATTTACAAAAATGAGATAAAATTTTGCTACAACATTTCTAAATGACAAGCAAAACTACGGCATTGCAGTTGATATAGAATTCAGTAAGTCCTCAACTTACGTTTTAATTATTAACTACAAGTATAGTAGCAAGTAATTAATTCACCTCAAGAAGTAAAAAAAAACAAAGGAGTATCAGGAAAAATCTGCCCTGAAAATGCCAAATTCCCTAGTCCTGTGGGGCTGCCTCCTCCCAGACCCCCCAGCCTTAATACGCCTATGAATGCAAGGTTATGCATATTGGCTACATCAATCCTAAGTCGGACTACTACATGTTGGGCAACAATATCGAGGCCACTGATTTGGAAAAGGACTTGGGTGTGCTAATTAGCAGCGACCTTAAGTTTACCAAACAGTGCGTAGAGGTGGAAAAGAAAGCCCAGAAGTTGTTGGGTTATATCAGGAGGCAATTTCGATTTCGGAACAAGGAGATTGTGTTTTCTCTGTACAATTCCATGGTTCGGCCGCACCTGGAGTATGCTGTGCAGTTCTGGTCGCCCACCCTCAGGAAAGATATTGACAGGCTGGAGCGAGTGCAGGTGAGGGCCACAAAGTTAATCCCTTCCGTTAGGCATATGGGCTACAATCGACGCTTACGCGCCCTGAATTTGTTTTCGCTGGAAACTCGGAGGCTGCGCGGTCAACTCATCGAGGTTTTCAAGCTGTTACACGGGTTCAACGATGTCGATTTTAGAAGCATGTTTAGTTTAAATGATAACTCAACTCGCAACAATGGTTGGAAGTTGGATTTGAAACGGTTTAGCACTCGTGTGTGTGGGAATTATTACTTTACCTATAAGATCTGTGACACGTGGAACAAGCTACCTTCAGAAGTTGTGAACAGTTCTTCTGTGGATCAGTTCAAGAAAAGGTTAGACCGAATCTTGCACACTATTTGAGGGTGTAGGAATTTTTCCCTGGCACCCGTTGCCATTGGTACCGTACCTCCTCGGCATGGGCCGCAAGGCCTTTTGAGGTACGGTACTTCTTTTACTTGTAACTCCTTGTAACTCTCTCTCTCTCTCTCTCTCTCTCTCTCTCTCTCTCTCTCTCGTTACAAGATAGAAAGCAAAGAGTGGTAATAAATGGAGTGGCTTCGGAGTGGGCGCCCGTCAGCAGTGGTGTCCCATAGGGTTCCGTTCTGGATCCTTTACTTTTTATCATCTATATTAATGATATAGACGCAGAGCTGGGCAATAAATACATTGAATGTATTTAAATACTAAATACATGGGAAAAATGTATTTAAATACTAAATACTAAATACATTTTACGAATGTATTTAGATACTAAATACAAAATACATCAATTGTATTTAAATACATTTGTAAATACGTTTTAAATTGTTATCTGCAGATATATCACTGTTTGATTCACCGGATTTGCTTGTTGAAGCCATGACACGCACACGATAAAGAAATCAACCGCTTTCGACTAAGAGTGGCACACAACTGATTGAACTGACACGTTGAAACATGAACCATGCTGTACTACACTGTCGACGCGTCGTACTGTGCTAGTACAGAACGTGTATTAAACCAGTAAAAGTATTTACATTTTTAGATTTTGAGTATTTAAATACATTGTATTTAAATACTCATTAAAGTATTTAAATACTATATTTAAATACATGAAAAACGATGTATTTATAAATACAGTTCTAAATACACAAATGTATTTAAATACAAATGTATTTAAATACTGCCCAGCTCTGTATAGACGTCAGGCTTTTAAGTACAATCTCCAAATTTGCAGACGATACGAAATTGGGAAGTACCTAGTGTACTTACTGAGGAGGGCGTAAGAACGCTTCAAAATGATCTTGACAGGTTGGGCGAATGGTCTGCTACTTGGCAGATGCCATTCAACTTGGACAAATGTAAGGTAATGCACATAGGTTATAAAAACCCGAAGACCGATTACTCTCGGGAAGGAACTTGACTGAAACCGATCTAGAGAAGACTTAGGAGTCTATATCAGCAATGGTCTGAAACCGTCGAAGCACTGTGCAGAAGTCGAAAAGAGGGCTTTAAAAATATTAGGTTATAATAAAAGACAGTTCCAGTTTCGGAACAAGGAGACTGTAATGTCTCTTTATAATTCACTAGTCAGACCTCAACTGGAATACCGTGCGCAGTTTTGGTCTCCATCCCTCAGAAAGGTTAGAAAGGGTACAAGCAAGGGCTACAAAATTGATCCCTTCAATGAGAATGCAAAACTACTAGCGGAGATTGGAACGCCTAAATCTGTTTACCTTAGAGACGAGGAGGTTACGCGGTCAGCTTATTCAAGTCTTCAAGATGCTCAATGGAATAGACAGGGTAGATTACAGAAACTTATTCTCGCTTAATGCCAGTCCGACAAGAAATAATGGGTTTAAACTGGAACTAAAGACATTTAGGACCTCTGTCTGCGGGAATTTCTTTTTCTATAAAATAGTTAATATCTGGAACCAACTTCCCTCGGAGGTTGTTTTCAGCCAAAGTATGAATGTGTTTAAAAATAGGCTAGACAAAGTACTGAATACTCTCATGTTTAAGACTAAAACATAACGTAACTCTGCAGGAGTTCGCTTGCACGGTGTCTCTGTGGGCATGCTAATTATAGAGCTTTTTATACATTCTCCACTTTCCTGTAAAATTTCCTTGGCTACTTTTCCAGGGTCAAGGTATTTTCTTCAACCTTTTTCCGTACCTGCCTCTGACAGGGAGGGAGCGGAGGGCGGGGAGAGAGCCTTATACTTTTCTATCCAGTTTTCTACTATTGCTAGGATAGTTGAAAGAAAAATAAACTTGTTTAATAACAGGAACCTCCCAGGAGTGGACCGGAAGGTCTTTGAGGTTTCCTCTTGTCCTTGTAACTCTCTCTCTCTTTCTCTCTATATATATATATATATATATGCTGCAAACCATAAGGAACAAAGAAAAACGATTCCAAGGCCTTTCGTGTAGTCAGAGCTACACCTCGTCAGGGAATTCCCTGACGAGGTGTAGCTCTGAATACACGAAAGGCCTTGGAATCGTTTTCTTTTTCCTTGTGAGTTTGCAGCATTCATTTATTTTACGTGTTTAATTGTGAAATTCATCCCATATATATATATATTAAACCTACGAATAAAAGCGGGAAGAGCTAAGCCTGGCATAAAGGTGTGGGGTATTAGTTGTTTGGGAATTTAAATAAAGTATAAAATAGGCCGTTACAGTTTTTTAGCACATCATTCATGTAAAGGAGAAAAACAGTAAAGTACAGTTTTCTGTAAAATAGAGTTATGATGTAGGGTTTAAGAATCCCCTGAAAATCAGGTCAAACGCGAAATTGTTCATTCCATGTAACAATTTGACTTTATAAGTTTTATGTGTAGATATAGAATTTGAATTAGAACCCCATAAACTATTTACTATATTTGTTATTGTACCTTTTGTCATTTAATGTTCGTTACTAGATCGCTTTTACGTCATATAAAATAGGCCTATATACAAAAATAGTGCCGCCATTAAAAACCACAATTTAGGATTGAAATATACGAACTTATCAATAAATGAAAGATAAGTTTAAAAACTTTTTTTTTTTTTAATCCTTGGTTAAAACTTGGTGTGAACGAGTCTCTTTTTTTAATTTACGTTACCTACATTTTCTTGAAGCCACGAAATTAAAGTAACTAAAAATTGATGTTTTTCTTTTTCTTTTGTTACTAAAACTGGATTAAATTACCTCGTCTGAAGTATTTCAGTAAAGTACAAATCCTAAACAAATACTTTGTGGAATCTGGTTTCTTTGGTCTCAATTTAAAAGTATAATTCATGCTTCCTAAATAAACTGTGAACCAAAGCAGCAGTTTAAATATTAAAAAAGCTTTTGGCTCGCACAAATGAATTGCGTAATATTGTATGTCGACCACACTTTCGATTTTATTTATATAGTTTTTATTTATTTATTTATTACGAAGGCACTGAGGCATTTTTAAAGACAAGCTTTTTGACCGATGGGAAAGTTTCTTCAGTGCAAAAATTTTCGAAAGCGTTTCGTATTGTCCAACTCGTCGTACCAACGAAGATAACGAAACGTACAATGACCTAATCTAACGTGATCAGACTTAATCCACTCTCATCTAACCTAACCTCACCCAACTTCGCGTAACCTACAATTATGCAAATAAGTTTTGTAGACGATAAAATTGGTCTAAAATCTTTATAGACACCATTCGGAGAAGACTTCCAATTTTGTTGCGTGGTTTAAAGCGTAATATTTCCTTTACAAAATGGTGATCAAGTTAGGAATGAAGAATTGAATCCAAAATAATAAGGCAATGTGTCGAAATTATTTTAAAAAGTAAATTAACGTTTGTTGATTTACGCGGAATATATAAACCTTTTGTGGAATTGTTTGGATTACGTTTGTGGTTGTGAGGTAACGCTCGGACTAATGATAATTGATGCGCCACTGCATACACTCTTCAAGCCAAACTAGGATCAATTGTTTCACCGCAAAAGCCGACAATAAAATGCAGTATGTCCATAATATTTAAAAGGGTGCAATGTGCTTTAATAGTTACTACGAATACTTCGTACGAGAGGCCTTTCATGTATGTGTTTTTACTTTTTAGTAAGTAAATCAAGAAAGAAAAAACAGCCTAATCTTATAATGCCGCAGGAGTAAAAATAGGAAGAGACCTTTTCCGAAGCCAGACCACTCTTTCTCTCATCAGCTTCAGGATGAAAGGCTAGCTTAGTTGAGTTAGGACCTATGATAGGGCACACTAATTATATTTCCTTTACGTTCGAGCTTCGACTTCGGGCTGCTATATGAAGTGAAATGGGGTTAGATTTAGCTAACCAAATTTAAAACATTTAAATAATATTTTCAGTAAATTTTTAAGGTAACTAATTAGTTAAACAATGAAAAGGGTATATATATATATATATATATATATATATATATATATATATATATATATATATATATATGCAGTAAAATCACAGAATAACACGTGATCTTATTAATAAACAAACAACCATAGGGAAAAGGAAAAGGAAACACGAAATCCGAGCGCTTTCGTGATATATTCACATCTTCAGGGAAAAACCTGAAGATGTGAATATATCACGGAAGCGCTCGGATTTCGTGCTTCCTTTTCCTTTTCCCTGTGGTTGTTTGCATATATATATATATATATATATTTTTTTTTTTCTGTACCGATTCATCGATTTGTTGTACTTGGTATTCCATACATTAAAACCAAGCTCACCCTCTCGTCTATTGTTAATTTCGCAGCCATCCCCTACCTAAAAGAAAATAAATAATATAATCAACACTGAAAATTCCTATGATGCGCGACTTTTGCGCAACCCTATATATATATATATATATATATATATATATATATATATATATATATATATATATATATATATATGTTAGCGGCAGTAAGCTTAATGCCTAAGCAGTAATCTGAAAGCTAAAAATACATATAATCATAAGTATATATAATGCCTATTTATATATCATAATTATATATCTATAATAATAATAATAATAATAATAACGTAACCTAAACAGTGAAAGTGACCATTGTAACTAATGCTATTTGCATTCTTAGCTTCCAGCTTATATATAATTTAGAGAACACTAATATTAAAATTACAACAGCTAGGAAAATAATGAGAATTATTTTTGAGCTTCCATCGCAGAAAAGCAAACATTATGCTAAAATTATGGAAGAGTTTAGTGCTACCAATAATTGATTACTGTTCAGTACTCGCAAGACCATACGGGGAACGAGACATTGCGAACGTAAGAACCACGCAAAGGACTTTTACGGCCTCGCATACATATGAAAAATTCTCCAGGGATACATCCCAAACTTTTGAAATAAAGTAAAATTACACCGCAATGAGAAAAGAGGTGGTTTCTGTACTATCTCAGCTGCCGTGGGACAACGGGGATATGAAAACAGAATTGAAAAATACCCTCAGTAAAAAGGACCTGATCAGCAATGTGAGGCTGCTGCTCTCTAGCTGAGAGGGCAGGATGAGAGTTGAAAGCAATGCTCGCCTTCATCATATCCAAATGACGGATGTTGCATCGGGGTCGAGCACAGGTTAACCGTGAATAGTTATTCAAACCCAATCAAAATTTTATATATATATATATATATATATATATATATATATATATATATATATATATATATATAATATATAATATTATTATGCCAAAGAAAAAGGCCCCAAAATTATTTTTTTAAATGATCAATAGTAATTATCTTCAAAATATCAACCTAAAAGTGATCAAATAATGCAAAGAGGCCCCCCTCCCCACTTTTGCCATATCGTTGGATAATATTTTTGATTGCTGATTATATAAGGTGGGCCATAAGTCGCTTATCGACTTAGGGCCATGTTTGGCTATTTTCTGGTAAAACGACTTATGGTCCACCCTGTACTTTATTTCGTACTACTAAAACAAATACGACTCCAGACCAATTACGTCATCAGTCTTCAAAACGAATGGACGAAATAGTGTAAGTGAATTTTGTGTATTTTTAAAACTTGATTTTTAGTTTTCGTTTAACGAGCTAGTTTGGTTTTCAGATGTGTTACTTAAAGGTTTTATCTTGTGATAATGAATTGTAGGGTAATTTTGGCATTTTAAAAATATTAGTTTTCGCAGTTTTTTAGTTAAACTACTGATTTTTATAGTAAGTTCATAAAAGGATGTTTTCCATTATTAAATTTCCCGTCCAGTACGACTTTTCTACGCTAATTCCTTTCAGTTATAGAGCTTCTCAAACCTGGATCTACGATAGGTTAAACTCTTTCCAGAGCTAATTTATTACCAAAAATTTAGGCCTGGTACTTAATTAAAGGTATTTTGATTGACAAATATGCGAATTTTTGATGTACTATGACATTGATAACTAATCAGTAGAAGGGTTAACATAAAAGGTTAGTGAAATTTCTGAATGAGGGCCGCGTACCTAAGTTTTTTTTTTTTTTGTCGCGTTTGCATGATGCGCTTATTAAGACGATGTATATTTAGTAACCGTTTTGGTTCCTTTCGGCACAGCGTGCCGCCTTTTTGGAGAAAAATTAGCTTCGGAAAGGGCTTAAACCCATCATAGACCGAGGTTTGACAAGCTCTATAATTGGAAGGAATTCACGTAGAAAATCGTAATAGACATCAATGTACAGGAAGCGTAATAAGGAAAAATCATCTTTTCATGGACCTACGATAAGAAATAAATGGTTAAGCTAAGAAATTGCGAAAATTAAGATTTTTAAATAATAAAACCACCCTACAATCCGGCCCCGTTGGCACACTTAAACTCGAGTAATTACTATTATTATTAGGATATATTCATTATGTTGGAAAATGGGTCGTTCGTTAATTATAAAACTAACATTAAAGCTTCAAAAATATACAAAATAGCTATGCTGTTTCGTCCACCCGCTTTGTTGATACACAGCTGAAGATTGCTGACGAATATTGATTGATGAATATTAGTCGTACATGCACAAAATCGAATTTCACAAAGTCGACATTATTCCAGTTTTTACACTTTTAAGATTTAGTAAAAATTACTAACATGACCTAATCGGCCATAATTCAGCAGAAACTAACCTAATTTCAACTAACTTAACACGAATTCAGTGGATAAGAATAAGATGTTCGACCTTGTGGTGCGTGTTTAGAAATTCTGTTGCGTTCGATTTTATTCCGCTACACCGATGTTTTAGTCCGGAGCAGTATCTACTTTGCTAATAGTGAAATGCAAGCAATTACTGTCGTATAAATGTGTATATACACAATTAATTTTACAATTAATTAAATATCAATAAATACTTAAGTAATTTTTGTGTTCGTGAACCCAAAGTTCCGTTAAAAATGTAGACTAGTTGAAAAGATCAGATATCTTGTAGGGCGTAGGCCTAACATTAATTAATTTGAAATCCTTTATAATAGTTACGCGTATACTGGATAATTTTTCTGTTTTTATAACATTTAACGAGTACTTTATAGAGTAGTCCTAATTTTTTTATTTGAAATATTAAAGAAGCTGAAATAAGGTATTAAGCCTTAAATTTTATATAAAGTATACATAGAGAATGTTTTTGATTTTATAACATAAAAACAATTTGTAAACGTATAATTATTTTCTCTCTAAATGGGTTTCTATTTCATAAAGCAAAATTAACAAAAACAGACTTTTGCAATTCACTCCACTCAATATATATATATATATATATATATACCGGGTGCGACAAAAGTAACGCCCTTTTAATAATTGTATCTTTATAGTTTTATACAGTATAACCAACCACAAAATTAATTAAATTCCAGTTATTTTTTAGTTTTTACTGAGAAAGTACTTATTATTTTTCTTAAAATGCTGTATTTTTCTTAAAAACCTTATTATTTCTCTTAAAATGCTGTAATTGATTTATTTCCTTCAAGAAAAGAGAATAAACTAAAAAGGGCGTTATTTTTGCCGCACCCGTTACTCTTTACGATATATATATATATATATATATATATCGCAACAAGTTACATTTGCCCCTATCTTTTTTTATAACTTTCCTTCTATTCGGATAATAATTCCTACTTTGTCGTGGATGTATTTTGGAGTTGAATTTAGGTTACGCTAGGATAGGTTAACCTAATCTAACCTAAAACAAAAAATTGGGTGTGTTTAAAAAAAAAAAACCTGGTAGAATGAAGTAATAGTAATTTGATTACGAGTTTTTTAATTAAAATCCCGACGCGAGTGAAATTCTAGAAAATAATCATTGTATACAGTAAAAAAGCGCATTCTCTAAAGTTTTCAATGGAATGAATTCCCCTCCAACCTTAACGCAAGCGTAAGTGATTAAAAAATTGAAAAATAAAAGGCATAACCCGTAGGAGCTAATGCAACTTCAATGACCACCGACAGAAATGTACGAGGAATTTGGCCGTTTGGGAATATATATATAGGGGCCCTATATATATATATATATATATATATATATATATGTATTATATATATATATATATATAACCTTGGTTTTGCTTCCGTCCGAATTGTTAATTCTGACAAAGGTCAAGCTTGTCACTCTACCTTAGACCTACAATTTAACGTGGAAACCGAACCACGCCCTACCAGCAGCACCACAGCGTCTTAACCATTAGGCTAACAAGGATACCCATTTATCTGGCAACCAATTTTTTTACTGTGTGGAAGGATAAACAGCTGGGTTTTGCTGCGCGCCGCTTGACGTCACCTACACACACACACACACACACCACACACACACGTTTGCGTCTGGTGGTATAGTGGTTAGCATCGCTGACTACGAATCCACCGGCCTCGGGTTCAAAACCAACCAATAAAAATTGGTTGGTAGATAAGTGGGTACCTTGGGTAGCCTAGTCGTTAAGACGTTGGGCTGCTGATCGGGAGGTCCGGACGAGGACTTTGTAATTTCTGACCGCCCGTGTGTGGTTCGGATTCCAAGTTAAACTGTAGGTCTAAAGTGGAGTGACAAACTTGACCTTCATTAGAATGAACAATTCAGACGGAAGCAAAACCAAGGTGTATATATATATATATATATATATATATATATATATATATATATAATAAAATTATGAATGAATTGAAAAGCAAGAAGATTATTGCATCATTTCAGTGAGCAGCGAAATTATGAATGAGAAATTGATTGAGAAGAGAAGTTGAAGGAGTCTGATCAGAATGAGAGTTAGAACAAAAGCACAATCTACCTTTCGGGATTGTTTTAAAGAAGTACTGAAAGAAAACAAAAGTTCCGTGATATCGATGAGTCTCATCTATCAATAGCTTCAATTGAGACAGATCTTAAAGACAAACTATGAGGATGAACGTCGGGACAATCTCAAGATAAATCTTAAAAGGAGGAAAAAAGCTGTCAAAGGAGCAAAAAGAGAACGGAATAATGACTGAAATAAATCAGCATTTAGCAGTGACTCACCCCTCACCCCACCATACCCCACCCCCCGCTAATAGAATGGTAGATGCATCTGAAAACCCCTTTAAATGGTGAAAAACTAAGTGAGGATTCTTTTTCCAAATTCTAAATTTTACCAGTTGTTTTGAAGATTATCGCTATCGCCCGTTATTGTTGTATTTGGTGAATGAACATTCATTGAAGCCGGCAAAATATATATATATATAATATATAATTATATATATTATATATAGTAAAGAGAAGCTGTCTTTCACCATAACTTGTGGACCAACTTTTAGTTTTGGATGCTAATTTAGTTCAAGTAAATTTTCAGTATTAATTAAATTTAATTTAAATTCAAGCAAGTTCTTAATTAATTGAAGCTTATGGAGGAGGAATAAAAGGTATTTAGGTATGAAAGTAATTTTGCGGCTATTTTGTTTGGCTACTATTTTAGTTGACGTAAATTTTTAGTATTAATTAGAATTAAGATAAGTTATTGTTAATCCCAGTTTTGAAATATGATTTAAATAGCTTAAGTAAACCAAGTTATTTTTGAATGGTACCTCTAGTTGTTAAAGTAATTTAGCTAACAAAATATACAGGGTGTTCAAAAAGAAACGCGACCCAAAATAGAAAAGGGTTAGGTTACAGTGATGTATGCATTCTCCAATGGGTTGCGTTTCTTTTTTTGAACACCCTGTATTAGCTAACTGGAATTCTACCCTTTTTCTTAATGGTAATTCCTAGATTACGTTAAGATTGAGGGATCTTTCCTGTTTCATTAACTGTTTCCGATTTTTATGAAAACAACGTGACGTGTACAGTTTTTCACGCTGATTTCAAAATTATAAACCATTTCATCGAGAAATACTGTATATAACCAAAAAGTTATAATGTGCAGAAACTAGCAAATGTTTGAAACAGCGTAGGCCATAGAAATTTTAAAATAATACGCTGATTCTAAAAATAGGTTTTTTCGAAATGAAAGTAAATCATAGAATACTACAGAAAGTACTAGAACGGTGTAATCACCGCAAGCATAGGCTAGGGCCTAGCCAGTAAATTTTTTACAAGAATATAACTTAATACCGAAAGAAAAACAGTGTCCTAGAAAACATCAAATGCTAATAAGCCTAACTTAACCTGACCTAACCTAACCTAACCTAACCTAAGTATTTCTCGATGAAATGGTTTATAATTTTGAAATCAGCGTGAAAAACTGTACATATCACGTTGTTTTCATAAAAATCGGAAACAGTTAATGAAACAGGAAAGACCCAGATTGAGTGTATTTAGTAATAATAAGATTTACTCTACGAGTTGTAATAAATGAGTAGTGCAGTGGAAGAAGGGGATAAGCGACAAAATCGGCAATAATGCGTTTTCCGTTTGAAAAGAACTTATTCCTCCTCCTATCATCTCCAGTCACAGAATGGGATATCCACCAATTGGAGGTGATAGAGGGAAGAATAAACTGTCTTTCCGAACAGAAAACTCATTGGTTCTTTTGCATTATCCTCCCAACACTAATTTTTTTATATAATGTTGTTTTGGTTATGGTACTTTATTTTCCTTCCATTATAAAAAAAATTAGTGTTGGTATTAGGTTAGGTTAGGTTAGGTTAAGTTAGGTTAAGTTAGGTTAAGTTGTTAAGTTAGGTTAAGTTAAGTTAGGTTAAGTTAAGTTAGGTTACGTTAAGTTAGGTTACGTTACGGTAAAAACAGCCCGCCGCCATTATAAAAAAGAAAAAGTGTTGGGAGGATAATGCAAAAGTACCAACTCATTCCGCCGATTTTGTCGCTTATCCCCTTCTCCCGCTGCGCTATTCAAATAAAACTGTAGTTGATTAAAAAAAAAGTATACATTTTGTGAACGGACGGAAGAACATCGTGACGAACTGTTTGTTCGTCACGTTTTACGTCGTTGTCGTGAAATTTTTTTTTACGAGTAAATTGTATTAAATATTCGATTTATCCACTTCTAGTTTGTGGAATTTATGAATGATTACGTAATGCACATAGTTATTGTTGAGGTTATTTTAAAATTTGAAGATAACTTACCTCTTGCAGTTTAAGCAGCTCACTTTATTTAATTTTTAAAAAAAATTTCATTTAGTCTTATTGGTGAAGAGTAAAGTATATAATTTTTAAAATATACGGTATCATTATGAATTCTACCTTTATTGAAAGTATTATCATGCCATAGCTTGGGACTTTTTTTTTGAAGTGCGTGTGTTTGGTGATGGCTTTTAGGATGTCATCGTGTGCACATGCTAGAAACTTTTGTTCAAACTGTTGGCTCACTCGTCTTGACGGGTTTTTTCTTTTTTATTATTATTATTATTATAATTATCGGGCACGTACCCAGTGTACTGAAACTGTGAAGAAGGGGAAAATTTCTCTGAACAAAATTGCTTTTCTAAAAATTACTAGAGTAAAATCCGGCTGATCGGGACTTCCGGTACTATGCCTCTAGCGCTTACAGTCTTTAAAAGTAACCTTAGTATCCATTTGCATATTTTGCCCGTAATGCCCAAATCATGCGGTTTATTATTGCGCGTTCACACTCGCCGAAGGTTTGGAAAATTCCACATACAATATATTATATAATTGACATTGTTTTCGAGAGCGTCACTGATATCGTACGAAAGACTAGAGCGGGTAGTGGAAATGACGAAGGGGTAGGAAGTTCCAGTTGGTCAAGCAGCGGGGTTGCCCATGGGGTGAAAAGAGCTGAATACATCGCGCTCTTCTAATAACGGCGAATACATACGGTCAACAATACAGTAGGCCCATGATTTCCGGTTGAGGCAGATGGGAAAAACCGAACCAACCTGCCCGAGTTTTTATAATCTTCTTTGCATATATCGTCGCGTTCTTTTCTTACTACCAATCTCCGAGTGCTTATAAGTGATGAGAATTGACAAAAGATATGAAACGGTTTACGAAGACAAATATCGCCGACGTTTAAAACTTTGAAAGGCATTTCGAAGCAATTTTTTTTTCCTCAGATTCACCGTTATTCCTGAGGTGGCGGTTTGTGCTTCAGGCTAATTCATTGGTCCTATAAAAGGACTTCAGGCTATTATACGGCCCCTATCAAAGTTTCCTGCCGGAATACTCGTTACCTGCCCAGTAGCCCCTGTAGGCTCTTATTCCCTACATTGGGGGGATGTTTAAGTTTGTTTGCTTTGTAGTCCCTGGACAGATGTGTGTTCGCGCCTGGAGTAAGGAAGGAATGAGTGTGAAACGACACACACACACACGCGTATATATATATATATATGTATAGAAACGACGTAAGTATAGAGGAGTGTTCTGCACACGAGGAAGAGAAATAAACAAATGAAAAATAAGGCACCCGCCCGGGAATCGAACCCAGGATCTTCCGATTGCCGGTCAGACGTGCTAACCACTACACTACGGAGCCACGATAGTCAGAAGTTGTAATGCCTTATTTTTCATTTGTTTGTTATTTCTCTTCCTCGTGTGCAGAACACTCCTCTATACTTACGTCGTTTCTATACGTTAATATACTGCGTGGTCATTGCAGTTATATATATATATATATATATATATATATATATATATATGGTTTATTTGGTTGCATTTGAACAACTGTCCAGGATCGATCAGTGTTCGATCCCTCTGCAGCTTTCCGCCTCATTTGGAGGATTTGATGAAGGAGATAATTTTGTTCAGCTCTCATCCTACGCAGATGGTGTATGAAGATAGTTGGGTTGGTGTGTTGGAAGTTCGTCACTCCTTTTAGCAGCATCCTAAACAATTTTGGGCTTCATATTCTGAGAGAATTTTTCCATCTTGGAGATATTGTGAAAATTAATGGAATAACGAAAGAGGCGCAGTATCATAATACGCTGGTCAGACACGCGTTGCCTAGTGGACGTCGCCCCTAATTGGACAAAACTCCGAATTTATATAAGCATGGCAATGACCAAAAATAGTCATAATAAAAACGAACGATCGGGCAAGAAAGAAGCTGCCGGAGAACTAAAACTTTTGGAGTAGCCACCACAAAGCCCTAAAATTATTAATCCCGTCGAAAACTTATGAAAGTATCTGAAAACAAAGGCAGGGAAGAAAAGAAAAAACAAAAGTTCCAGACTTATGTAATATTATATACAAAGAATTTGGAATGAATTTTCTATAATTATTTATCTAAACTTACGTGTATATTCAGTGAAAGACAGACTTTATATAACAGCTATTTGGGGCGAGGAGCCGATGCGCAAAATATTGATTTTATAATCTCGTTTTGTATTAATTTAATTTCTATATATAATGTTATTTTTATATAAGAATACATTTTCTTAAAATGTATTTCTTTTCACTCAACATAGTTTTTAGCCAACATTTTTCATTAAATTCAGGCGTCTCTTCAAACTCTTGACTATATATATATATATATAAATATATATAAAATAATAATAATTTAATGATTTTAAGTGTTGTACACACAGTTTTACCTTGCCTCCGTTAACATTTGTTTTTGCCCGTAACCCTATTAATTATTAATAATAAAGCTTTAGATGTAGGAGGGAAAATTTGATCCAGATTTGTAACTATTAAGAGATTAAATTATTTTTGAACTATGAAGACGCATCACACTGTAACGAACACGCGTGATGGCAAACCAAACGACGAAATTGATGCCCAATTTTCATTGAATGATAAAACCGAGTGGGTATACTTCGTCCGTAGTTAATATTTGGTCGGTGGGTAATTTTCGCTGTTCGTAGGTCATCTAAATTTATTCATAGAAAGTTATTACCTTCCCTAAAATGAAAAGGGCCTATACGGAGAATAAAGCAATATATGTATGGTACAGTATCTCTACAGTTATAATTCTGTATTCAGTTCGTTTGTTTTTAAGGGTATTTAAAAAACAAATTCACCGTAATTACAGTAGTGTAGTAAATGTAACTAGATAACTTCGGTTAGGGTAGATGCAGTTTGGTATAGCTTGTTTGTCCGTACCTCATAAATAAAGCGGTCGGTCTCGCTGGTGGTGGAACGAATTTTTATTATAAGTTTTAAAAATTGTAGTTCTCGTTATCCCTTTTACGGATCGGTGGAAGAAATTTCGTACATGACGCTTCTCCTCTCTGCTGCGAATGTTGGAGGCGAAATTAAAATATTTTAATGACATTTCAGGGTAATTTTTCCCTTTTTGGAGGTCCATCATTTTATCCTCCGTTTGTAGGAAAATTTTCCTTTTTATCAGACATTTAACGAACGTGTAGATTTCCTTTATTAAAATAAATTGAACAAAATTAAATTGAACGTCTTTATCAGTGACAAACGGATCGTAAATTAGACAAAGTTATAAATGCGTTCTAGACTTCATTTTTCAAAAGTTAAAATTTTGTTACATTAAATTGGGCGTTTCGTATTTTATTATTTTCTTTAATTTCCATTACGGTAGTTTGAAATTTATTTCTTGTTGAACTGCATTTTTCTTCATTCTTAGCTTCCATTCGTTTCTTCTTAAGTTTCCTACGAAATGAAACGTAGACTAAACGAAGTGAAATTTGTTTTCTTTATTAAGAAGAGGATCTTTCTGTATATGTAAATCCATAGTGCGGTAAACAAACATTGATTCAAGGTCGTGCGAGAGGTACGCTGAAATGCAATATTTCTCTCGCCCTTAACTCGACAGTTTATTCCTTTTATATTAAAAATGAAGCCGTTGTCCCTTCGTGACCTTTGTAAAGAATTGTTTGAAGGCTCGCCAATGACGCCGGAATTGATTACATGCCAACAATGACAGCGGCGAATAGCGATACTTCCTCACTACCACAACTCACCTACTCCTTCCACCTGGATCTTTGAAATTTTTTTTTTTTTTTTTTTCAGAAAATCCTTCTTGGAGAGCTTTTAAAACTCGGTACTTTAATTATTTTAAACTCATTTTGAAGACTTACTGAAACTCACTTCCGTAAAATAGCTTGAAAACTCGCCCGAAAACTTTCTAAGACTTATTCGTTTTAAAGATTTTTAAATAAATTATCGCTCAAACACGATTTTAAGAACTTGGAAGAACTCGCGAATTTAGGGAACGTTTGAAAGTGCCGTTCACAGAAGAGAATGGCGACATGAGAAGGGAGCATTGCTGTCGTGGATTTTTCTCATAACCTTTACAGTTGTATTTGAATAGAAATTTATTAAGAATGGAGCTCTTAAATGAATTCCAGTTAAGAAAATTGCAAATGATGTATTTAAGATGAAAGTAGAAAGGGGACTTTGGGGGGGGGGGGGGGTAATTCAGTTCTTTGTATTTTTATGTCTAGTCAAAAGCGTCGTGATATCGACATCTTGAAAGCTTTTAAAGGCAGTTTTCTAAGTCATTCTCAGTAAATTTGTATCTATCTACAGGGTGTCCCATAAGTTCGGTCTTATAGGAAAATTTAAGTTAAATTTACAAAAGGCCTCCGTCTTTTCCTCAGGAGTGTAACTTACTTCCATATTAGCCATTGCGTGTTATTCTACCCACAACTAAAAAAAGGTCCCAAAACAAGACATCAATTTGAACATTTGTCTTAGTTCTAATGTATTACTTTGTAAATTTAAAATAAATTTTCCTATGAAACCGGACTTATGGGACACCCTGTATATGTCTACCTATTCCTCTGTCCTATTTTTTTTTGTATGTGTGTATCTCATTACCGAACGAATTCGCTACTTTATTTGATATTTAAATACGTCAAGTAGAGTATCGGGAGATGAGCTTTCAAGCCCCAATTTTGAATTGGTGTCATGCATGCTACCTAATTAATGACTGCAGATTTAGCGAACCAATTAAACCTCAGACATCCAGTATCCGCATTTGAGCTTCTCTTTTACGCTTAATAAGTTTTAATACGCGATTAGGAAATTATGTTAACTTATTTCTTGATATAAATTGCCTTTCCATGCTGCAACATACCAAGATACCGGTAACCCGAATGATTACGCCCAACATTTACATTTATCATTTTGCAGAAAAGGCAATTATACATGCATCAGTGAACGAGTTATCCGTTTAATTAAATTTTATCATAAAATTTAAACGTTTCCAAGTATATATTACTTCGTTATTGGGATTTTGGACCAGTAGTAAATAAGGTTTGAGAGCGAGTGTCAGCGTTTTGTACTTGGCTCGTTTATTGTCTTGCTTTATTGGAGTTTCTTCTCTTCAGGAGGAGAATGAGGGAACCAACAAGAGTTATTGGATCGTAAAGATTCGGGTATTAAAACCTGTCCATTTGATACTGATGTTTATTTACACTTTAGAATGAACAGTTCGAACACCATCATCCACCTTTTAATTATAAATAAACCACACGAGCTTAGAGATAGATATTCGTTGAAGTTGTTAGGTTGCGCAGTGCTGTATTAAAACTAGGGATGTATCGAATATTCGGCTCAATGTATTAAAACTAGGGATGTATCGAATATTCGGCTCAATAGAGCATTTTCTTGAAGTCGATTGTTCGGCAACGAAACCACGAATATTCGTTAAAAAAAAAAATTATATTAAATTTTCATTTTACTTCGTAAATTTGTTCCCGATCGCCTATCATAAAGATAAAGTAGGAATACTTAAAAGGGTTTTATGCAGTGTGATATTTTCAAGTGGGATAGATCATAATAACCTTTTCATAAAAACAATTGCTGATTTGTAACAATTTTCGGGTGTCACATTATTTATAGTACTTTATTATAGGGCCTCGTAAGCAGTAATATAACTTTGCTGTTGATGTCAAGCGAAGAAGAATAACTGCTTAGCATTGGGTAGAGGCATATTATTTAAGTGCAAATGTAGTCATTAATTATCACTAAATTTCGTGTTTTAAAATTATAACGTTACTTCGGAGTAGCTTACGGTAGATCTAATCTATGCTTGATGTTAATCCCAGAAAGCCAGTGTGGGACCGCGCGCAGAGCGACTAGTGTCGGGTGTACGTAACCCCATAATATAAATTACATTTATAGGTTGAATTAAACAATTTATTAACGCTAAATAATAATAACAATTGCGAACAATAAAAACAACATTTCCAGAAGAACGAATGTACGTACTTTTATCGTAATGGGCCACGCTGGCTTTCTACTGTTAATTAAGTTAGGCCAATAGTGGTGAGCCGATGGTCGTGAAAGAAACTAACAAAATAAAAGTTAGCTAGTGTTTAAAGATGACCTCTATAAACTTTAATTCACGTTATAAACAGTCGGTAGCTACTGTACCTACAGGGTGTCTACAATGTCATGTCATCATCCCAGTAAAATACTAACTGATTTTCGTTTTTCTTTCAGACCCATTTGAAATGCGTGACAACAGCAACTATACAATTGAACAGTGCATATTGACTATAGGGATGAATCGTGCAGCTCCTCTTTGGAGGAACTGCACGATTCAATCGGTCCTGGGAGTCGGCACGAATATATTCAATGGTTTTGCCATTACGTGGTCGCTCATGGATCCACTGCCAATATGGAGCCAATGCCATGCCACGGAGCCAATACGCGTTGTTCAATCGTATAGTTGCCGTTGTCACGCATTTCCAAATGGGTCTGAAAGAAAAACGAAAATCACTTAGTATTTTACTGGGGTGATGAGACATTGTGGACACCCTGTACATAAGTTTATACCTTAGTTCAACTAAATTGTTATCATAAAGTTAGTAGGTTAAACGTATTGGTCCTATGCCCTACTTGGAGTATCTGCTGATTACTACTATAATTATAAATGTGGGACTCGTGCCTACCTTATGTTATTAATTGTAAGCTAAGTTGGGTCTGATATAAAAATCTTACTTTAGTTATTTTTAGTTATTTTTATATCTACAATTTACTTTGCATTTCAGAAATTTGATTCGTAGGCCTAACTGTCTGATTATAATTTAGGTTTTTTTGAAATTATTCATTTTATGGTTTAGTGTTCTATGCATATTAATTTATTAGCCAAAGTTAGGCCCATAATTTTTTTTTTTTTTTTAAATGCTCAGCGGAAAAGCTAGGTTTGAAAATATTTTGAAGTGAGGGAGTCAAATAAAAACTTGTATGTATACAAGTTAGGCCCCCCTAAGTCAAATTGTAGCGTCAAGATTTGTAAAAAAAAACACAGACAATAAAACTTTCAACAACCAGTCGTATGAACAATCATTTAAATAACGAATGCCAAAAGAATACCAATTAGGAGAGAAAAGAATGTTATTTTTTGTGCGATAAAAGAACCATTTCGCAGTTAGGAGGAGATTCAGTCAGAGTTATTGCTATTTCAAGTAAATCACAAATGACATTAATGCAATACCTTGATGAAAAGAAAATGCGGGATGGCAGTTGCGCAAAACTATTGGAGAAATGATAGCTTTAGAATTCACTCGTATTCAGTTGCGAAAGACACTGAATTTCAAAAAAGATTGATGAAAGAAATTTTATCTAATTTTAACATACCACCAAGTAAAAAATATTTGCCAGAGACAGTTGTATCTGATATATACGAAAAAAAATATATCAGAAAACCCAAGACCAAGTATCAAATTCAAACTTTATCTCGTTCAGTACATACACTCTTAGGGGCCATTCAAAAACCACTTGGTCCTTAAAGGGGGGGGTTCCTTATTTGACCGCCAAGGGCCACATGGGGGAGGGGGGGATGTCTTGACGTTTAAACACGTGGCCAATACTAAGCATTAAAATATCCTGTTTATAATATTGTTTATCATATTATGCTCCAATTAATATGTATGCTCTAATAAATAATTTTTTGAACATTCAAAATTACATTTTTTAGTCAAGATATTATTTTGAATTAAAGAAACAACCAATTAATACAGATTATTTAGAAGAGAGGTATGCCTTTTAATTGTTCATTTACCGCATTACCTCTCAATAATATAAGAAATCTAATATGACACCTTACATTTTACGTAAGATTAAGAAGGGGTGGGGGTGATATCAGAAGACCACGTGGTTTTGGAGGTGGGGTTTAAGTCATTGGCTACAAATGACTACAAGGGGGTTCGGACGGGTTTGAAAACCACCCGAAAAAGAACCACGTGGATTTTGAATGACCCCTTACAAAGGGTTGACAAAAGTAAACATACAACTTTCGTTTTTTTTCATAGTATTTTATATGATAATACGTGTCAATAAATAATAACAGATTTATTGAATAATTTTATTTAGAATCATGTGCTGTGCACGTTCTGGCATTTCATTGATGAACTTTGCCATTTGTTCTTGAGGACAATCATCGTGGTGTCTAGTTACTTTTGTCAACCTTCTGTATATGGACAACTACTACTACTACTACTACTATTATTACTATTTTTCGATTTTTGCAAGTACACAGTGTTAATTTTAACCAAAGCACTTGCTTGTTTTAATATGTAGTACGAATAACGTGTTTCTGGTAAAATTTGTGACATAATTATGTAAAATAAGCGTATTTGGATGATGGACCGGTCACAGGATCTCAGGTTGCATCACTACTGCCAGTGCCTCTTTCTTAAGCAACTGACCGCTGGTTTAGTGAAAATTTTATATAGTAAAGAGCTGTGCTTAGAGTTATTTCCCAGAAACTCGTTCTAGTCGTAGTATCAGAGGATATCTACAAAGTTCATATTATTTTTGCGAAGTACATAAATATGACCAGTGTTTTGATTAATCTTAGTGGGAATCATTGAAATCGAGTGTAAATGAAAGAGATGTACTTGTCACTAAGAGAGAAGAATTGCCCGTAATATTGTGGTGAATGGGAAAAATTTAGAGGTTGTGAAAGAATTTAAGTGTTTCGGTTTGACTAACAATAGAGGTATGAGTACATTAGAAATTGAAAATAGAGTGAAGCATAGCGAGTACGTCGGGCGCGAAAATATCTTCGCAACAAGGAAGCGTTTGAATATATGGTAGATGTAGCAAAGAGGTTTACGTGAAGGTGTATTGGCGCTAACACTGATTTGTAGATGCGAGACACTTGTTTGGCATGTTATTTCACTGTCGAAAGTGAAAGCAGTCGAGATGATTAATGTAAGAAGGATGATTGATGTAAAATGGATTGACCGCATGAAAAATGATGATGTTTGGGAAAGGAGCGAGTCAGTGGAGAAGAGAATGGAGGATAGTGTACTACATTGGTATGGTACTGAAAAAGTGTATAATAGTGATTGCGTGGGTGTGAGAAGTAGAGAAGATCGCGTACGAATAAAAGATGGAAGGATGGAATCGGTAAATATGCGAATAAACGTGATGTAAATGTGGTATGAGACAATGAGAAACGGAGAGGAATGGAAGCAGTTCGTGAAGTGGGTGAATGGAGACGTTGGTCTCGCCTGACGTACCCAACGTATACCCCCAACCTTGACATGAAATTTAACACTGGATGCCAAAGATTGGGGTGGTAATTTATTTCCGTTGGTTATACCTTTGTATCTTTCGCGCGTGTAGTTGATTTGAGGGTCTTCAGTGATGAGTTAAAGCATCGTGCCCACCCCATGAAAAATGGGAAATCTGATCTTAATGTATGTAATGAATGCATCGCGGACACACTAAGTCAGGAGGATACTGTTCTGGACTCTGGACTGTATATAGCGAAGTCCTAGGAAACAAGACTTAAATTATAATTATGATGTGTTGATAAAGAAATTGAACGCGGTGACCTCGGCTTGCGCGAGGAACTCAGTACATTTCCGCGTTACATGATTCACACCCTCTCCCACAATTCCCCTCTTCAAAGTAAACACATTGTTCAGTGTCTTTCCACAGCCCCGAGTAAAGACAGACGGAGTGCGGGTGACGAGCAGAGAAAAATAAAAGCGTGAGGGGGAGAAGGTATCGGAGGAAACCAATTTGCCTTTGAGAATCTCCACGGATATCCCCTCTGTCATGGGATATTCCCCATATACGGGATTAGGCGTAGTTCAGCGGCGTTTGGCCGAAGAAGGGAAATGGAAAAATAATTGGACGCTTCTTGAAATTCCAAGAAATTTACTCGTGAAATACTTTTAAAGATTTTGTGTTTTCTGTTTGGCAAATTGGTCGGGTATATAATAATTATATACCCGACCAATTTATCATTAATTAATTATTAATGATAATTATTAATCATTTAGAGAACTAGATACGCGTTAATGTTCGTTTACCGTCCTTAGTAGCTGAGCCAGTGTGTTTTGCTCAACAGTAAAATTCATTGGCTTTACTTGACGTGGAGTTGAATAAATAAAATAAAAATAAAGTTTGGTCCTTATAGTATACGCTGGAAAGATTAAAAAAAAGATGAAGGCGATGTAGATTTGAGTCGCGTAGGCCTGTGGTGGTTCGCACTCTCTGAATAATGGTCGATGGAATGGGGTTGTCTGGTTCATTTATGGCGTGAAAAGAAACTCTTAAAAGAGACCCAAACTCGTTACTGGAGTTGGTGGGTTCCCATCGAAAGTTTTTGGGTTTGTTTGCTGAAGGAAAGAGATTGCGGAAACCGAACAGTTTCGAGGGAATGAGGAACAAAGAACGAGAGAAGATAGACGTCGGATGTGATCTGCAGTTAACCATAAAGGAGAGAAGTTGGAAATGCCATCTTTCTTTCAAGTTAATTCAAATTTTACTCCAAGTTCTTACAAACCTGAATACACACACACACAATATATATATATATATATATATATATATATATATATAATATATATATATATATATATATAATATATATATATTATAAGCCTGGTCTCATAGGAAAATTTATTTTAAATTAAATTTACAAAAATAATACATTAAAACTAAAACAAATGTTTAAATTCATATCATGTTTTGGGACCTTTTTTGTTGCAGGTAGGATAACACGCAATGGCTAATATGGAAGTGCGTTACACTCGTGCAACAGAAAAAAAGGTCCCAAAACAAGACATCCTTTTGAACATTTGTTTTAGTTCTAATGTATTACTTTTGTATATTTAAAATAAAATTTCCTACGAGACCGAACTTATGGGACACGCTATATATATATATATATATATATATATATATATATATATATATATATATATATATATATATATATATATAAAGCCGAAGTTCCGTGGCTTATTTATTCGGAGGCTTAATAAGGTACGATAAGTGGTCTTGTGTTTCATTAAACAACATTTAAGTGGATGGTGCTAGTCAGCTTATTAAATACGGAATCTTTGTTTCCTCTATCTGTATGGCCCAAGGCTCTAATATAGTATTTTTTAATGATGAAAGGTTACCGGTACCTTCTTCGTCACTTATTCACTTCTGGTACAAAATAATAGTAGGGAACCACGGTTTATTTTTAAACTCGCGTATAGGATTGATGCTTATATACGAGTTTCTCTATAACTCAGTCTCTCGCTACGTTTCCTTTTAGACGCGAATGTCGCGTCAATAAGACCCGCTCGAAATTTCGAAATTCAAATAAATAAATAAAAAAAAAAAAAATAGCACCCGTTTGTGAAATGGATCTCATTCCATGGATGGTACGTCTGCTTTAAGAATCGAATGTAACGAGAGATGAATACAAAACGTGCGCGAGCAAGTTTTCAACTGTTTTTATCAAACATTAATACAGTTTTACGTAATCTTCACTCGAAGATGTAAATAAATCTTTTTAGAAAAAAAAAAAAAAAGGACCAAAAATATTTGCTAAATTAAGTAAAAAAGTAGAAGAAATTTTTATTACTTTTATATCCTTGTTTGGCTTTGCTCCTCCGTTCTACTTCAACCATTAATCTATTCTTGGTATTCTAATACCAATCATGCCTTAAGGATCGACTAGAATATATTAAATTTAGGGACTGGAGAGAGCAAAAGATGATTTTCATTCCTGTAATATTTTCATCAGAAAGTAAGGAATGGGGGTTTTAATTAATTGTTAATTTAACAAGGCTTAATTGAAATAATTGAAGGAGAAAAATATCTTTTTCATTTAACAAAATTGTTAGTATGGTAGCGAATTTATATTCCGAATTTTATAGAAAAAAGGTACGTACAACTACGAGATAGTGTGTTGAGGTACGTGCCCCTCGAGTCTTTACTCTCTTCTCCAAAACTCATCGGGTATTTTGTACACTCGCAATAATTGGTTACGAAGCTATAACGGTTGAATATTACTTCAGAAAGACCAAATTATATAACCATTTCTTGTTGTTGATATTTATTCCATATTTCAGCGTAAGCATTTCGCCCAACAGAATTATTCATCAGGAATTTTGTTTTACACAGTTCTATTTATTACGGATTTACTTTGTTGTATATATATATATATTGCTTGAGACTTTTATCCTATTTTTAACTAAACCTCGTAGGAATTATAAAGGCCGAAACTATTTGAGGTAGGTCTAGAACAGTTTTTGAAACTTTTTTTTTTTCCCTCGCGCCCTAGTGGAAGAAAAACACTTATTCGCGCGACCCGAAAAAATAACATCATCTGACAAGTATTTTCATAAAATCACATTAAAGGGCAATACATGCTAGCTTTAACCACTTCATTTCAAGTAATAACTAGTCATCGGAATTACTTGAAAAAACGTTTTAAATGCAGTTTGAGTACAGTAAATAAAAGAGGCTATTCGCTTCACGTACCAATTTCAAATAACTCTTTTGTAGAAAGAATTTTCTGCATCTAGTGACCCATTGATTAATATTTCGCGACCCGAACTTCGAAAACCACTGGTGTAGAAGATCAGTTTTGATTTTGTTTGAATTGCCTTTCACGGCTAATTCCTGAATAAAAGTAAATCGCATAGGAATGTTAAGTCGGAAAGTGGAAGCAGTCATTGGTCTGTTTCGCCAGTAAGGCCTATAATAGGGTGTGGAGCGAGCTTCGTTTTCGGAGATGCGGTATGCATGACTTATAGTAATCTCTTTTGTAACTTTTTAATAAAACGTAGATGTTAATGTGGACTTTGATATTTCTGTTTCTGCGCAAATTCACTTTCAGCGATAACTTCTAATTAGCTAAACTTAATACGGATGAAGCAATGAATGGTGGAACAGTTTTCGTCGTCGTCGTGGCACTTCGTCATTGGTGAAACTCCCAAAATTCCTTTGTCTAATTAAGTGTCCGTAAAAGCCAATTTCGCCTTCCCTCTCGTT
The DNA here is from genome assembly GCA_023014485.1 of Bathynomus jamesi. Taxonomy (NCBI): domain Eukaryota; kingdom Metazoa; phylum Arthropoda; class Malacostraca; order Isopoda; family Cirolanidae; genus Bathynomus; species Bathynomus jamesi. Next base: position 634,194 of record JAJOZX010000352.1, read on the forward strand.
TTGCCGAGAAGCCTTCCTGCAGCTGCAGAGATAATACGGAGCGGGACACCATCTCGGCATCGCGTCTCGCAGGGGAGGGTGAAAAGGGATAAATATCTCGGCGTGGGTGAGATGAGAGATCGATACAATATAGAACTTCATATATTTAGATGAAGGCTAACAGATAGGCCTATAGAAACAATCGTACGGAATTATGGTATAGTTATTTTTAATTAATTCATTTCCAGTATACGATACCCCCTACCGTAACGAGTTTGTGGCGTTCGACGATAGAACCCGCATGCGGCATCTATATAAATTTATCGGCTTTTCTTAATATCTTTTGAAATATCCTTAGACCGCAGATCATATCGACTCCTGGAAAAAGTATCAATTACTCTATTTCAAAATGAGGAAAGTATGAATGACAAAAGATTAACGTAATTTTAAAAAGATTTAGGCCAGTTTATAAAGCTGTTTTCCGCGTCCCTAACACGTCAAGTCAAAACAAGTCGCCTAACTCAATTGGCTAAATATAGCCTTGTTTATTTAATTACGGTATGAATTTGAGTACTGTCACGGAAGTTATTGGTGTGTTATTATGATATTCACGTTCAGGCGGGAATTAGGAGAAAATGCTACTTACTTCATTGTTCATCTTTGATTCAGTGTTTCCTTATTCAAACTTCGTCTTTATTTGAAAAGCTTCTCTAAATTATTGCTTGGAATTAATGAAGACCTACTTTTGAATTCAATCAATCGTTAATAATGAGTTGCTTATATATATATATATATATATATATATATATATATATATATATATATATATATATATATATATATATATATATGCAGAGAAAAATTAGTTGATTGATTTAATTAAACTTAAAGAAAGAATTGATTCAAATTTAAATCGGATAAAGTGGTTCGAGGTTCGATTTTGATCAACGGACGAGTCGAGACTGAAGAAAGACGTGTGAAAAAACCTAATTTATGAAAATATTTGTCACGAAGCATTTGGCTGATCTCGTAAGACGGTATGGGAGTGTTTCTTAATTAACTGAAACAGTTACTGAAGGCTAGAATGGCTTGTCTTCGCAAATTAGAGCAATAACAGCCAGCGCCCAATTTAATTCAGGTGTTATCGCTGCAGGTGTCCCAACTCCAGTAGAAAAGAGATTTTTCTTAGAGGTCACAAGCATGACATAAAGAGGTGCCCAGTATCCACGTAGAAATTTAAAGCTGTTTTGTTTCGAAAGACAGCTTCGCGGCATCATTTAGTATTTATTCGTTTGATTTGAAGATCTTTCATTTATTTAGGCCTTTTTGGGGAAATTTGTACGCATTCATTTACACATTGTGTACAGTCATGACTTTGGGACTTTTTCTAAGGCCTCTTCGTTGACATCTATATGGACTTTAGTTTCGTTATATATTATTTAATAATAATAATAATAAGTGGGTTCCAAGTCCTTGGGGCATTTTTTGTGGGCATTAGCCCTTGGCACCTCCTTCCGACATAAAAAAAAAGAAGTTGTACCCAATTTGCTGACAAAAGAATCGCCACATTTACAGAGAGAGAAACATCTTTATTTTTTGCCTTCCTTTTAGTGGAACTGATGAGACCAAACCGGTCCTAACCGAGTGATGACCAAACCAGTCTTAACACAAACGAAGAGTTTGAAAATTTGACACGTTTCTGTAAGTGTGGAGGAGTTATGTCGATAAAAGTTGAACGTCGAGTAGAGCTAAAATAGGCTTAAGTATTCTTGGTTGCGTTTCCTTTGTATTCTCTCTCAAGTTAAGCCGAAACCGTCATCTGAATATCCCCTTATGGGAGACAAACTATGTTTATGTCCTCTTAATAATATCGGGGGGAGTGCTTCCTTGTTAGCATTGCATCTACTGCGTCTTTTTTTTTTTTTTTGTGAAAGCCGGGAGAGATGGCATTGTATCGGGCGTCTTCGTAGCTCTGTTTTGACCTACGAATTGATTTTAGGCCTCTGAATACCTCTCTCCGGAGCAGCCTAACGCCGAACGCCATTATTGCCCTCCCGTTCCCTCTAATTAAATTTGATGACGCGTCGCGCCACTGGAACCAGCCCCTAATTTGTTATTTTCCCCTAAGAATATAGCACTCCCAAGTACTTTACTAGCTTATTTAGGTTTTCAGGTTTTACAAATAACCCTTAATGGCTTCTCACATACACTATATATATATATATATATATATTTGCGCCTAGGTGGTGGTGTGGTTAGCGTCGCTAACTACAAATCCATCTGCCCGGGATCGAGACCCGGTGACGGCAGCCGGAGCGCATCAAAACCCAGCTGTTCATCCTTCCACACAATAAAGAAATTGGTTGGTAGATAAATGGGTACCCTGGGTGGCTTGGTGGTTAAGACGCTGGGCTGCTGGTGGGGCATGGTTCGGATTCGACGTTAAACTGTAGGTCTGAGGTGGAGTGAAAAGCTTGACCTTCGTCAGAACGAACAATTCGGGCGGAAGCAAACCAAAGGTTACCAAAGATATATACACACACACACACATATATATACACACACACGGTGTATATATATATATATATAAAATTCTCGGGAACAATCTTTAGGAGAATATTCTCCAAACCGAGAATTTTCGAGAATTTTCTTTTTTAGAACAAGTGAGGAGTTTTTCAACTATTCCGATACAACTTAACTGCAGTTCCTGTCAAAATGGAGAAATTCTAAGTCAGAAGTGAATGATAGGATGAGTGAAGAAATAAATAAATTAACTAATGCAAAAAATTTATTGAATCATTGTACAAAGACTATATTTCAATTCAAAGTACAGTATTTACCAGGGATGGCAGTGATTAAAACAAAATGATTTAATCACCTGATTAAATCAATTGATTTTTTTACGAAAATTTTTTTTTTTTTTTTTTTAAATTATATAGAAATGAATAAAATATATCAGACAAAACACTTTAGAAACAAATAAAAATATCCCTTGCAATAATTAAGTGTTCAATTTCAGTTTTTCAGTATAATAGCTTTTTTATGAAAAAAAATCTTTTTTATTTATGATTTTTCCAAAACTAAGAAAAAAGAAAATTCTCGAATATTCTCAGCAAATAATATTTTGGAGAATATTCTCAGAATATTCTCGGAGAACGAGAATATTCTCGCCATATTCTCGTCTCACATCACTATATATATATATATAAATATATAATATATATATATATATAAATAAATATAATTATATATATATATATATATATAATATATATATATATATAGTGGTTATAGTGGTGGTAAATGGAGTCAAATCGGAAGTAGAGAGCTCTGTCCCACAAGGGACAGTACTAGCTCCCTTGCTGTCAGGGTTGGCAAAAAACCCACTTTTTTGAAAAAGCCCAACCCACCCGTGCTTTTTTCGGGCAAAACTGTTTTTTTTTCAAAATTGTATCATATAATAGTATAAAAGCAAATAATAATAAAATTAATGCTCTATAAATGTTAATGATGATTGATTTTCACTTACAATTACACCATAAATTAGAAACTCAATATATATATATATATATATATATATATATATATAAAATTATAGAGAATCTGGGGAGAAAGAACGTTGTGTGCATACTCAACGGTGTAGTTCTGTGATGTACAAATTATTATAAAGTAAAAGTAAAGTAGCTACCTTAAAGTACCTTAAAATATAAGATTAAAAAGTGTTTAACGAAATAACAATTATTTTGTAAAAAATGAGTGATTGAATGGCTTAAAATGAACTAAAACTTTTTATTTTTGTTGTGCTAATGAAGCTAGATATATGGCTTATTATTAAAATAAAATTATCTTTGGTCATGTATAATAGTTTTTTTAAAACCAGGCAGAGTGCAGGAGATGAGGATCTATAATTCACTAAAGCCAGTTCATTTTCAGCAAACTGATACGTTCAATTCTTAAGTTTTTATCCATTAAAGCATTATATTAAAATATTCCAATGCACAATGTATGAATACATGAATTATTTTAATTTATTGGTAATTATTTATAAATAACTAAATGTTTTATGTATGGTTAAGCTCAAATTAACCTGAATATTTGTGATTAAAAGCAATATTTGAAAACCCCCAGTTAAGTGGGCAAAATAGCGGGGTTTTTTCAAGTGGGTTTAAAAAAAAAAACCAGGTCACCCACTTTGGTGCCAACCCTACTTGCTGTTCATAATAATGATTGCAGATATCAATGACAGTATTGTATCATGTTTCGCAGATGACACAAAGATATGCAAGGAAATATTGAACGAAGGTGACATAGAAAGATTACAAAACGACATTGAAACATTATTCCAGTGGGCAGAAGACAACAATATGGAGTTCAACGAAGAAGAATTCCAACTTCTAAGATATGGTAATAACAAGGAGCTACAGAAAAAAGGGTACAAAACTCTGCAAGCCAAACAGAAAACACCAAATCCACAAGTCAGGGATCTTGGAGTAATAATGTCGTCGGATGCAGAATTCAGAGAGCACTATAACATTAAAATTACGACGGCTAGAAAAATAGTGAGAATCATCTGGAGGAGCTTCCGCAGCCGAAAAGCAAACATCATACTCAAATTATGGAAGAGTCTAGTCCTACCAATAATTGAGTATTGCTCAGTACTCACAAGCCCATACAGAAAACGAGACATTGCGAACATTGAAGCTACACAAAGGACTTTTACATCTAAGATAGAGGAAACGGAAGGTGAAGACTACTGGTCTCAACTACAATCACTGAAACTACTCTCTCGAAAGAAGGCGCGAGCGGTACACAATAATATACGAGGTTACTTCAATAAGTATCCGCACTTTTTATTTTCACATCTGATAGATTATAAACACATCACTTCTCAACATAGTCTCCCTGTTTCTCAATACACTTAGTCCAGCGATCTACAAGCTTCCTAATGCCATCACAAAGGAATGTTTTTGGCTGTGTGCGTAGCCAGTCATGCACCGCCTCCTTCAGGTCATCATCGCCTTGGAATCGCTGACTTCTCAAAGCGTCTTTTAGAAAAGCACAAGCGTAATCGTATGAACGTCTGCTCTCGTCTTTTGGCGCGGTATCATAATGAAGGTGAAAACTTTTTGGAGCGCATTATCACTGGAGATGAAACCTGGATCCATCACTATGAACCAGAAAGCAAACGACAGAGCATGCAATGGAAGCATCCAACATCTCCCGTTGCAAGGAAGTTCAAAGCGCAACCGTTAACAGGTAAAGTTATGCTAGCACTGTTTTGGGATACACGAGGCAATATCCTTCAACATTATCTAGAGCGTGGAACTACAGTAACAAGTGCATCGTATTCTGACACGCTTCGGAATGAGTTAAAGCAAGCAATTCGCACAAAACGGAGAGGGAGATTGTCGGAAGGTGTTATTCTGTTACACGACAATGCGCGCCCTCATACCGCTGCACAGACTAGAAAATGCCTTCAAGAACTTAAATTTGAAGTTCTCGATCATCCAGCCTACAGTCCAGACCTGGCACCTTCGGATTTTTACCTGTTTGGACCACTAAAAGACGCTTTGAGAGGTCAGTGATTCCAAGGCGATGATGACCTGAAGGAGGCGGTGCATGACTGGCTACGCACACAGCCAAAAACATTCTTTTGTGATGGCATTAGGAAGCTTGTAGATCGCTGGATTAAGTGTATTGAGAAACAGGGAGACTACGTTGAGAAGTGATGTGTTTATAAGCTATCAGATGTGAAAATAAAAAGTGCCGATACTTATTGAATTACCCTCGTACATATGGAAAATACTTGAGGCAAGTTGAGGGCTCTGTCCCTAACCTTAGAAATGAAATAGAAACAAACTGGAATAAGAGAAGAGGCGTCATATGACCTTAGATGTTGCGAAGGAGGTTAAACAATCCCAATTAAAAAATAAAAATAAATATATATATATATATTATATATACAGGGTGTCCCATAAGTCCGGCATCATAGGAAAAATAATAAAAAGAGGCAAAACAAAAGCTTTTATTTACAGAACGTGCTCAATATGTCCACCATTGTTTTCAGTACACAAATTCAGACGTGATACCCAGTCAGCAAGCACGCGGTGAATGATGTCAGGAGTAATGGTGTTACATGCCCCAATAATGCGCTGCCGCAAATGTTTAACACTCCTAATTTTCTCTGCGTATACCAGCGCTTTCAAGTGGTCCCAGAGATAAAAATCTAGTGGCGTGAGATCCGGGCTTCTAGCTGGCTATTCCACAGGCCCTCGACATCCTATCCAGTGACCAGGGAATTGTCGGTACGGGTATTCCCTTACTTGGGTGCTGTAATGTGCAGGAGCGCCGTCTTGCTGGAACCATGTTGGGAAATTTCCTTCTTCGTTCAAGACACTGTGAAATGCTTCTTCCTTGAGCATACGTAGGTAGGTGCCTCCAGTGACATGTTCATCGAAAAAGAGGGGGCCTATGATGCGATCCTTCCAAATGCCACACCATACCATCACCCGAGATGCACCTTGTTCCTTTGAAGAGGTATACCAGTGAGGGTTGTTTTGAGACCAGTAGCGGGTGTTCTGTCGATTTACCTCACCATTTCCATAAAAAATACCCCCGTCACTGAACAGAATGGTGGACGGGAAATTGGCATCCCGATCATAGACATTATGGCCTGTAGAAAGAGAAAAATATGAATTATGGTTTGTAGAAATAGAAAAATATGAATTTCTCCTATGATGCCGGACTTATAGGACACCCTGTATATATATATGAAGAACAATGCTTGAGGCACTTTTCGAAACCTTTCACTTCATCATTGGAGTTGGTATTCATTTAGAAATTAAAATATTTAATCATAATGTGACAATGTTAAAAATTACATAAGTATAAAGAAAATGAAAAGGTTTTAAAAATAAAGAAATTTTCTTAAATAAAAATACTATTCCCCTTACGAAAATTTAAAAAAACAAAACAAAAAAAAACCATGACAAGATTAAGTGAAAAAGTGATAGATTAAATAAAGAAAAAAGTTGAAGTTGAATCAGGGACAAATTGCAAATTGAAAATCTAAAACGTTAATCAGAATAAAGTTGGTTTTAAAGATATTTTTTTCTTTTTAATAATAATAATAATGATGATAAAATATAAAACTAAATTGCCTAAAAATTTACAGATTCGAAAACAAAGATTGAAATAAAATTACGGAAAGTTTAAAAATTTGGAAAATATGTATGCAAGAAATACAGTTTAAACTTGTTTTTTTTTTTAAGTATATAAAACGTTAATAAAAATGTTTATTTGGAGTTTATAAGATGAATTACTTCCCACGCAATGTCTTTCCCTTTCCCACGCAATGTCATTCCCATTCCCACGCAATGTCATTACCATTCCCACGCAATGTTATTCCCATTCCCAAATGAGAATGCACAAAGTGAGAAATCCAAATTTGAAAAAAAGAGAGAGTCGTCTTCCGCATTTGAGGAAGAATGTTATTCGCGTTAAAGGCGCAAAATTAGAATGGCTGATATTTCCTTACTAACTTAATTTAACCTAACATTAACCTAACATTTTCTGACCTGACAATTTAAGTTAACATTAACCTAACATAACTGAATCTAAACCAAAGTGGGAAATCCGTGGATGAGAACGAGATTGACATACAGGGTGTCCCGTAAGTCTGGACCCATAGGGAAAAATAATAAAATTACAAAATAGTCGAAAAATTTATTACATAATCTGTTCAAAGTGTCCGCCGTTGTGTCGCACACATAGTTGAAGACGCAATCTCCACTGCGACAGCACTTTCTGAATCACAGTCGCAGAAATTTCTTGACACGCCTCCACAATGCGTGCTTTAAGGTGGAAAATGTTCTGAAGTTTGACCTCGTACACTTTGGCTTTCAAGTGGCCCCACAAATAAAACTCCAGCGGAGTAAGATCATAATAAAAAAATAATAAAAATAATAATAAAAATAATAAAAAAAATATTATAAATAAATTTTTGGACTATTTTGTAATTTTATTATTTTTCCCTATGGGTCCAGACTTACGGGACACCCTGTAGAATGGGAATACATTGATTTGAGAACTTCCTTTGAGATTCTCACCCGTCTATTTTTTACTTTTGGGCACGGAATGAAATGGAAATGACATTGCGTGGAATGATACCCGTAAGATGCGGTGTACTGTACTCGTTCAATGTGGGTTTAATCTTGTGGAGATCCTCGTATACGGAAGTTGTTTTTAATCGGTGTGTTGGTCTATAATTTTGAATTGGTTGTAAGTGATGCGGGTGTTTAAAGGTGGAAGCTTTGATGTTTTGGGGTTGTGTGAAACAAAGATGAAAAGAGGTGGAGAGTATGAGTGTGTGAGCGAGAGGGTGAGAGGTGGAGAGTATGAGTGTGTGAGCGAGAGGGTGAGAGGAAAAGAAAGTGCGAGCCTGTTGGTGAATGATGTATAGTAGGAAGCTATGAGAGACCTCTCGTGTGTCAGTTTCTGGATTGTGTGTGTGTGAAATTTAAATTTGTAAGAATGAAAGTAGCACTAGTAGTTGGTATGGACCCGGAAGATGAGGTGTTGATGAAGCATGGTGTACCAGAAGTGAATGATAATGGGTGTAGGCTAAAAGAGTTACGCAAATAAAGTTGTGTAACCAGTTTTGAACATAATGGGGTACATAAGTATATGTGGTAAGGAACAAATGATACGCATGATGAGAGAAATCTAATAGATTATGCGCTCATGGAAAGAGGTATGTGACACGTGTAGTGCGTAGGGCATGGTTAATTAATAATTTTTAGGAAAAAGTGATGAATGATGAAATTTTCTAATTAATCAATGATTAACTGATTAAAATTGATTAAAAATTACATACTTCTGAAAAGAGTAAGAAAGAGCTTTATTGTTTCTGTTGCGTGAGATAAGACCGAAGAAAACATTTGCTGAAACATTTAGTTTGCTTTAGTTCAAGAAATCAGGCATGGGCAGATTAGACAGTTTAGACACGCAAAAAGGTGCCAAATTCGAATGATACATTACAGAATTTAAGGTAAAATGATGGTGAAATTATGATGAAAATTAATCATTTCCCATAATTAATTTTTTTTTTGATTAATTAATGATTAAATTCGAAACAATGATTAACTGATTAATCAGAACCATGCCCTAGTAGTGCGTGATATGAGTGGGAGTCTCTGTGCCCAAGTGATGTAAATTGTAGTTGTTTGGAGAATGGAAGAGAGAATGAATGGAATAAAGGTGGGTCGTGAAAGAATTAGAGTGGAAAAGTTTATGGTGAGAGAGGTAGCGGAGAAGATTGTTGAAAGTGAATGTGAGTAACTGATTGTGGAGAGAGAGGGAAATTCGGACTGTCATATAATGGTGAATGGTGAAACACTGGAGGTGCATGGTAGAGTCTTTTAAGTATCTGGAATGTGTATTGAACAAAAGAGATACGAGTGCGGATGAAGGTAACAGTAGAGTGAATCAAGGAAGAAAGGTGACGGGTGCGCTGAAAGCGGTTTTGAAAAAGCGGAGACTGGATCGAGATGCTGAGAGATGTTTACATGAAGGTGCGTTAGTACTGATATTTTTGTATGGGTGTGAAACATTGGTAAGTATGAAAGGGAGAAGTCAAGAGTAAGAGCGTCTGAAATGTATAACCTTGGAAGTATGTGTGGCGTGCGTCAGAGTAAGAAATCGAGTGGTTCTGGAAAGATGTGGCGTGGCGTTCAGAAGTCAGTAGAAGTGAAAACTGAAGTGTGTGTGTGTGTTAAAGTGGTTTGGACATGTTGATATAATGTAAGATGACAGAGTTGTAAAAAGAGTATATAAGTGTGTTTGTAAGGGTAGGAAGAGGAGAGGAAGGCCGAGAAGAAGGTGGATGGATATAGTAAACGTTTGTGTGAGTAAGCGTGTACTTGATCTGGGTGATGCACGAGAAGTGGCTGCAATTGAAGGAAGAGATTGTATACACCAATTGACCAGGGCCCCTCCTTCCTGCATAAATAAAAGGGAAGTACTCCGGGGGCAGGGACGTAATGCGGAAGACAGGGCGCGCTCGAACTCCCGTTTTTCCTGTCACTGTCCCATTTAGCTGCTCTTTTTCCCTGCCTCATCTACCCTGTGAGCAGTCCAGCATGCTCTCAAACACACACTTCTCCCTCTATTCTTCACCACACAAACATGTATTTTACACACTACACAATCTTTTCAAAATTTATATATAAAAAATTACATTATCAGCCTCGGAGACCTTTATTTTGGTTCTCCCCTTCTTACGTAGTGGGGGGCATTTTTGCGGACATTCGCCCTTGGCCCCTCCTTCCTGCATAAAAAAAATCGGTTGAAATGGAGGTGGTTTGTTAGAAGAATGCAAGCTCGGGACTCTTTTTCTTATTTTTGACAAGGCCTGTAGGCGCCACCACGCATGGCTATGAAGCGCCGCAGGTGTGGAATTTTGCCATGTGGGAGGTCGCTGGTCCACCAGGACGCCTGTGTGAATGGATGTATACACTTTACTTTTGTATTTTTTCCTTTTTACTACTTCTGTACTTTGCATCCGGGTTGTGTTTTTGCTTTCTCACCCCAAATCCTTGGGAACTAAGATTTTTATAGTTTTGTGTGTTTGTGTAAGTATGATAGGACCTAATGGGAATGACAGTAGAACTTTCATTAGTAATCATTTAAAATTGAAACTACAGAATTTAACCATACAAGATAAGATTCAATAATAAAATGCCCTGAGCAGGTAAAAGTCAAAAGTTTACACTAAGTAAACCTTTGTTACAGGTTCAAAATGCCTCAGTTAGCTCAACAACAAACAAAATCTTTATCGATGATGAGCATATCAAGAGATCCTGTGTTGTAAACTTAATTCAGGCATTTTGAACCTGTAACCCGTAAAAAAGGGTTATTTAGAGATGAAGTGAAAACTTAATGGAATGAGAGAAGAGGAGATTCTGTACTCTCCCAGTTGCGGTGTTACAAGGGGCCATGAAATCGAAGATGGAAAATATTCTCAGAATACGAAGCCCAGAACTCTTTAACTGCGGCCAAAAGAACTGAGAAACCTTCAACACACCAACCTAACTACCTTCAAACACCAACTCGGCAGGTTTCTGTGTAAAGTCCTTGACCAGCCATTCCAATAGCTGGCAGCTATGAAGGCAGGTTGAGAGCGGTGGAAAGCAACTCTCTCCTACACCAAGTCCTCCAAATGTGTTGGACAGAATAACGGTTATAATATTAACCTTGATTTTGTTTCCGACCGAATTGTTCATTCTGACGAAGATCAAGCTTGTCACTCCACTTTACACCTACAGTTTAACGTGGAATCTGAACCACGCCCCACCAGCCCAGCGTCTTAACCACTGGGCTACTCAGGGTACCCATTTATCTACCAACCAATTTCTTTATTGTGTGGAAAGATGAACAGCTGGGTTTTTGCTGCGTGCCGGCTGCCGTCACCGGGTCTGGATCCCGGGACCGATGGATTCGTAGTCAGCGACGCTAACCACTACACCACCGAGGCGCATTATAATAGAAACTTTATCCTGTTTAATTGGTATTTTCTATTTCCTTTGATGGAGTCCCTGTTCGCGACTATTCCTGCTAGTACGATCGGTTACAAAAGTCGATAGAATAGGCTTAATTTAAAGTAGGTCTATCACACTTTATCCCACCCTTTGTAACTGACTGCGCATGGACATTCTTGGCGACCTTTGTCACTGAGGCATCATCCAAACGGGTTCCAACCATCATGACCCTTTCCACGGTGGATTGCTTTAAATAATTTGCTTTAAACTATGATTTTTGGTATTTTTAAATTTCTATTTTCTCTTCGTTTTTATGGGAAATTATAAAAAGGAAACTGTTGGTGCGTATTAAGCTAATGTTGTAAAATTCAATTCAGTTAAGTTTATTTACAAATATATACACACTTTATACAGATAAGTATAATTTCATTATTAAATACAGATGCTGGATACAGTTGTAAGCTGTCCTTATTATTGGAGGAGGTTGTAGACACCAATTGACCAAGGAATTACTTTGTAGGGGACGACGTTAGGCAGGGAACAGGGAGTACTGGAACTCCCGTTTCTCCTGTCACTGTCCTCCTCAGCTGGTCTTTTTCCGTGTTTCATCTACCCCGTGAGCAGTCCAGCATATTCTCAAACACACGCTTCTCCCTCTATTCCTCACTACACATACATGCATCTTGCATACTATACATTCTTATCAAAATTTAAAACAAAAATGGCATGGTTTTTAACAGTCTTGGAGACCTTGATTTCGGCTCTCTCCTTTTCCTTCTATGGTAGGGGATGGTGGTGGCTTTTTTGCGGGCCTTCGCCCTTGGTCCCTCTGTGTATATATATATATATATATATATATATATATATATATATATATATATGGTGGTGTATTGGGGCCCAAAAAAGTAACGCAATACGATACTCGATATATTGGCAAAAATAAAATGTATCGCGTTACGATACTAGATATTTGAAATATATATGTATCGCGATACGATTTGATACATATACAGTATTTATATATACACAATATAAAGGGTGATCCAGAGAAATGGGACCCAAAAGAAACCCCTGTAACTCTTAAAGTATAAGTCCTTTTATAAAATCATACCCATCATTCGAAAGAGGATAGTTACAAGTTTGTACAGGATTGTATAGGTTTGACAATACAAGACAAGATACAAAACAAAATAAAAGTGTTAGTTAAAACTAACCCTTCAAGATGACTGCATGGACTGTGGAACAGCTGCATTTCATAACAGCAATATTATGAGCATGGAAGAAGTGTAGTTTCAGTTCAAAGATCTTTCAAGACAAATTTTCAGATGTCAAAATCACCTTCTAAGAGCTGAAACTACACTTCTTCCATGCTCATAATATTGCTCAGTTATGAAACGCAGCTGTTCCACAGTCCATGCAGTCATCTTGAAAGGTTAGTTTTAACTAACACTTTTATTTTGTTTTGTATCTTATCTTGTCTTGTATTTATGGGATCTCTTTGCGAGAGACCCGTTGCCCACGTCGGGCTAGCATCATGAAAAAGAAAAACTATGGTATTTGTCATTTACCATTACTTATTCGGACTATAGTGGATTTAATTTCCCAGAAGAGTTCCTTGTTCCATGCACGGTCTGTGTTTAACATATTATATATATTATATATATATATATATATATATATATATATATATATAATATATATATAAAAATTTATTTATATATATATATATATATATAATATATATATATATATATATATATATATATATATATAATATATATATGACATTATGAAACAACTGAATTACTTTCTATTTTTTATTGAATTTTACAAACAGTGACTTCTCAAACAATTCGTCAGACATTCTGGGGAAAGATCACTGACTGAGTCTATGATAAAGTATCGCATTACTGACACTTATTTGTATCGTATCTTTCGATACGATACAAATAATAAAAAATGTATCGCGATACGATACAAGATACAGAAAATGTATCGCGATACTCGGTGGTGTAGTGGTTAGCGTCGCTGACTACGAATCCATCGGCCCCGGGTTCGAGACCCGACGGCAGCCGGCGCGCAGCAAAACCCAGCTGTTCATCCTTCCACACAATAAATAAAGTGGTTGGTAGATAAATGGGTACCCAAGGTGGCCTAGTGGTTAAGACGCTGGTCTGCTGATGGGGCGTGGTTCGGATTCCACGTTAAACTCTAGGTCTAAGGTGGAGTGAAAAGCTTGACCTTCATCAGAATGAACAATTCGGGCGGAAGCTAACCAAAGGTTTTATATTATATATATATATATAAAAGAGTACACGCTTTACAGGCTGAAATATGTTTACTTTTAAAAGTATTTATTTAGCCAGTTTTGCTCTTCTGGAATATTTTTTACGTATAAAAAATTCTTTGTATAAAAAATTGCATAAAATTTCTTTGCGGATACAGTTATAAATAAAAGGAAATATGTTAATGTTTAAATGTCAAAATGACGATAGTGAATTGGATCAGTGAATCTTTACGAGACACTCGTTATGCGTCTTTTTTTTTTAATTTTTGTTAACTGCTACTTACATTTACATAACAATCTTCAATTTTTACGTATGGTATTCAGTCATTAATTAATAAAAAGCATCTTTTTAAGACTTCTACCGCTGTAACTTTATTATACACAACTTTACCATAAACAAAATTTTTTTAAAAGTGTGAAATTTAAAAAAAAAAAAAAAAAATTTTAAGTCATTTTGCTCGGATAGTATTTCAACATGGACGTAATTGATACGCAGTCTTATGCTCCATTTATCGTACTTTTCATGTCGAAAATTATTAATAATAATAAATTTTTTAAAATTATTTCTTTTCAACTTTTTCTCGCCACTTTTCACGGTCAGTTACATCTTTTCGAAGTGACCTCCTTTTTTTTTTTTTTTTTTTCCTTCAAGAATGGGGAAAACCAGTATTAGTAAATGAAAATAGTGGGTGTAACACCTCTTAAGTATATTGGCTATACAACTAATTTACTTTAATTAACAATGCTACGACATGAACCAAATAAAACCATGACCACCTTAAAATTACCCAAAAGATAAATTACTTCAAAATTTTATTAGAATTACCCGCATCTTAATAAAAAAGATAGACCTTATTAACATTAACAGTTTAGTGAAATGACCAATTTCTTAAATGAATTTAGTTCACAAAATAAATTACTTCATTTTTTTTTACTTTGTTATAAGAATGTTTTAATAATATTACGTCATAAATATCTTCATCTTATTTCTGTAATTAACGTAATCGTAGATAATACTTACGCTCTTAGGAAAAGGCCTCCGGAGGCCTTTTCCTCACGAGTGTAACTCGCTTCCATACTAGCCATTGCGTGTTATTCTACCCGCAACAAAAAATAGGCCCCAAAACAAGACGTCAATTTGAACATTTGTTTTAGTTCTTTTGTAAATTTAATTTAAAATAAATTTTCCTACGAGACCGGATTTATGGGACACCCTGTATATATAATTAAAACAATAAATACATCATTTTACTGAAGATTCGTCCTGAGGACGATTTCTTTTGCAGAAAGAAAAATGGAAAAAAAAATATACGAAAAACATTATTATTATTAAGAAATTTATGTCATCTCGGAATCTTTTTCAATCTTCTTCAAAGTTAGCTCGTATCATTTCCTAAACCTTTTAGGATAATTGTTGATAGCAAGATAATAGCCGCTTTTATACTACTCATTAGGTTAATATCCGAGATTTTGACTGATCACGCCAATCATTTTCGTGAGAAGAAATATTTTCGTTTTATCTCAAATTACGTACATCAATTTCTTTTTATTATAAAATTATTTGTAGTGTTTCAGAAAAGGAGTATATAATTAAGTAAGTGTTTTAAGTAACTTATTATTTTGATTATATGACGTTTAGAGTGGACGTATAATGGAAGATGCCATAAACATACTATTGGAAAATGTGTATTACAATTTAAATAGCAAATAACGCAGTGCCTTGGACTTCATCTCTTTGTCAAAAGCATTTGATACACATTCGCGCGAAGTCTTATTGAATGAACTTCGCATATATGGAATAAGAGGAAGTATCTTCGATTGGTTTAAATCATATCTGTCAAATCGTCATCAGTACATTAGATTAAAAGATAATTTATGCGACAAGACGATGCTAACTGGTGGAGTCCCACAAGGCCGTTACTGTTTCTAATTCACGTCAACAAATTTAGTCTCTCAACCGCATTAAATTGCGTACAATACGCGGATGATACCACACTTACTTCTTCACATCAAAACTCAGACTTTCTGATTAATGAAACGAACAGGCAATTAGAAAGTGTGTATAAATGGATGTGTGCTAATAAACATTTATTGAATCTGACAAAGTCATCTTGTATGATTATTACCACAAAACATATTAATACAAACTGTAAAATAAAAACTGGGCCTACTACTCTTGCAAGGGTGAATGAGGTTAAAGTACCTGACATTAATTTAGACGAAACGCTAAATATGAAAAGTCGTGTACAACAAAATCAAGAGTTTTCTTCATTATTATTTAAACTTAAAATACCTTTCCTCAAAACGCACTCTTTACCCAATAACTATGTTATTCTTTCACCGATCTACATTTATTATATTTTGCTCAAATAAATATATAAACCGTCCTTTGGAAGTGATTCATAAAAAATGTCTGCGAACTTTCTCGAATAATGACAACAAAATCACGCTTCCCCGATGTTTAAAGAGCTAAAGATTTTAAAACTAAATGACTTATACAAATTCAATGTTGCTGTCAGTGTGTTCAATGTTATCAATAAAAATCGACATACATCACCCGATCAAATACACCATCGTTATAACACCAGACTGCCCCAAGATCTTATACACAAACCAAACTATACGATAGAAACTGCAGAAAATGCACTCTCTCTCAAAGGAGCAGATGGTTGGAATGCAATTCTCACGCATATCAGGCAGGCTTCATCACTAAATGTATTTCGCAAATCGCTAAAAAAGCACTTCATTAGCTCCTACTGATGTCTAAGTTCACTACTGCCATTTTTAACGTAGTAACGAAGTTCCCATTTTATAATAAACTATTTGAAATATGCTAATTTCATTAAGCACTTTTAATTTCGTAATTTATTCTCTCTATATTTTTTTATTAAGCATCATTTATTTTCTACTAAATATAAAATAAATCATTTAATTTAAAATTATGTAACAATTTTTAAATTATTATTATTTGTTATCACTATTGCTATTACTTGCCACTTTCACTTTTTTATGTAATAAATAAACTAAATGCCATTAATTTTGCCTAGAAACCTCCATGCTTCTAACATCATATTCAGATCAGAGTACTGTGAATATATTATATTAATGTCATATCAAATATCCAAAAATTGTAAAACTGTCGCTCGTATTCTTCTCCGAATAAAGCTTTTTTAATTTTGAAGAATGTATTTATTTTGCTAATTTGATGTTTGTTTAAGTTTTAAGTAAAGATATTTAATTTAGATGTAAATTCACTAAATATAAGTACAGCTTCAGCGCTTTTGTTTTGTATATTATTGTCATTGTTAGGAATTGAGAAGCCGTCATTTATGGAAGCATCCGTATGCAGTGACGTAATGCTGCTAAATTTTATTCGGACTTCGTTGTTTACAATGAATATTATAAAATCAGCTACTGTACTATCTTCCTAACGACTACGCTTAAAACGTTTTAGAAAGTGGTAGGAAGGTAACTTTTACCTGAAAGTTGAAAAAACTTTTAAAAATTATTATTATTTATTTATTTATTTTCATAGATGAAGTACAAAGTATTTCAAAAGAGTATGATAACAACTCTTAAAATTTTCCACATTAGCCCCATGTTTCGATTGAGGGGCGCGAATGGGTTTTTTGGCCATTCTATTTTCTCGTGTAATGCATTCACAATGGGGCTCCTCCAAACGTTGCCCTATTTTCGAGAACGGACAATAACCTTTTTATTGCTCCCGATATCAGTATCATCTGTATCGATTTGTTTACATTGCGCCTATTTGAACCGTTTATGTTCCTCGCTTTTCAGTTATGCATTCGCGGTTGGTAACGAGTTGCGAAATGAAAGATGCATTTCGAGACTAGTGGAAAGTCAGTCCGTCATTCAATTGCATATTGCGTGCTTCGTATACGTGGTTTGGGTATTCGATGGCTTGGTAGGAGAAATAATGCGAGTTATTGAAGATTCGTTGCAGCATCCATAACGGAGTCTGATAAATCTTTGATTACCATAAATGTATGGCGTTTGTTCATTAATAATTATGAATAACAAAATGTTAAAAGTTTAAATGAACCATTTTATGAAGTTGTTGGACGAGCCAAACTTTTATGGGTCAGTATTATTTAGTCTCTGTAGGGGGTTCGAATGGATGTTCAGCATTTGGTTTATAAACTTGGAGATTCGATTAAAATTTAAAGTCAATTCGAATTAATAGTCGCGTTTAGCTCGATGGGGAGAAGCCTATATACATCGAATTCGTTCGCGAACCTCGATCGACGACTACGGATTTGTGTTCACTCGATTTGTGAATGTTGACTGCATCCAGAAAAGAAAAGATTTTAGGGTACTCGTAAATGCGTTATCTTTTATCCGCTCTTCTTTTCTCATTTTTCTTCCAACTTTTACGCATTAATTCTTATTGGCTTTTGCCGCATTTCCCAAATAAGATTAGTGAAGACAGCGAGGTCAGGTAACTATTCAAAAACCGTGTTTATTTAACATATGACGAAATATTTAATTCGCGTTATTTTGTCACGTGATTACACGTTTACTTTTCATTATTACAATTAACGATACGGTACATCGAACTCATCTATCTTCTTTCTCTTCGCCCGTTCCCGCCTCTATGCGGGGTCGGCGTTTCTGACCAGCCTCCTCCACACAGCCCGGTCCTGGGCTTCTTCCTCCGACAAACCCTTCTCCCTCAAATCGTCCCTCACCTTCTCCATCCACCTTCGCTTCGGTCTGCCTCTCTTTCGAACTCATCTATATTAACCGAATATCGGACTCCGGCTGTCCGGTTCTGAGATACTTTAACGTCTCGCTACCTCATCATTATCATCATCTGGACGCAGAGAAATCATTCATTTCTGAACAACCTCGGTGTTGCGACATGATCACAACGCAGGCTTGACCTTGAGATAAAATGAAAACGCTAAAACACCCGAAAAATAATAATTGCCGTTTTCAGTAATTTCGAGACAAATTAACCAAACTCGTGTGAATTACCAACATTTTATGCAAGAAACCTTTAAAGGTCTCACGGAAACAAAGGAGTTCGAGGTTATGTCAGTTTGTATATGTCACACGCATATTCATGATGATCGTAAAATACAATTCTAATATTTATAAAGGGAGAGTTTGTGGTAAGGAACACGTTTAATGCTCTTTCACAATATACTGCATAAATCGTCAGCCCGTTTGATCATACATGCACTTCAAACGATATGTATCGTCTCTTGTTAACTGAAGTGCTCACTCACAGGGACGATATATAATATAATATATATATATATATATTATATATATATATATATATATATATATATATATATATAGCTACTATGTCATAAATGTCCAAGTTTTTACATAGGAGGGTTTTGGCTGGTTTTTCTGTGACTATGTTTCTTTCATTCTGGATCTATTTCTACTGACTGGAGTCGGGTACGCCACCTGCATCTGCGCATAGGTGCTTTCCTTCTGATTGCATTACTATATCAGTGCGTTGAGCCGTTATTTATGGTCTCCCGGATCTTGTTTTAGGCTATATAATTAGCTATGGGACTATTACTGTAATAAGTTACCTTGCATTTTCACGTATTTTAGTAAATGTTTCAGTTCATACGACAAGGTCCATTCCGTAACAAGTGTAATTTTTAAACTTTAAAGCATATTGAATGCCAAATTGACATAGTCCAGAAATTTGTGAATGATTCTAATCTTTTGGCCACGACTTTCCTAGCCTTGGTCTTGGAATGGTGTATTTTTTTTATGCAGGAAGGAGGGGCCAAGGGCGAATGTCCGCAAGCGTTCTTCCCTTTCGAGGAAGAAGAGAGCCAAAATCAAGGTCCAGGATTTACAAACTAATGAAATTAAAAAAAAAAGACAATGATTAAAACTATTTCCTTGGGTAGAATAAGACCGGGGCCGGGCGCCAATAAGTCATATACCGTTTGTTTCATAGGTGCGCAGAAGTCTCAAAATAGCGGCATTGGTGATGCCTTCTTAATATGCTTTGCATTTGACCCTCTTTTGAACAGTATTTTGTCAAAAGAAGTGTTATAATATATGTATACAATATCTATCTGAAGTGTCGTATGGTATTTATGTATTCTTGTTTGTATGTATGTAGGGTCTGGAACCCAGAACGAACCCAGAACTCGCCATTCTGCGGGCGGTTTTGTTGTTCTCGCTGGTGGGATCCGATGTTATCCATTATAAAATTTTCCCGATTTGCGGCGCGTTTATGGTTTTTACTCTTTGTTGGATTTGGTCTTCAGTACTCTCAGTGTTACATAATGTTCGCCTGTCGTGTAAACACTTTACTGATTCTTTATAATTTTATGGCATATTTGTATGTATGTAGCCTCTATGTGCGTATGTGTGTATGTACGTACGGTATTTGGGACTGAATACGCAATGTATATATTGTCATACATGTAATTTTTACTTAAAAATTAATATTATTTCATCTTAAAAGCCAAGTTTCCATAATATTAATTCAATTTTATACTAACTTTGCAAGCTCCTCAATTATTATTATTATTAGTAGTAGTAGTAGTAGTAGCAGTAGTAGTAATAGTAATAGTAGTATTAATATCTTCAGACATTATTACACTTAACTTACGTTTCCGTACAAATTCCAATACACTTTTTATATAAATGTTCACGCTGATCAACTGATGGTTTCTATATTCTTTTATGAATTTATCCCGTTTAATTTCATTGTTGTATGAACGTCTCACGGATAATTTCATACTCTAATACCTTCTTATTGTGGAAGAATGAACGGTTTTTTGTTTGTTTGTATTTTCAGTGACATATCACGTTACATCCAGTTTTAATTCCGCTCATTGGCTCAGGGTATAATACCCATACTTCACTGATTTACTTTTCCCTTATTTAGTTTTTTCTACTTTAATTTTACATTAACGATAAATCCCATTTTGAGAAAGGAAAAGGATGTGGTTTTTTTTTTAGCTTGTGCATTAATGCCTCTTCAAAGCATTTTTCACTGGACTGAACACAAATTTTGCCTTTTTCCCTCCAGTTATTTAATCAAAGATTTTGTGTACGAGGAAATGAAACATTGCGTCATTGCGTTCACGAGAAAACAAGTACGGTAGTCTGGTCCCTTTTCAAAGGGAAAAACTAGTAAAGTAATAATAATAATAATAACAATAATTGCGGTTGTTTAACCTCCTTCGTAACGACGAAGGTCATGTGACAGAGGGGACCAACAGCATTACGTGTAATCCCAACCACGGGTCGCTACATCATCTGAACGCGAAGGATGGTCTCCCATCCAACTACTTATTAGACCCAGCGTCGCTTAACCTCGTTGAACTAGCGGGAAGCAGCGTTGCGACGTGGCCACGACGTAGCCTCCATAAAATGGGAAACTTTGAGCTAGTGGTACTCGAGCCCGCGCCGCGTGGTTTCAGAGTGAGCGCTCCTACCAATCACGCTTCTGGTACTAATCCCACTAGCTTCCAGTCTTCCAATATATTGCCTTCTCCCATTCCATCTTAATTAAGTGTGGTTATCGCGCTCAAAACTCATTCAGCTTTTCCCTTTATCAGAAGGAAATTCCAAACTTGGTTGTTTTAACGATGACATCCAACATTCCTTCGTCCAGCTGAAAATAGGAACATAATTTACTGACCAAAAATTGAATCTATGCCCGTTTCTGCTTATTTTACATTTGAAACATTTATTTTCAAAATGGTTCTCCGCACCTTCTAAATAAGAATAAACCTTTTAAATTAAGTAATTTGAATAGTGCCGCAGCCCACAGCTTCGAAACGAATGACCAACCGAATTTATATTGTTTGCGTTACATACGGAGAAAGCTCATTCATTCTTCAATGAACATTTGTATTGATTCTTTCTAGTATCTACGAGTAGACGTTTTTAAAGTACCTTACTTAATTTTTTTCTAAAGACTGCGTGTCGATCAAAGCGCAAACAGTTGTTCTTTTTTGGGGGGAAGGGTTAACGTTTTTTTTATAATTTGATAATGGATTTTTTTTCACGAGATTAATATGATGTGGTTGGTCTTGGTGGTAATAAAAAAACAAAAATTCTTATGCTTCAAAATCACTCGCATTGTTAATATAATTTTAATTGTGGGTTGTCGTCCTGATTAACCCTCAACATACAAGACATGGCTATTTTATATATAAATATATACTGTATGTGTTAATGTGTAATATAGGTCGAATTATTGGAGAGATGTAGAGTCAAGATTGAAATGGAAGTGAGCTGGTAAATACAGTTTACTGTTGAAATCGACTAATTTAAAAAAAGGGAACATAAAAATTCTAAAAATTTCACCACTTGTGGCCGGCACTGAGATTCCAAATCCAGTTAGTACTGGTGATGTTGCAGATCGAGCGGATTTTTTCCTGCGTCTCACGCGCCCCTATTTTCCCCCGAAAACGCCTGTTTTTAGCAAGATTATTTTCAATCTGTTTTTTTACATTTAACATTCAGACTTTTTCAGCTGTAATAGATAGACAGACATCAACGCAATAATAATAATATTTGCTCGGTTATTAAAAGTCGTGAGAGATCTTTTACGTATTACTTCATTTGTGTTGTTAATTGAATACTTTGTCGTCGTTGGAACCGGCGTGAATTTCGATAGTTTCGTGTTGGAGCGAGAGTGTGTGTGTGTGTTGTCGCATCCTTGTTGGAAATTACTTTTTGGTGCGTTATTCCAGTCTGATTTTAGGCGAGGCGTGCTCGCCCAGATTGAACCGATGGAAGCATCTGGCAACCGAAGTGGTCGCCGTAACCTGAACACTTTTCTAATAAAAGAATCGGTTCGAATGGAATCGCTCTCCCGACTTTTGCTGCCTTGCTTCATTCTGATCAGGGGCACACCTCCATGTGGGCAGCCGCCGACTCGTCCCCAGTTCACAATCGAAGATGTCGCACGCAATTTAGTTGAAATGCTTAAAAGCGGCTCTAGTGGGAATCAAGTTTAAAAAAAAAAAAACACCTAAGGTTGAGGTCAGCTTTCTCACACATCGGAATTTGAACCTTACGCGACGCTTCACTGTAAACTCACGAAGTTAGCCTCGGGTTAGATGTGTGGATATATTTTTTTTAAACTTCCACCTCCTCTCTTTCTCGCGCTCCCCCCACCCCCACCCCTCGTTTGTTCGTTTGATGCAGCCACACTTCTCTTTGTTAATATTAGTTTCTTAATTATAAAATGCTTTCATAATTTTGGAAGACGATCGCGAGGTGAGCATTATCAGGTTGAGGGGGAGTTGGGGGGGTAGAGGGAAGAAAGCTTTTCCTTTCAAAAATTTCTTAAGTTTGAAGCGGTGAATGGGCTTTGAATTTTATAAAATATCAGAATTGTGTGTGTGTGTGTGTGTGTGTGTGTGTGTGTGTGTGTGTGTGTGTGTGTGTGTTTAAGGCGGGATTCTGGCTGATGGCTGATTGGCTGTAAAACTGGCTTCTGATCTCTGGAAGGACATGGCTGGTTCCTTTTAGTTGTTGAATCAGCCCATGAAACGGTCTTTTATCATTTTATTTTAATAAGTTTCATACAATGTTCATTCTAAATGCTTGAATACGTATTTTATTCGCGTTCGTTGATTGAGAGCGCGGATAAAGACAGGGTCAACCTCGCCTTATTTTCTGATCTCGCTTATGCTCAAGTAATTTTATGCCCTATACTTCATAAACGTGCGCGCACCTTTTATCACATTTTATAGGGACTGCAGCAGGGTCATATTTACATTTCGCTTCTTCCTGCCATAATGGGAAATATTTGATGTTATGGGGTGCGCGGGAATTGCTTGGCATTGCTAGATTTTTTTAATCGAATAAATTATTTCCACACGAGCTTTTTCCTCCTTTTTTAGTGTAACCTTAATTTAAATAGTTCGTAGTTAACTTTACCATAAGCTCCGACTTAGTACCGCTGACATTCTACATTTGATCGTGTGGTTGGCATGTTGGTATGCAGCTGTATCGTTTGATATTTGCGTTAAAATTCCGCCCTCTTCGATTAGTCGATTAATTGGGAAGCGTTAAAACGAGAAATTAATAGGCCGTTTTCCGAATTATTTTTTGCGTAAGTGAAGAAACGCAATTGTACTTTTCTTTCATTTGTGGGGTTAAATAAAGCAGTTTCGCCCTCTATCGCTGACTGAAGGGCTGACGTCACCGTGGGGATTAGTATTTGCTGCGTTGGTCAGCATTTTGCAGCCGCTGTGCGGTCGCAGGGGTGAGAGGAGTCTCCGCGGAAAGCCTCACACAGTCGGCAAAACTAGACCGTCTAACGGGAAATAACAAACAACGAAAGTCACGCAGTAAAAAATTTTCAAATAATTTGGTCAATATCTCGTATAGTGTAGAATTTAATGTAATTTAGTAATACACACACACACACACACGTGTGTGTGTGTATATATATATATATATATATATATATATATATATATTATATATATATACACACCGTATATATATATAGGGTGATCCAAAAAGGTGTTCCCAAAAATATATATGTAACAAGTTATTTCTAAGAGCACTTATATATAGTCTATAATTTTATACTTTTAAAATATTTTATTTATTTAGTAAAACTTATGGTTTTATTTTGAATGTTTTCGCGTTATCATTTCGAAAAGTAAAGAGAAAAGAGTAGGCCTTTATTTTGCGTTACTGCTATACTTGACATACGTATAATGTCCCTAAAATAGCGTTCGTTATCTCTTCGCAATTGGATTGTTTCGCTTTTCTCAACGCCATTTTTTCCTAAGTGAAAAAGTGAAAGGCATTAATAAGAGAAATGAGGATTCCTCAGAATGCTCATTGTGTTTATTAATACTTATTATTATGAAGACTCTTCCTCTTTGTTTTTCCACGCACGAGAATGACCTCTGTGAAGAGGGAAACTAAGACCCAAAGTGGAGTGATTTAACAGCTCGTCGGTTGACTCCTGTATTTTTAATTCCCTTTCATGTGGTGGTAGTTGGGGGGGTTATGAGATGAGGTATTTCATGGGGGGGACAGAGGGTGAAAGCCTTGTGCTAAGCTGTTGGGACAGTGCTTTTAAAGTTTTCTCTTACCTGCAGCACTCAAGCACAATTCATGTTGGCCTTTTTAATACACAAATCGCGGTACATCAGTCATGGACTCTGTAAACACACACACACACACACACAAAATTACAATACAAATTACTTTGAATAATGACCGGTTGAATTACATTGGGTGTACTTAATTGGTTGGTTGAATTCTAATTTTGTTTGGTTGGATTGAGTCGGAAGCATTTCTATAAAAACTTATAATTTAGTTACCTGTAACTGTGCTAATGTTACACTTAAATCAATCAAAGGCACGAAAAAAGGAAGGTCTGAAATTGCAGATTCTGAGTTCTTGATCCAGTTTGTGTAGAGCAGGCCCAGAGTGATATAAATATGCTTGTGATTTGAACGGGTACATTCGTGTTGCTTTAGGGGAGGAAGCAGAAATTCGCGTTGCATCTCGCTTCTGAAAAATTATGCCCCGGACCTACGAAGACAGGTGTGTCTGCAATGCAAATTAACGACATGGGCACGAAAAAGGCTATGAATCAAGACTGTTCGTTGGATTCCATTGGTAATGAGACATGTACGGGAGACTCGTTAGTACATTGACCCTCTATGTATTTGGTAATGATGCTGCGAGCTGATCGTACCTTGAATGGGTGTATGGGCGGAGTGGCGCTTTGTGTAAAACATTGAAATTTTTTTCATTCTTATTCTTAAGTTATTAAAATGTCTCTCGAGCATTGATATATATATATATATATATATATATATATATATATATATATATATATATATATATATACGTAGGGTGGGCGGAAAGTAGCTCCCTATTTTGGATTGGTAAAAAAATACGTATATTATCCATTTATTTCAGAAGAAATAATATGAAAATGTAGGCATACATGGTAGGTTTTCTCTAAAATTCAATGTGGGCTCCAACTCTTTCCACCAGCTTCTGGAGCCGCCCAGGAATGGCGTCCACTGACTTTAGCAGGAACTCCGGCGGGATGGAGGACATGACTTCCCGAATTCGGTCCTCCAGTTCTTCCAATGTCCTCGGTTTGGTGCGGTAGACTTCTTCCTTTACCCACCCCCAAAGAAAGAAGTCGCACGGTGTCAAGTCGGGGCTCCTGGCTGGCCATTGATGTGGACCACGACGACCCATCCAACGCCCAGGGAAGTGGGCATCCAGCCACTCACGGACAACAAGAGCGAAGTGCGGAGGGGCGCCATCTTGCATAAATATCAGATCGTCGATGTTCTCCCATGTGCTGACAACCGGCCAGACCTCGTTTCGCAACATAGCAAGGTACCGCTCAGCATTCATGGTGTTGCGCAGAAGGAACGGGCCCACAACCTGATCTGAGGTCATACCACACCACACCGTTACACTGAACCGATTCTGCCGTTTTTCAGCGGTAACCGTGCGACTTCTTTCTTTGGGGGTGGGTAAAGGAAGAAGTCTACCGCACCAAACCGAGGACATTGGAAGAACTGGAGGACCGAATTCGGGAAGTCATGTCCTCCATCCCGCCGGAGTTCCTGCTAAAGTCAGTGGACGCCATTCCTGGGCGGCTCCAGAAGCTGGTGGAAAGAGTTGGAGCCCACATTGAATTTTAGAGAAAACCTACCATGTATGCCTACCTTTTCATATTATTTCTTCTGAAATAAATGGATAATATACGTATTTTTTTACCAATCCAAAATAGGGAGCTACTTTCCGCCCACCCTGTATATATATATATATATATATATATATCAGTAACTTCCTGAAGTCCCTGAGTGAAACTAATTACACGAAATCACTGAAAATCAGGGATTTCACAAAATCACTAGTTTTACACAATCTTACTTTTAATATATATATATATATATATATATATATATATATATATATATATATATATATATATAGTAAAATTGTGTGAAACTAGTGATTTTGTGAAATCCCTGAAATTTTCAGTGGTTTCGTGTAATTAGTTTCACTCAGGAACTTCAGGAAGTTACTGAAATGCTTAGGAACTTGACGATATTCCTGAACTATTGGCATTGTTTTTATATTAGCAGACTTTTTTCAGATTCTGATAATTTTGATTCGGGTGTCTGGGTGACCTGACCTGACCTAAGCCTCACTTGTGCTAACAAATGAACATTGTTTGATGGACTTGTTTGATCGAATTTTATGATTTTGTCATTATCTATTTTTTGTGAACTTTGTATCATGGTATAAATAGAGAGTTTGTTTTCTTGAATAAGACATTGATTCCTGTGATGTGCTGTCTACATATTTATACCCTGGTAACTTATTGCAGGGATTTCGTGAAATTCCTTAGTATTTCAGTAACTACTTGAAGTTCCTGAGTGAAATAGTAATTACGCGAAATCAATGAAACTCAGGGATTTCATGAAGTCATTAGTTTTACAATTTTACATTAATATATAATATATATATATATATATATATATATATATGAATAGAAACGACGTAAATAAGGAGCGTCTCTGCACACGGGGAAAAGAAAATAACGAATAAATGAAAAATGAGGCGAACCGCCCAGGAATCGAATCCAGGGCCTTCCAATTGCCGGTTGGATGCGCTACCATTACACCACGGACCTCGATCAATCATAAATCGAAATTCTCCTACATAGGGCAGAAACCAATGCCCTGAGAGGGCACCCTCGCAAATCGTGAATATGTGCATTTAACTGCAATGACCACGCAGTATATAAATGAATAGAAACGACGTAAATAAGGAGCGTCTCTGCACACGGGGAAGAGAAAATAACGAATAAATGAAAAATGAGGCGAACCGCCCAGGAATCGAACCCAGGGCCTTCCAATTGCCGGTTGGATGCGCTACCATTACACCACGGACCTCGATCAATCATAAATCGAAATTCTCCTACATAGGGCAGAAACCAATGCCCTGAGAGGGCACCCTCGCAAATCGTGAATATGTGCATTTAACTGCAATGACCACGCAGTATATAAATGAATAGAAACGACGTAAATAAGGAGCGTCTCTGCACACGGGGAAGAGAAAATAACGAATAAATGAAAAATGAGGCGAACCGCCCAGGAATCGAACCCAGGGCCTTCCAATTGCCGGTTGGATGCGCTACCATTACACCACGGGCATTGGTTTCTGCCCTATGTAGGAGAATTTCGATTTATGATTGATCGAGGTCCGTGGTGTAATGGTAGCGCATCCAACCGGCAATTGTAAGGCCCTGGGTTCGATTCCTGGGCGGTTCGCCTCATTTTTCATTTATTCGTTATTTTCTCTTCCCCGTGTGCAGAGACGCTCCTTATTTACGTCGTTTCTATTCATTTATATACTGCGTGGTCATTGCAGTTAAATGCACATATTCACGATTTGCGAGGGTGCCCTCTCAGGGCATTGGTTTCTGCCCTATGTAGGAGAATTTCGATTTATGATTGATCGAGGTCCGTGGTGTAATGGTAGCGCATCCAACCGGCAATTGGAAGGCCCTGGGTTCGATTCCTGGGCGGTTCGCCTCATTTTTCATTTATTCGTTATTTTCTCTTCCCCGTGTGCAGAGACGCTCCTTATTTACGTCGTTTCTATTCATTTATATACTGCGTGGTCATTGCAGTTAAATGCATATATATATATATATATATATATATATATATATGTGTGTGTGTGTGTGTGTGTGTGTGTATACACACACACACACACACACACACACACAGGGTGGCGCAAAAGTTGCGCACCATAGAATAAATTACATTCATCATTCGAACTGGTGACCATTAATTAGAAAACACTTTCCGATTTGCTGTACATATGATGTTTGTTAATTGTTAATTAGTTTCTTTGTCGTCTACGTTGAATGACTCAAAGACATAGATCAGTTGAAAGAAAAATTAGATTTTACTGTCCTATGATCAGCGTTACCGTGCTAGGAAGTGTTCAGACATCATATGTTCAGCGAATCAAGAAGTGTTTTCAACTTTAATGGTCATTATTTCGAATACTGACTGGTATTTACCCTGTGCACGCCTTTAGCGTTTTATTGTAATTTACCCTATGGTACCAGACTTCTGCTCCACCCTGTTTATATATATATATGGCGCTAAAAGTGCCACATGAGTGTAATGTATGAAATTTAATAGGATTATGATGATTAATGGAAAGAAATGTATTGTTATTAATATATCGGAAAGATGATTTCAAAACAAGAGCAAGGGATTAAGTTAGCCCGCGAAACGTAACCAGGTTTTCACTGGCTATTGGTTTGATTAAGATGTTTGGATCGTGTATTCAGAATGGAATTTAAAATAATGTTAAAAGTGTGTGTGTGTGTGGTGTAATTACACTGAAAATGTATGTCTGAGTCGCCTTCTCCTAATTATATCCTTAGTGTTAATCAAATAAAACAAATTGAAAGGAAACTCGCCGTTTCGATCTCCGGTTATGAGTTTCTCCATTATCCCCAAGTCGGCCGCCGGCCGGCTACCGTAGAGTGAACGTAATTTAGAATCGGTTCAATTAGAAGTAGAATGCAGCGTAAAAGAATAAGTAACAATTGGGAGTAAATAAGAGTAGAGAAGTGAAAAATAATTATGATACTATGAAACGCGTAATCTGTTCATTACACCGTAGTCTGAAAGATTGGAAATTGAAGGGGAAATTTATCGAGTGAATGAGATTCTGGTCCTGGGATTAACAGGAATAGTTAAAAATATTAATTAAAAGCAAATATTTTTTATACGTATTAATTTTATAGATAACCTCGAATAATGGTCGAGAATTATTTAAAATTTATCAAATTATTTTAAGGTTTTTTAAATCACGCGTGAAATTTTAGGTATAATTCGACGTTAAAATTCGACATTTTATCTCGGTTTGCTCGTATGAGTGTTATTTCGGACCGTGAAGCAAGAAACGGGAAAATTTTCGGTGGTTACTCGGAGTTTTGTTGTGAAAAAAGCGGTTTCGTAGGTCCATAATTAAATTGGTTTCGATGTGGTATAATATGAAACTGGCAAAGAAATACTAAATATGAAAGATTTTCTACAGTGCGTATAAACAAAAAGTTCGCTGCAGTTGCTGATCTCTTATAAGTTTGCGGATTTAGGGTGATGAGTTAACGGTGGTTTATTTCGCAGTCGGATTCAATATGCCCGTCATCAGTTTCAGCCACAGCTGGTGGACTTTTGTGTCAATGGGAAGTTGCGAATTCAATGAAGCGCTAACTTAGGCTAAGGCCGGATTGCCGCTATCCTTTCCTTCAGTTCTTGCACAGCGTTGTTTCTGGTTCCACGGTGCACCACCTCATACATGTTTTTTCAAACCGAATAATCAGTAAGATTCAAATGTGGGCTCTTAACTAACCAAACATTGAATTCAATGAAGGCTATGCTTTTGCGAGTAGAAAATCGATGGAAAGTAGAGAACTGTGTGCCGGAACCTCATCTTGCGTGAAATGAAGTCTGACATCTGATCTTCAATGCATGGCAACATGCGGGGCAAGATGTCTTTATAGTAGCATTTTCAACGACTGTGAAGTCAGTTTTGTTGAGATATGTCCATAGTTGTACAACCATGACAGTCAGTGAAATGTGACCTTTCACCCAAAAGTCGTGAGATCGCTGTCTATTTTTTTTTTTCACATTCCATCCATTCTGAGTGTTTTGGTGGTTTCTCGAGCTAAATCTCTTCTCATCTATAAAGCAAATTCTCTTGTTGGACTGCTTGGCGCGAGAATTTTTCATCAGACCTTTACATATTACCAGTTTTTTTTCATTTTTTACGTTTGTCAATGCACCATTAATCAATCTCTTGAACACCTTTAAGTTCAGATCAAATTTTGATATCCGCTGCTTCTAAGCTTGGAGGTTGGTCCAGCGTTCATCCCTGTGTCTTGTGTATTTTCTTGCTTGCAATTCAGTTCATCCACAAAGTTCATATTTTCTGTTGTGCCGATGGAGCGTGGCCAGTTATTATCAGGGTGCCTGTAGATTTTTGCTTTTGTGAATAAGTATCGAAGCGGTTTTTTTTTTTTACCAGCTGCAGTTAGGATACTCATTGATAATTTGACTTTACAGACTAACTTTTCTCATCCTATTGGACTAATTAATATTTTGTCAGATTTTCCCAGATTCAGTCAAAACCGTATTGCGATTGTCTTACTATAAAACAGAACAAGACAAATGGAACGACGCAAGCAGAGTAATAAAACATCTTAACACGGATCATAAAAACACGACACAATCACACTAAAGAAGTACCCTGAGCCTCTAAAGTCTAAACCACTTGTCTGCGTGATTAATGAATGAATGAAAACTGTTTATTGATAACGTAAATATGACAACTATTGCAGTAATAATTATGCCCTTTCAAATAAATTTGGATGGGCGACACTGATTGGACTTGTCCGTTCGTGTTTGTGTCATAACTTTTGAACCGTTTAACATAAATAGAAGTCAGGTCAAGTGTACATCTGAACCATAGCTTTTGAACCACTCAACATAAATTGATGAAACTTCACACTCATACGGATCATCACAAGACGATGTGTCATGAGCAAGAATCGGATCTTTGCATCAAAGGGCAAGGTCATAAATAGAGATCATAGATCAAATGGAACATTTTCGTGTCCGCGCCATAACTCTTAAACTTCTCAAAGTAAATTGATATCAATACCGGTACCTTTCTTTGGTAATCTGATACATTGAGAATTCCAATATGTATCACCACAAGACGATGTGTCGCGAGCAAGAATCAGATCTACCTATCAAAGGTCAAGGTTACAAATATTGGCGGGGCATTGATGTCGTTCCGACATAATTCTTGTCTCAAGATGAAACCTACAAATGTTTTTAATATCAATGCTTAGATCAGTGATTTCCAACCTTTTTATGATGGCTTCACACTTTTGATGCATCAAAAAGGATCTGACACAATTTATATTTTTAGAATTTATTTATTTTTAGAGAAGTTAAAAATATAATGGCAATCAAAGAAATAATTAACAGCAATAAGTAAAAAAAGTAGCATTGCAAAGAAAACATTTATTTAATGAGATATTGAGCTTGATGATAACTACATATTTTGTTTATATTTGGAGAAATATGTGATAAGCACACTCGCATTCGAAACCTTGGATAATTTCGTGACACACCTGGGAAAATCGGCGACACACCGGTTGGAAACCACTGGCTTAGATCATTCCATAGTTTCAGTATAGCGAAAACGGGTGAATTTGTGAATGAAGACAATTTAAATCGAATAATAACATTCCTACTTCCATGACTCCAGATTTGAAAAAATTTACTGGAGCACAGCTCTGAATTTACTTTTTTTCCTCTTACACCACTAGATAGGTTAATGATAGTAAACTCTTGAATTGACGACATACCAATTACAAATTGTTTTAGCTAAACAATACAATAATGTACAGTTTATAACTCACCTTAAGTTTATTTATTCATTGCAGCAGCAACAGTGGACGATGTTAGACCTTGCATGTAGGCATTTGTTGTGAATTTACCGCCATGTATGCTTGGCCACTGATCAATGGCTTTCTGTGTGATCATTACAGCAGATCTAGTGCCTGGAGCTGGACCCTCCTTCACAATTCTGCACAGCTTAGTCAAATGAGATGGCTTAATGGATCCTTTGTGTTCAACAATGTAACCAAGAATGGAGAATGTCCCTTCAGCTGGTGCTTCACTCCAGGCAGTTGATCCATCTTTATCAAAATGCTTTAATATCTCTGTGATTCCTTTCCACAGCTGTTCTATATATTCTGTCAGCCAATTTATCACTGAGTCTTTTGTAAAACTACTTTCAGATCTGGTTCTGGATGGTCTAGCAACTTCAGCAACCTGGTAGTAATCAGAACGTTTCTTGGTGTATTTGTAAACTTCATTTAGGATGTAATCCTCAGCTGTTAGTTCCTTTTGCTGCCCTGTGGTATCGTGCTTAAATTCAGAAACTACATCATTTGCATTTCCTCCATTAGCTAGTTTGGAAATTGTTTCCATCACTCTTAACATAACAGTTTTCCCTCCTTCTTTATAAAATATATTTTCTACAAATTCTGCACTAACTGTGGTTTTTTGAGCTACTTGCAACATAATCTTTGTTACATAGGAAATCAATACATAGAACTTGGCACTAATTTCTTTCTCTTGTGGATGATCAAAAAACACACAATTTTCCACAAATCTGTCAAATTGATCAAATTCGTAATTAACCATGCGAGTATCAGATTTGAGTTTTGGTCTCTTAAAACCAATGATATTGTCAAGAACCATATTGGTATAGTCAAGGCCTGATCTCAGATTTGAAGAGTGATTCTGAATAAAGTCTAAAAGCTCACTTAGTTTACAAATTTTCTTCAATGCATCAACGTGGGCTCTGTTCACAAGATGCATTAAGTCCCATCGAAATTTGAAATTTTCTCCAAACAACTTTTTCATTTCGTTTTTAAATGGCTCGTTGTCCTTACAAAAAGCCCCATCTCCAACCATTCCAGATACCTTGGATTTAATTGCTTCTTCAGATAGTTTCAAGTGATTAGGAGACTTCAACACATCAAAATTTCATTGGCCAAATAAACTCCTGATTTGTTGCGTACTAAATTTATCCCAGCAAGTTTTACAGTCTTATCTTCTTCACTCATAACTAATACAACTAGCATGCTTAATCCCAAAATTGTTCCAATGTCAGCTGTTATTGTTACTGAAGTTTGTTCTAAGAACCACTTTACAGTTTGTTCTTTAAGTTGATTATCTAATAGCTCACAAATTGTCTCGCACGCATGTGTGCTATGATTCAAATTTCCAACCTCACAACCTGACCTATGTAATACAGCTAGAAGTACTGGATATAGAGCCCATGCAGTGTTTGTTTTCATTATGTAGTTTAAGATGTTGCCACATAAGTCTTCTGTGCGTTTAGTAGTGTTCCGAGAAGATGTTTTCATCACTTCATAAACAGCAGCTCTTTGATGATGCTGAAGTTTAATTAAATGTCTCTTCAGGTGGGTTTTCAGATTTCTAAACCATCTCTCTTGATTTTCTCCTTGTTTGCATACATAGGTTAAATCTTTAACATTGAAGTAACCTTTTATGTTAGAATGTTTGTCTGAAGCACATGCTTTGGGGTCTGTGCAAGCTATGCAATATAATGTAAACATTTTATCATCAGAAGCATCATCAATATCTTCTTGATTATCATCATCTTCATCCTCAACAGCTATATCTACATCAGGCATATTAGTGTCACTATTTGCAATGTTTTCCATTATATCACTTGGTACTGAAAATGAATCATCAGCATGCCCTAGATCCTTCTTTTCCACCAATTTGAATGTAGATTTGATCAAATCATTGTTCAGGATTTCTTGTATTGATTTACACTTGCTTAAATGGGCTATGGAAATGTCAAATTTGTTGCTTTTTGCTTTATTAGATTTGGATGCAACACTTGAACTTGAAGGCATATTTTGACTCTTCTCTTTATTAACCACAACAGCTTGGTGAGTTTCTTTTGTTAGGCGCAAAATTGCATTCAATGTCTTCTGGATTTGGGAATTTTCAAATTCCTCTAAAGCAGTTTTGTTAGTCTGATGCGCAGATTCCTCACTTACCTTTTGTTTCTTAGGTGGAGGAGAAGCACTTTCTTCAGTCTGTGAAACATCTAGTGAAAAAGTTTCATTTTCTAGATTAGCAGTTGATGAAGTTGGTTCATTTTTCTGAGGTCTAGCACTAGCACATTTTGTGAACAAACTAAATGACTGCTTTGCCGTATCTCTTTGCTACACTTCATCCTGGTATTTCTTTACTGCAATATCTAAGCTGTGGGCCCAAACTCTGGGACCTCTTGTATTGTAACAAATATTTTTTTTGGAATTAAAATGTTCCTCCCAGTTTTGCTTCTTTGAATATTTGTTCTTGCATTGACCACAAAAGTAACCCCTTTTAACACCCTCACTTTTCTCTCCAATTTCATCAATATTAGGATCCATTATTGATTATTGACTACCTGAAAAAATACAAAATAAGTAAAAGTTAGTAAATATAGTATGGTAAAAGTGAGTAAAAGTAAGTAAATATAGTACAATGAAAGTAAGTAAAAGTAAGGAAGAGTAAGTAAAAGTAGGTAAGTTAAAGTAAGTAAAAGTAAGTTTAAACTTAACTAAACTTTTCAATTCTAGAGTCATGGTGGATTACTTAAAACCGCACAAGTAATTATCTGGCCAATTTATCAAACCTGGCCGAGATCAATGGAACATAGTCCAATCCTGATAATTTTATATTAAAAAAATATACGTTTTAATAAAATTTTAATTATCAAAACATTGAAGCTTAACAAAAAAAAAATAATTGTTAAATATGGAATTACCAACTAAACTTAAAATAACTAAATTTGTAATTTAAAAAAATTGGTTTGTACAAGAACGTATACGCAAAAAAATTGCATAACGTCTAGCGGATGAACAAAACCCAAACCCAAATTTACTTTTTCTCATGGTCAAATTTACTGGAGCAATGCTCCCAAGATCCCAGGAATCTGGAGTCATGCCTACTTCTAGTACTGGTGTGGTACGAGTGAATGTCTTGATATTACAAAATATTTATCGACTGTAAGTTAATACTTTTGTTTATACATTTGTAAATGAGAATAAAATGTGCCAATTTGATTACATCTTTGATCTTTAATAATTTTGAGTATGCGAGATAGATAGATATATATATATACTCGTAATTTACATGGACCTTCTACTGGAAGTTCTTATCTTGTATTACCGCAAGAAATAGTTTCTTTTACAAAGCCTTTTTCCAACATTCCAACATTAACATATATGTAAGAAAAGGACAGTTATATCTTTTTCAAACACTATGATGTTAAGTGGAAAATCATTTATGTACAATAAAAATAAAAGTGGGCCTAAGACTGAACCCTGAGGTACAACATTTTATAATAACACGCTTCTAAAGGGTACTAACAGGCGCAAACTTTGGACCCCAGCAGGAAACAACATCACTCGTATACAAACAATATACTCGCTCAGTTACGGACTATGCTAGCCCATGCTGGGCACCCATTATCTCAAACACATACATAAACACCTTACAGACAATACAAAACAACGCACTTCGTATCATTACAGGATGCACTCAAACAACACCAATAGAACACCCACACACAGAAACAAAAATATTGAAAGTTAGGGAACATTTAGACATGAGGGGAACACAATTCATGGCAGCAGCGACAACTAATTAGCCCACAACACCCTTGCCACTACATGTACAATCATGCACCGACACCTCGCACCATTAAGGTAACACCAGAGAGACAGTATAACCAAATACTCCATTCCATACCACGCCCCACAGACATCACAAAGTGCAGAAAACACACACACACACACACACACACCACACACACACACACACACACACCTAACCCACAAAGCACTGACACGGCTCGGTCCGAATGCGGTCCTAGGTGCGAAGCCGCCACCCATTGACAGGTCGGAGACCAGCCTGAGCAGATCAGATCGAGTTAACTTAGCACGATTCCGATGTGGACATCAATCCAACTTAGACATATAAACACAGACTAGACAATTCCACAGATGACACCTGCAACCCGTGCCAGGACACACCACAAACAGTTGAACACATTATGACAGACTGTACCGCTCTAGCACAACATAGAACACAACTCAACATCACTAGTGCGCTGAACCTCTGGTACACTCTGGAGAGGGCGATCGGTTACCCGCGTGCCGCCGGCTTGCTCGATTAGGGTGGGCTGATCGGCTAACCAACAACAACATTTTATAATCACTTTAGTGAAAACATTATTTAATGATAGAAATTGATATCTATTGGACAAATAACTTTTAAACCAATCAATTATAGTTCCTCTAAAGCCGTATTAATATAGTTCAAGTAGAATATTGCGGTTTATCTCGTTAAAAGCCTTACCGTACTGAAATCGTGATTTCTTTATTTCTTTAGCAACATTGGCTCTTTTCTTTAGACTTAAAATAGCCATTTCTAATGATTTATTCTTATTGGTGAATAGATAATATATTGTAGTTCTAAATATTGGTCTATCCGACTTTTTATAATTCGCTGAAAGATTTTGGTGAATACAGATAATGAACACACCGGTGTGTAATTAGTTGCTAGTGCAGGATCATCTTCCATAAATATTTTATACAATTAGTTTTTAGCAGTGATGGAAGTAGTCCTTTTTGAAAATACCTTGGTTGTTGATTTTAGCCGAAGTTACGGATATTTTATATCCGAAATTACGGATATGTTATATTTTCATTGCTTTTCTGTCTAACTCTCCAAATGCAAGAATTAACTCATTCAAGCTTGGACTTTTTACACAGTAGTAGTTTCGAGCCAAGAACCTTTTACTGCGCTCCCGGCCTGATTCAGTTAGTCGGTATTTTCAATCTTTCATCTACTTGACCGATCAACTTTGGAACAATCTTCCTCAATTCATCCTTCTCCCTGTCTGTGGCCTCCAATCTTTCAATCGCAGAGTGTCCAGGCATCTCATAAACCTTGGACCTTGATTTTGGCTCTCTTCCTCCTCAATGGGGCGGCGTTTTAGCGGGCATTCGCCCTTTGCCCCACCTTCCTGTATAAAAAGCCAAGCTTCAATATTGGTACAGGAATGTTATGAATGTTGTTGTTTTTTGTAATTTTTAATGAATGTTGTTGTTTTTTGTAATTTTTAATGAATGTTGTTTTGTTTTTTTTTGTAATTTTTAATTGACCAATAATATTCTGAACCTCATTAAAAATAACAGAAACAAAAGTACTGTAAATGAATTTAATGGGTTGGGTGACATGTAGTCTTACGGTAAATGATCATTATTTAGTAATTTTTATCCACGTTTCTCAGCTTTGGATGTGAAGTAGTTATTTAAAGAGTTGTTATAGAATTATCATCAGTAATTATTATTATTATTATTATTTAGTTTTTCTATTGAACTTTTTAGCAATACTTTTGTACTTAAGAAAATTGATTGGTATACTTTTCAATTTTAATTAAAGAAGATAGCTTATTTATTTATATAATTAGTGTATTGCAGTTAAGGAAATTTGCTTTCAGTTGCGAGAATAATCTCTCTCTATTTTTAGTGAATAAGTCCGGGAATGACCCATGATTTGTGCAATACTTTTTAGGAGAACCGGAAACTCTTTCCTGTTTTTAAAGGAAATCAAGTATTAAAAATATCAAATAAGGGGGCATAGACCGACTTAAACGTATGATCTGGGTCGTTCGAAGGCTCAATACAGTCAAATTTAGCATTTCCTACAACCCCAATAAATTTTCTTTTGTTAACCTCGGAAGCTATTTTATGTATTCATTAGTTGTTTTGTTAGTTGGTTGTGTAATCTCATTGTATATAACGTAAGTAATGACTGTAGTTATAACTCA